>VZTZ01043691.1:0-162144 GCA_013400955.1 Drymodes brunneopygia
AATTTGCCCTAAACCAGAACAGATAGGCTGGTTGGTATGTATCTTATCTGTCTTCTGGAGTTTGTTTGCTCCTTGAGAGCTTCTTCAACTGCATCTGTGCAAATTTGATAAAACAAGAGTCCTCCAGATCAACCTTTATACTTGCTTGATACCTTGCATTCCCAATGGTATGTCACATCCTGGGGCAATCAGGGACTTAAAATCCTGGCAAAAGCAGCCCTAAGCAATGTTACCAGCTGGGCTCTGAGTCGTATCCTGTCTTACAGGCAGAAGTGTTAGCAGACTGTGACTTAATTTTAGGATAAAAATTTCCATTCTAAATGCGAATACCGGTGGTGAACTAGACCCTGGAAGTGGTTTGTGTTGGAATGACTGTTACCAAACAACCAAACAGCATTGTTATTATGGGACTTACCTGCCTGTAAGAGTTGGAAGAACATCACAGTTGATAGTCTTTTCCAGGGACAAGTTTGGTTTCACTTATTTCAGCCAAGTGCAGTGTTACCCATCCCTGTAGTGCAGTGTACATAGAACCACCCCTAATAAGTGACTTTCAAGTGCACTGTGTCAGTCAGCTCTCTTGGATTCCCAGTAGATCAGCAGCTCTTTCAGTTGTACCTCTCACCTCTTTCCTTTCTATGCATATAAAACTCCGTTGTATCAGTTATGATACAAATGTTGTCTTCTGCCAGAGATTTTACAGTCTCCTCTTTTTTTTTCTATCACTGAAGAGGCAACTGCATCTAAATTGGAAAATATATAATAGTTAAAGATTAAAGAAAAAAATACTTGGTCTGATAATGCCTTGGTCTTAATGCTGACGAAAAGCAATGTCACATTAACAATAGAAGCCCCATTTATTATTAAAGAATTATTTAACTTTAATTAATCAGATTTAATTAATTTTAATTTAAAAAGATATAATTTTGTGTAATGAAAGTATATGCAGTAATATGATATATGATTGTTAGTCTGATAAACAAAGCCTACCTTATGATTAACTCTTAGGTTTTTTGCCTTATAATTTTCTTTTCTTTTCTTTTTTTTTTCCCAAATCCAAACCCAGAAACTTCAAGGTGACACTTTTTGCAGATGTTTTATCATTTGTTAATTACATGTTTTAAAAATTTTAACAGGAATGCTTAGCCAGAAGACTGATTTTTGATAAATATTTGTTATGTTATACATTACTTTGCTTTTAGCATGAGTTATTTTATTTGGGGTATCCTTGAAGTTGCAACAGTTAAGGAACAAAATGTTTTAAAAAATAGTTTCACATAGTGCCTAAGACCTCCTCTGTTATTCAATCTATTTTCTTCCAGCTATATGGATTATGTATTCAACTGTTTGTATAAATGGATCAGATTTGCTGTTGACCTAACATTCTCTTTTCTTTCTCCAATATCTACCCTACTGGTATGCTTATAGATTTATATTTGACTGTCACAATAAATTTGTTTGACTGAAAAAACCAAGATTTTTTAGTCTGATAGTAATTCCAACTATTCTTCTCTGCTGCCATTCATGCTTTGGGAACTTGCTTTCTTTTTACATTTGACTGAGGACTGACAGGATCCCCATATTAGGACAGGAAAGTCTAAGGAGAAAGTTGCATCAATGGTACCAGGCTTGTCCATTTAAAACATACTAAATGCCACCTAAAGCATTAGCCTATGGATTGTGTATATATGTATCCATTCTGACCTGCCATTAGCTAATGAAATGTAATGTTTTCTTTCACTTGTCTTCAGAGCATTTCTCCTTAGGATTCAGTAAGCATTTCAGCGTGGATTTTCTGGTACCAAACAAATCCACCTGGAATCTTCATGTCTATCCCATTCTTCCTCACTGGTCTCCTGTTTGCTTTTGATGAGGCCATTATGCCTTTTGTTTTTAGTATGCCTCCAGATTTACATAAAATTTTTAGCAAAATATGTTCAAATATCTTTCCCAACACAGAATCCTGGGAAAAAAACCCAAACACTTAATAATGTCCAAATGATCCTTTCAAAGTGTTATACCTGGTTTAAACAATTTCTTACTGACAGAAGAATTCTTGTAAAGCCTATCTTCTGTGGTTTAACTTGCAGTTTTTTGTTCTGCACCATGTAAGCTATTTTACTGAAGTCTACAAGGACATTGACCTGCTGGAGTGAGTCCAGAGGCTGCCACAGACATGGTCAGAGGGCTGGCACATGTCTCCTGTGACAACAGGCTGAGAGAGATGGGATTGCTCAGCCTGGAGAAGAGAAGGTTTCAGGATTACCTAATTGTAGCCTTCCTGTACCTAACAGGGGCCTATGGAAAGCTGGACATGGACTTTTGACAAGGGCATGTAGAGACAGAACAGGGGACAAGACTTTTAAACTGGAAGAGGATAGGTTTAGATGAGATATTAGCATGAAATTTGTTACTGTGAAGGTGGTGAGGCACTGGACCAGGTTGCCCAGAGAAATTGTGGATGCCCCATCCCTGGAAGAATTCAAGGTCAGGCTGGGTGGGGCTCTGAGCAATCCAGTCTAGTGGAAGGCGTCCCTCCCTGTGGCACAAAATGTTCTTTAAGGTCCCCTCCAAACCAAACCATTTTGTGATTATATGACAGATTGCATCCACCACACTTTCCAGAATTAGTTTATCAAAGAAAACAATCCAGTTAATGAGACATGGTTTGCCTTGGGTGCACTATTGCTGCATTCATTCACTTTTACCTTTTACCTGTATGATTCTAATTCTGTTCTTCCACATGTTCCCAGGCTCTGCATACAGTTTCAGTTCTATTCCAGGTTTTACAGCTCAAAGATGCCTTTGCTTTCTACTCCCAATAAGCATCCCATTTCCTATTTCTGGTCACAGGTACTAAATGTGATAGATTTATTAAACTTCCTTGCTTCTTAAGTTGCAATCTCATGTGCTAAGTCTTTCAGTATTTTTCAATGGAAATTATCTAGTTCCAGAAACATGTGTGTGTCAAGATTTTCCTACTCAGATAGAAGGACATATTCATTATCTGCATCTTTTCTTATTCCTTATGTCCACCTGTTCTACATTATCACCCAGATTGGAAACAGAGTAAAGTGTTCATTTAGTTCAGGACTCTACCCAGATTATCATTAATGTCTATTCCCTTCTCCTGATAGAGAAATACCATTTGTTTTCTTTCATTCTCTTTGTTATTGGTATGGCTGCAAAATTTTTTACTTCCTGTTATAATTTCCTTTGGAAATTTTAACTCATCATTTGATGGATCTCACTTTTAGTCTATAATTTCTGACTTCCAAAAAGTATTCATTATTGTTGACCAGTCACTTTTTCCTTTTCTCATAGTTTTTTATCTGTGTAAAAATACCTTTTTAGCTAGTTTTTTACAAGCAGAAGGAAAAAGAAAATCATATGCCTAGGAATCTTTTTCACAACTTTCCCAATATATCTTATCCAAAATATTTGAGTGTTCTTCAGTATCTTTGTATTATGTGTAAATACTCACATACATACATATAAATACATTCCTTACCATTAATTTTAATAAATATTTCTGTGAATGTAAATGAAACTATCTGTCACGATATATGAAATGCAGTGACCATATATACATATAACAAATACTAAAATTTTAGAAATAATAATCTAATAGATGGAAAGTCAGAGTACCAAAGCAATTGAGCAAAAAGGACAAGTATATGAGAAGAATAATAAGCATGGAAAGTGAGGACCCGACTCACTGCTTGGAATGGATTTCATGTCTTCTTGAAACACTAAAAGAAATTGGCTTGAGTCTTAGGTTGCAAAATGTCTTTGAGTCATCATACCAAATCAGATGATACAGTGGTGTTAAAATAAACACTTGCACTTTTTAACTATCTCAGATATATTGTTGCAGATCATCTGTTTGGGTCTTGCTAAACAAAGTTTCTTCTGGAAAGGAGGCTTTACCGTTGCATCCTGCAAGTCATTCCCACTGTTCAAAAAATTAAAATAATTGTCTACTTTATACATCATGAATTACCTATCCATGTATCAAATATGATAAAAGAATAACATAGTTTTGATTTCTGTAATTATGGGGCAACATGTCCTGGTAAAGAAAGAATAGTTTTGATTTCTGAGTCTACTGGAAACGTTGCTCTGTAGACTGCAACACACTGGCCATTTTCATTTCTGGATTGCTGTCAGGAATAGTGAGAATTATATTCTGTGACCAACTTCTCCTTTTAGGAGACTTTCTCATGTAAGAGATCCAGCATTCATGTCCTTTTCCAAATGACAAATCTAAATTGACTGCCGTGGGATTCAGTCTGAGGATAAAGCCCCTCATGCCAGGTGCCTCAGCATGAATTACAGCCCAAGGAGGCAGTGGATTTGGGATAACTGGAAGCCTGGAGTGGGAGTGTGCTGAGCTGCAGCTGAATCCTATGCTGTAATGCCTTGTGCCATTGCACTGCTCTGCAGTAGGACACCTACACAGAACTGACAGACATTTAATTTCTTCTGTGGGAGATTTGAGATTTTTGGAGCTGCAGCTAAAAGCCAGCAGGAACACCCTAAGTACTAAACAGCTCTGTTAATGTAAAATTAATGATGTCACCGAAGTTAATGTGGAATTGAAGCCTACCTCATGTGAAGGGTAACCCTAAAAATAATTTTGTAACATGTTTGAGTGAGAGATGTTAAAATATATTTTAAACTAATTCTGAATTCCAGTGAGGGTGTGCTTTATTGTCTTGATTTTTTTTTTTTTATGAACAGGGGAAGGTGTCTTCACATTCTTGAAAGGAGAATAAAAAGCATGTGAGGAAACAAAAGTACCAGAGTCCATAATATGTAAAGCACAGCTTGTTATTACTACCTGACCAAATTGCTAGCAGGTGAAAAAACTGGGAAATTGAAGAAAGTGGGGCAAAGATCAGAAACAGTAGATGTTGATAGTTTTTCCACTTCTACATTCACCCAGCTGTCAAACCTGCATATACAACCCTACCACAAGACTGAACATACATCACCTAAATATTTTTCTGTGGAGAGGCTTCTCCTATATGTACATATATACTTCTCTTAATATATATTCATTCAATGCATAAATAGGTCAGCTGTAACAATAAACTAGATATTCAGGCAGCTTGTTTCATTTATGATATTTTCATCTTATATTGCAGTAATTACATTTGGTATTTAAGGGTGTTTGAAATTGGTAACACAACTGTTTAAGCTTTTTCTGAAAAAGTTAAGTTATTTTTCCAGAATGAACTGTTCTTTGTTAGATCAGCTGGAAAAAAAAGTATGCATGAGATTCAAACCACTCTGTTCTTAAGTACTGGTTCCTTTCTTTTTGGTGAGGGGCACCACCATTATAAATACTAAGGACAAGCAAACAAGACCCAGTGGTAAGGAGAGGTCAGAGTGGCCCTTAAGGTGTAAAGGATCGGTGGAGGGGAATAGAGATTTGAAAGAGGAAGAATTACAAAAGCTCAAAACCACTGGTGTAGAAAAGGCACAAGGATGTCATAATTTCTTGATATACATGGATAAGTCTGCCAGAGTCAGCTCACTGGAACAAAATTAAGATTGCTTAGGGTCTCTAAAAAAAGAAAAAAATGCCAAGGCCTAGCCAATTCTATAAACTTCGTTTTTCTGACATTTTTCTTCTATGTACTTCTTTTGATGACTGTGTCCCTGCTGGTTCAGAAGAACTGGAATATAAAACTTTAGGAAGAGTTAGGAAGTGTGTAGTCAGTAGAATATGAAGTAATTAGAAATTAAGAAGTGATTGTAATCTTCATATATTGAATAAGGGTTCTTTTGGTTTCAGATAATGTATATAGAAGCAAAAAAAATTAACAACTCCTGTGATGAGTTTGTGTCAGTTCACATTTTCAGGATGACTTGCTTAAGTCTTTATTCCTGCTCTTAAGGTATCAGAAACAGGAAACAAATGATTTACTTTTAGGTGTTTTCCAATTCTATGGATGCTGTGAGAAACAAAGGCAGTATAAATATCACTAAAAATATCAGAAATTTTCACAGGTCTACCTTGGTATTTGTGTTTTAGCATCCCACTAGTTATTTGTGACTACTTTCTGGTGTTAAATCCCTTCTAAAGGAATTTATTGCTTTAGCAAAGGTACCCAGACAAGATTATTGCTATTTCTTGTTCTCTGGTCAAGCAAAATTGTTTTTACATGCTGTTTCAGAAAGCATATGGAAAAAGAAAGTTGAATTCCTGAGCTGAATGAAACAGCTGTTTGTTGTTTAGTCTTAATCACTATTGGTGAGTAGACTTCTTCATTCACTGCCCTTGTCAATGCAGTCTCCTTAAGGGCAATAGGGATCTTTTTTTCATTCAGCCACAAATTTCTAATACATTATAGAAAATTCATAGCAAATAAAGACATTTATCAAAATTTTGGAAAGACTTTAATACTAAGGACATTAACAATAATGAAGGTACTTAAAAATAGATTATTTATTTATATTTTCAAATACTTTTTTGTCATTAACCTTGATAGTGTATTCTGGGCTCTATGCCACAAAGACGTAATTAATAAGGTTTATATATATATATATATAATGGTATTTTTTAATCTCATCCCTACAAATGCATAACATTTGCATTCATTTTCAATATATACACTGTTACTTGAATTTACCAAGTTAGTTTATAATTATATATTGGATTATCTAAATTTTGGGTTTATTTGCCTCTTTGTGTTTTCAGATGTGAAAATACTACTTCCCAAAAGCTTTTTGTAATACTAGCAAAAGCTTTTCCCTATCTACTTTGAGACTTCTCAACATCTCATTTATTTTCAGTTTGATCAAACTTGATGACTTATTTATAGTAGGCTGTTATTGTGCTTAGTGCTGTAAAAATCATGGACTTAGTTCCAAAAACCCCTACTCTAAATCAGATCCAGGCAGTCTAGTTGAACACACTGTACAATTGCTTCATCAGTTTCCATTGAAAGATAAAATTTCTTTCATTATTTTCTCTTTATAACCCAAGAAATGCAAAATGTATGACTGTTTTCCAGTATTCATTCCATATCCTCCTTTCTGAAAATTGATATGAAGATTTGTTTAAACTGATAGCAGTAACTACCTCTTCTGTGAATAAATTACACTTCCCATTTCTGAGAGGTCCTACTCTTTTCCTCCTTGCTGACCTCTTCTTCTCCATGTACTTTAAAAAATTCTGATTTATCTCAAACCCTCATGCAATCTGCTTTTCATTTTCTACCCTTAATTTTCTTATCATTTTTTGCACTCTCTCTTTACTTCATTCTCTAATCTTCTCAGTACTGCTGTGTAGCTGATGCTTTATGCCTCGTATTTCCTTTTTCTTTACTTTTGATTACATTTTGGACTTTCCAGCTCATCCTCATTGACTTTTTACTCCTGGTGTATGTATTGCAATATTGCACATGCAACCTTTGGGTATGCATTCATTTACCTCTTCACATTTTTCTTTTTTTTCCTTCAGCTGTCAATATTTTTTCTTTAATGTTTTCATCATGTTAATTTTTCATTTGACATGTTACGTTTCTCAAAAATTACTAATCTGAAATGTTTTGAGTTTTTTAACTAGTTTGAATTTTATTTGTCTTTCGAGCTTTGAAAGCAACTCTGGTATTTTCAATTCTTTCATGAATAGGTTTTCATGCCTCTAGTTAAATAATAACCTCAAAATTTCTCGCAATTGCTGTTTTAAAAGTATGTATAAAAAAGATGGGACACCTCTCTGGGAACAGGAACAGTCCTAATTTTTTGTAACAACAATTGCATTGCTAAAGAAAAACAAATTAATCCTTTCATATAATAAGGAAGCAGTTTTGGATTTTCTATGCCAGTCGAGGATTCCATTAAGACTGAGAGATCACATTAAGGCAACTCTGCTGCCCATCCCTGTCTGCAGTATATTTTCTAAACTTAGCAGACAGGTTTGTTCCTGTTGAAGGGTCTTCCTCTTGACTGATAATAAAATGGCAGTGGTGGCCATGGAGATCAGTGGCCGTAGATCTTATAAAGAAGTGTTTATGATGCCTAGGAGTTATAGATGCTGTGAATCAAGCGCTCTTAGTAAGAATCAAAAGCAAAGATGCTAGAGGGCTAGGCAGAAATTTCTTAGGTGATAAACCCAGTTAAATGGTATTTCAGTTTCTATATAATGTTCACTTTCTGGATGGGGCTTTGTTACATATGCTTGTGCATGTGCATACATGTATGTATGCATATATGTACAAACACATGTCATCTTGGAAAGTTGATGATAATTTGACAAGGCTGAACATAGCTGGGATTTTTCAGGTTTGTGTTCTCTAGTAATTAAAACCCAATAAGACTAACTGAAAGTAAGTTGCACATGAGTAAGTTAAATTCATTAATGTTTCAAACTTGTTTTAAATAGTTGCTGTAGCCAGGCTGAGTTTGCCCTCCACTCCTGAGGCTGAGGAAATAATGTTCTGCTGGTTTAGGAAAAGTAGAGGTGGGCGTTGAGTGTCTCGAATAATTGAAGTAGCAGGTAATGCAGGGGTCATGTTAAGGATTTCTTGTTTGGGATTCTGTCAAATGAAAGACGATCCAAAATCTCTCTTGTGTGAGATGCAGACTCAGAGTAGATTTTAGCCCTAAGTATTTATTAGATTTTCAGCAAATTGATTTGAGTGCTTCTGAACTGTATGAAATAAATGAGGTTTTAGAGTTCTGGATTAAATTTTTACTTGTATTACAGCTTCAAATGGCTTCAGTATACAAAATTATAATTTTGCGGGTGGTTAATCTGTAACATGGGTCAAAATTTTAGTGCACAAAAATTAAAATAGAGAGACATCAAATACTGAAACAGATGTCATATCTGATTTATACCTAGGCTTAAAAATAGCATGAGTGGATCTATATCTGATTTAACATTGTTTCAGACTTTCATTAACATCAAAAAGAAGTACAAGTTATGTAGTATCAGTAGGACTCCCCACCTCAGAGAAATACTGAGGAATCAAGTGTTGAACATTAACTTTACATGACAATATATACCTAAACTAAGGTGACAGTGAAAGCTTTCTCTGATGCACTTCACTGGGTGGGGGAAGGGAGAACTGAAAATGAGGAAAGGAACAAACTGGACCCTTAGTGCCAAGCAGCACAAATTGGAGTTAAGATGAATAAGAAGAATCCAAGAGCTATTAATCGAGGCTGAGCACCCCCAGGGATAAATGATTCTTATGCCTGAAATAGATTTAACTCTCCCTAAACAGTAATCTCACTCCTGAATAGGAAATGAAAATAAAAGCCAGCTACCTACCAGGCAAGAGCAGTCTCTACCTTCTGAATATTGCAGTCACTCTAGAGCTGCCAAATGTCTCTCCCTAAGTCCCCTACTATAAAAATTTGTGAATGTGAATGCCAATATAATAATCTTTAGCTATAAATGGATTTTAAAAGGGACCCTCTTTTCTGAACCTTCAGTTCTTCCTTGTATCGTTGTTCTGTCACTAATACGTAGTTTACATGTGACATCGTTTGCACTGTACTTTCATAAGCTCTAGTACTCCCTTTTTCCCAAATAAAACTCTGCCAAACCAAGAATCATTATTTCAATTTTTAAATGGAGGAATTCTTAAAAGTTACTCTTCCAACATTCTGATTAGTTATTTATTTTTTAGAAAATATTAGATATGCTGCTATCAGTTTTCAGATACATTTAATTTAGTTCACATGTTTCCCTCTGATTTTCTGATTTAAGCAGCACCAAACATGTTTAAAAGATGCAATACTCATTTTGGAATTTTTTAAAGAAGCTTTTGTCTTAAAAGACAATGGGTTTTTTCCAAAGTGTATAGGGTTAGATGAATGCTGTGGCATTGTGCAAGTCCAGCCATGAAAAGTTGTTTTTATTT
This sequence comes from Drymodes brunneopygia, assembly GCA_013400955.1. Classification (NCBI taxonomy): domain Eukaryota; kingdom Metazoa; phylum Chordata; class Aves; order Passeriformes; family Petroicidae; genus Drymodes; species Drymodes brunneopygia. The sequence goes on from VZTZ01043691.1 coordinate 9,888, forward strand.
CGCTGCTAAAAAGTGCAGGGAGGAAGCAAGGATCTACTACTACAGTTTTCTTTTATGCCATAGCTCTTTTTCAAAAGGCTTCTTCAAACTTACCTCAAAAGCCTTTAGTTAATGTTTGGCTGTAATTCATATTACAGACATCTTTTCCTGATTTGTCTATTTCCACAGCGGTTTCATTGCTTTGGATAAAACTGGCTGCACTGGAGTCAGTGTCCTCATTGGCATCAGGATTTCATCTTCCAGTTCATGTTCTCTAAACCGGTTCAGGTGCAGCTACTTCAGTAAAGTTGCTGTAGTCCACAGTTGCCTGATTCTTCCTTTTTACTTTTCACTGGATATTTTTATTGATTTGTTAGCTCATTCGTGAATCAGTATTATACAGACAGACTCTGGTTCAGCCTGAGTTGGAATTCCTGAGAACCTCTAAATTTGTATTTTGGAGTATGTAAAACCTATGAAGGGAAGGAAAATTTCTCTTCTCTCTGTGGGGTAGCCAAGGTGCTAATGAACTTGGAAGCAGATCTTAATTATTACATTTTCTAGTGGTGCTAGATTGAAAATCAAGGACTTCTCAACTTTTGACGTTATTTTCTATCACCCATGTATCTCAACCTGGAGAAAAATTACTTCATATCATCTTCAGTTTTCTTTCTCTGAGCTGGGCTATGTTTCTTCTTTTTCTGTACTGGGAGCAAGTGTTAGACTTCTTAGAGAAAGTTAATGTACTCTAAATGAGTATACACAGGTTCAAAATGCATTAGCACTGCAGAAGTGATGATTTTTTGCTTTGATTCACTTACTTTCATAATACATTTTTAACATGATAGTATTTTTATTTTTTCAATACAGTCTCTGATAGGTGAAATATTTTTTTAGAAATATCTGGTTAAAAGCCTTGAGGTTTGGTTACTGTACATCAGTAATCAGATCAATCCCCCTCATGATGTAGAAAGTTATGGGGTTTTTCCATATGCTTTGCCCCTTTAACTGCACTTTAGTATTGGAGGGATTCTACATTCCGGAGCTATTTCTTCTTAATTTCCTTAAATAATATCTTAAGGAAGATGTTCGTCCACCTAACCTATTCAACTCTTTCCCCAGATAATTTATTAATATATTGGGCTATCTACTCTGCCCAGAAAACTACGGGAATCTTTTAACCTACATTTACCATGAAAGTGACTATTTTTTTAACATTTATGCATGCAAAATGGACTTTCTCATCCTGTGGCAGACATGGCTGATTTTGACCTTTTGTTGAGGGTCACACTAAAAGGTTTTTTGAATATCAAATACTTTTTAATGTGGATCTGTCTCTTCCACAGCCTGCTTACTTATCCTCAAAAGTTTACTTAAGGAATTTGAGACATTTCAACTGGCATGTGAGTTTCTAATATGGAGTATTGGTGTGCAAGGATGATTCCTACAAATGTAGTCTATGCTCTCCACTGAGTGAATACTCTCTTCATTATTCACTAGAAGATTTTTTTTAAAGAAATATTATTATGACTGTGCTATGTACAGTAATCAGGACAGAAAACTGAGGCAGAGTATGTTAATCTTTGAAGGACTCAGCACCAGTCAAAGACAGCTTTCCCTGAGGGACTTGGCAAAGTTGCTAAAGTGGTTGCTCCTGAGGCAGTGCAGAGTAGAGACATTTGTGGAGGCCAAGCACTGAGCAGAGGAAACGACAGAGGACACAACCTGGCTAGACAGGTGTAATGAGAACTAGAATGTTTTATATTGTTAACTTGAGTAAACACTCCCAGTTAACACACAAGAAAAATCCATGAAAATATCCCATAGCTACTAATTTTCACCCATGCCACACTCCCTCATTCACCATTTTTCAATAAAGCACTAGTGCTCCCTTCAAGACATTGATACCTTATTTGCAAAACAGTGATCATGTTTCCAGGCAGTCTTACCTCTGATAGGAGATGTCACGGCTTCTGCTAAGAAATAAGAGCAGAGCAGCGCACGCCTGATGTTGAACGCAGGTGAAACTGAAAGTTGTGCTTGAGGATAATTCAGAAGTGTGATATCCTTTTGGGCAAAGTTGAGGAGTTTTCTTTATCTTGTGGCACTTAAATGCACATGTAAGTTTGTCTTCATGTATCTCTTATTTTTACAATGAATGGAAATTTATGCTGAATGTCAAGAGATCCCCTATTCCTTTTTGGACTAATCATTGACTCTCTCCAGCAACACACTAAGCAGAATTAAAATATACATTTAACTCATTCCCATATAATGCTTGAAAAAGTGCTGGATTAGATTAAATATTAAATAGAAAAAATATTAAATCTCTATAAAACACATTGCTTCTTAATCCCTATATGTTGTAAGAACTGCAAGCATTTATTTCTATTAATAAATTAAAATCTTATTTTTTTCAACATAAAGCCAAAGGTAAGGATGAGTTTTAATGAAAATGGGAGCAAAACCATTTCTGGAAAAAGACAGAATATTAAATGGAAAATTCTAGCGGAGAGTATGGAGCAATTCTTCAAATATGCTTCAGGGGCTAACACCTTCCTAGACCACTTAGAAAGAGTAGTGTGCTGACTACAATTAGTATCCTGAACAACTCAGAGATGATCACAGACACAGCTGTTGTTGGTTAAGGTAGCAGGCACATCAATGGCAAGGCAGTAGATATTGATTTGTGCAGTGACATCCTTCTAGCTAAGTCATCTGAGTGAAAGAAGTCCCCAAATTAACCAATAATATAGTATTAGAAGTTGTAGCAGTTGCCTCCTGGGACTTGTTCTGGTTAAGGATAGATACCTCTTCTCTTCCCACAGCCATCAATCCTCCTTGAAGAATTGCATGCAAGTCTCCATTGCTCAAAAACAAAATGTGAAGTCCAAAAGGACAAAGTAGCAGATTGCTGGATTTTATATGTGAAAATTTCTCACAGGACACTGGAACTCAATCTAAATCTTAATATACAATTTTAAAAATGTTAAAAACTGTGAATAAATTTTCCTCTTTAGGTATTTGAATACAGACGTTTTTAATGTATAGTCCCATTTCCATCAAAATCAGATGTCAAAAATTGTTAGTTGTATCAACTTGATTTTCTTACTGTTCTGATTGCACGGTCCATTTTTGTCATGGGCCACTGGCTATATAGTGCATCAGCTGACTGTATGTAATAAAGGGTAACAGGCCTGGACATTGTTGATGTTAGAGCAGTAAAAAGCAGTGACCATAAATACTTAATCCACATGAACATCAATGAGAAAGTCTGTATGTAAGTAATAATCATATGACATATAAAATGTTAATCAAAGAATTCAAACCCTAATTTGGATTTAAACTGTCCCCCTTTATAGTGAGATTTCTGTTTATTTGGTAATATAAAACCTTCTTGCGATCAAACTTTTTACAGTTCTTGAATTACCTTTTTAGAAAGGTTATATATTTTATCCAACATTATATGACTGAATTTGTTCTCTTGCTGTTTCCAAGTAGATGGACAAAAAATTTCTTTTGACACATAAGCTGAGTTTTATTCAAGCAAGTATTCAATTAAATTTGAAGAAGTGGATTTATATTACTGATTTTGAGATCCAGATGCAATTATAGACCAAGCCTGAGTTTAAAAAAATGAAAGTATCTTTTCATATATGTGACATTGCAACTGCATATAGATTCATATTTTCAAAAACACATAGTTGCAAATGTGGCTGAAAGTAAAAGAAATAATTGACAAACATCCATTGTCTTAAAAACAATAAAGTAATTGTTTGCATTAGATATTTTCTATAAATATTCACTCCCAGAATAAAAGTTTTTCTTTTTTTATTTTTCTCAGAGCTGGAGGAAAAATTAGTATCTAGGCTATGGCTCTCAGCATCATGAACAAATAATCCTGAATAACAGAAGAAGGAGTTAAAAAAAATCTTTTGCATTTATTTAAAAAAATCCAAAGCTCTTTCAACATGTAGAGAGGTATGTAATCTCATCCTTTCTTCTAATTCTGCTGCAATCAAGGTATACTATGAGTAAAACCATGTTTTCAGTCTAAAGGATTTTAGAAATGCAACTGGTCCCTATTAACACAATATAACAAATTTAAAGAAGTGCGGCTGCCAAATATGATCAATTTTTGCCGACATAGTGCTCATTTCTAGATTATGGAAGAATGCCAAGGGAGGCTTTCCTTATGTCTCATTTTCTGTATTTTTTCTCTTAATAAACATTTATAACAATTCTTCAAAGGTTTCTGTTGTAAAACTGCTTGGAAGTCATAAAGAGATTTGGGGATTTCAGATTTAAAATCTTATTGATATCTTCATTGTGTTAAAAGACTTTGAATATGAAGGTTATTTACACACATTTGATGTTCCCCTTACAAGTAAATATTGAAATTAGACTCTTTTCCCAGTTTTTCTCTTATATAGCAAGGATTTCATGCGATTATATCAAAGGAGAAATTCCTTGTATTGGATGAAAACTGAAATGCATGTTTATCCTACTGGGGTCTATTTTAGAAAAAGGAAATAGGATTTCAGTCTGCCTAAGGTAGTTTTGATTTTGTATTGCAGGGAGGGGGGCTTTTGTTGACATTTTATTTTTTTCTCACATTACACAGTATGAATCTCAGAGCAACTTTATAATTATTAAAAATTTATATCTGTTATACAATCCCAGTGTTTGACTCAGTGCCTTGTAGCAGCATACACAGAAAATCAGAAGTTTTCCATCTGAAATCAAGTGCTTTAAGTTTTCGGAACCCTGTTCACTTTTTACAGGGTCCTTTCGAGTCTCTTTATATTGTACAAGATTCATTAGGTGGTAACAGAGCACATCAGCCATCTTACTGATCCAGTTTAGAATGGCAGGAATCATATCCCATAGGTCTTACCATTGATGATGAGAAAACTGAAATGTTTAAATTAATTTCTTTACAAGGCATCATTTTGGTCATTTTTTAGGGCAAGTTGAGGTTTTGAAACTGGGACATGGAGTAGGCTGGGAATGGGTGGCCAGTGCTCACAGATTGACTTAGAAGGTGACTAAGCTTGGTGTAGCTTTGCAGCAGATTACTTGGGTTTCTGAATAATGTAACACAAGCTTTGTGTCTTCTAGAAGGTTGAAAACATGGATGGGTTAGTTGCTACTGTTAGCAGAAAACCACTGCAACTTACAGAAAAGAACATCTACTGTAGTCTTGTCTATCTTGCATAAAAATATCCAAAACTCTTGAGGTAGAATAATAATTGTTAGAGGGCTGAGAAATTTGAGATTTTAGTTTTTGAGTAATTTAGGTTTCTGTTCAAATAAGATTTTTTTTCAATTTTTTTGTAATGCCCTACATGTTTTTGTAATTCAGGGCTGTAGTCTCTTTGTATAAGCTGTAAATATCAGTATGTAGTGATAATATGAGGTAAAAGCATTTAAAAAGTGCCATTATGATCACACTTAAGTCTTGCCTAATCATTTATTAATCATAGTAGTGTACCTATTTTGAAAATTATTTCTTTATAGCAAGCTACACTTTTGATTTTATGCTGAAAAAAATTACCCTGCACTCTTGTTTTAAATTGGTCGCTGTCTGTTTTCACTCCATGCCCTGTTGCATGCAGAAAGTGAAATCCACAGGTCTGTAGTGCTAATATTGTCTGTGTCTTTCACTGCTGGCTGTTACAAAAATCAATACAAAAAACTTATGAGCATTCTCAGTACCCAATTCAATGGAAAATATGTCCCATTTCTGCAGCTTTTGCAGCATTGTTTGAGCTTCCAGGGCATGGAGGTCTGGACATACTTTTTATTGAATCAGATCCTCAGTAATGTCTTCATATATTTTTAAAGAAAACTGTGAAGGTACACACTGAAATAAACAGTAAGAATAGTACAAGTTGATGGTTACACCAGAAAGCTCGAATCAGGATGTGAAGACTGAAATCTCTTTGGCTAGCAGCAGTTTCTAATGCAAAAATATTTTATTTCTAACACAAGGTCTACTATATCTGGTGGTATCAACTTCAAAGAACACATACAGAGTGCCTTTGGCACTGCCTAATTTTAAAAATATATACCCACCAATAAACCAGCAAGAGATACTTACTGTAATAAATAAATCATGATGGTTAAAAGTTTTATCCTGCCAATTTTACCAGAACATGTTTCTCCTTCCTTTCCCCCCACCCCTTTCTGTTTGATGCATTCCTTAAATTTTCAAAAGTATATTTTAAACTGTTCTTATTTCTAAAAGTCTTATTTGTGTCAGTTCTCTAACTATATTGAAGTGCCTGGAAGATATATACAGTCTGAGAGAAAGCAGTTGGTTCATGATAAACATAAGATGAAAGTGATGCTTCTAGGCAGAGACTGAAGGAAATTTCTGGAAGGCCATCCTCCCTGTCTGCTGAAGACATCAAAATGTTCAGAAAGGAAGGAAATTCTTATTTCTTTTCATTGTCTTTATTTACACTTACCGTATCCAGTAAGTGGCATTTTGTGAAAAATTTTCTTCTACATCCTCATCTGCATGGACTGAGGCAAAAATTTGTAACACTCCTAATGGCTGGGTAGGAACAATGCAGACTTCAAAGATGTCCTTATTGGCAAATAGGTGGAAATTGATACCAAGTCCAGTCACGGCCATGACTGATGTGAGAGATGTATTGCTGCAATTTGTTGACATAAAATCTGGTGACTATGTCAAGAAAACTAAATTTGTCTTGCCTTTGCAGTAGTCAAGCAGAGGTACTAAAGAAGAAGACACTGTGACTTTAGACAAGCTGAGAATCCCAATTCTACCACCACTCCTCATGGGTCCCCATTTTCTGGCAGCTTCACTAGGTCATATTTTTGATGTATAAAAGTACAGTTTAGTTTCAAGAACTGAAATAAATGTTTGACGTCTTCTAGATTTATTTTAATGGCTTTACCAATACTATTGATAATGATGTGTATTTGAAGGTATCTTAACTTCTCAGGAAATATCTATTTGACAGTATAAAAAGAAAACTCGTAAATGTTTTCATGCTAGTAAGGTCTCCTTGCTAACTACTAAGAAAACATTTAAGCATTCATTAGTGAAGTAAAAATGCTTCATTTTTGGTTATGTTGTTCAACATATTTAAGGAATTTGGAAAAAATATGCATTGTTTACAGATGGTGTGTGTGTGTAATATTTTTATGTCTCCGTGTGCTACTTTTTCCTTTTGTCCTATTGATGTACTTGACCACTAAAGGCAAAGTCTGATTGGACGGTCACCAACAGGGTGGTCAAACAGGGAAACAGGCTGCCCAGAGATGTTGTTGAGTGTCCTCCTGACTGGAGAGGATCCTGGGCAGCCTGCTGTAGCTGAAACTATGTGAGGAGGGGGATTGGACACGGGGCCCCTTCCAACCTCAACCATTTCACGATTCCTCGATTTTTCTACTCAGTTCCTACAGAGGTCCAAACATAATTCATGCTAAAATTTATCAGATATTTAGCAACTTTGATTTACAGAGAGTGCATGTCAAGATCTCATATCATCTGCTCTATACTTTTTGGAAGTAAGCTAAATATAATTATTTTATGTTCTACATATAATGAGCGATGATTGCTTTACCTGCAGCTAATGTAGAACGACAGCCTGCTCTTTTTAGGAGATTTTTTAAAATAATCTGGGTGTCCATCATCTGCAATTTCTGAAAAAGTATACAAGTAGTTAACTCTATACACATGAATAATTTTGCAGAGAAATTTTTCATCTACAAAATTACATTATTTAGCTTGAGCAAGTAGCAAAATTATCAGTATTAGTGGTCATTCCAGTGGGATATACAGTGAAGACAGGTCTTTCTTTGGAGAACTCATTCACTCTTTGTGGATCTGGGTCTTTAGATATAAAAAACATTTCTTTAGATACTGTAGGAATCACAAAAATAGAAATGATCTCTTTAAAAACCATTATTGTTTTTTTTCTATTTCCACTGCCGCCAATCATTCTCCATTATTCTTTCTCAGGGCTATCATTTCCAGAGCTTTTCCTGTCCCTGGCAATCCCTCTGTTTTATTTTCTCTGTTTCTCTCAGACAGTTGTGCACAGCAAAATGTTGCAGAAATTCATGTCCTTTTTGTCAGTCCTCAGAAAATCTTTGCAAATGCTCTGAGACTGCTGACAGGTGTCTGTCTTCAGGGTGGTGGTTGATGTTGTCTTTTCAATTCTCAATAAAATGGAAGGCAATTGTCTCATTTAGGTTGTTCATTAGTGTCTACCATAAGAAACCTCTGAGTACCCTATAATGACATCACAAAAGATGAATGCATATAAACCAGAAATTTGATCATATGTTTATAATGCACTCTATTTCAAATGCAATAGATGAAGCACTCCATACTAAATTTAGCTTTCTTTTCTTATGTCATGCTTGTTTTATTCAACCAAGTCTTATGTGACTATATTTCAACCACAGGATTGTCTGTGAACTGATTGTGGGGATTATCATATTGTAAGTATAAGAAACTTGAGTTATTTTGATTGGTTGCATATGCCAAGGCTTTTGTTTCTGTTAGCAGACTGCATGAACAAAACTTGTAGAAACTTGAAATTATTTTGGTTTCAAATACACTTCATAACAATTTTTAATACTATATTCAAAGGCAAACGCCCTAAATATACTTCTGAAAATATTAGCTTTTATTTTGAATTTTTATGGTAGACTTCTAAAAAGAATTTTTTTTATGATGTGCTTTAATAGAAATTGTTCATTAAGCAAACTGTTACATTTTGGTAAATTTATATAGTGGATTTTTTTGTATAGATACAAATATGTATTTATATTCTATATAAGGATTTAAATAAAGTAATTATTATTAGATTTAATTATTATTATTGTTCAGCTGACAATATTTTCACAGCTGAAATGCGGCACCAGTTTATACAGACATTAATTTTAAAAAGCAAATTTTAGTAGTCAAGAATCCAATCATTTTTCTGAAACAGGCCAATTAATATAGGAAAAGAACTGCTAAAAGTACTTATCTGTGTGAATTATTATATTTATTTTTAATTTAGACACTGCATGAATTCAGTCTTTTCCATGACTGTATTATGTTCACTATGTGGAATAATAAAAAATAGGTGAAAATCAACAGCTAAATATCTATATATTTCAGAAGCTATTAAAATACATTTCATTTTGCATTTTACTTGCACAATATCTATGTATTTATGAGAATCTTATTGTGCAGATTATAGTCATGTACTGGAGAGGTATTTCCCCCTTCTGGTAATTATATGAGACCATTGTCAAAAGACAGGCAGATCTGAAGGTTGCCTGGTAGATGTGTGTATCCTCTACCTGTGGGAGTGTGCACACTGAAGTAACACTTTATGAAACCACACTGCAGACTCCAACCTGAAAAATCAAATTTTGTGATATGCCAGAGGAAGAAAGTGTGAACAAACTGAATAGTGCATCTCCTTCTTAGCAGTTTAGAAGTCTGTTCCTGAGGGATTATTTTGTTTGGAATTGTTTCTCCGCACCTTCTACAATGAACTATTTGGTTTGCTGTCACTGATAATTCTTTTGTTTTAGCACCTTTATACCTTTTTGGCTTTACACCTTGTCTCTTATCACTGTGTCTTTCCACTTGCACAAGGTAGTTAATGCAAATTTAACGTGGCTAAGGGGCCACTAATATTAAAACAGTACTATACACCAAAAGGCAGCAGCAACTTTCACATGATCCTCTGCATTAACCCCAGCTTTTATCAAAGAAAAGCAATATGTTTACAGGAGAATTATTTCCAAGAACAAACTATTCAGCCGAGTTACCTAATTGATTGGAGAAATTTTCATTTAAATTATGACCTTGAAGTCAGTGATGCCTGGAATGCCCCTCAGACCATGTCATGGGTGCTCTAGTAAAGATTTATCGTTAGATCAATTACTAAAGCAATGGAACATCTGATCCTACCTTTGAAATTAACCAGGAGAAGTAGGTCAGCACACCTTCAGCTGACACAATGAAGTATTATGCTCTCAACGACCCAGGAAGGAAAGCACTAATGATTGATGGGAAGAGATATTTAAATGAGAAAGTTGAAGCATACTAAAATTAAACACGTCAGAATGATCAAGCAACTCTAGACAGCCAAGTGCCTTCATATAACAGCAATTTTGACCAAATCTTACATGAGTTTATCCCCCCCAAAACAACAGTCGTATTTATAATGAAATTAAAAAGGACTTGGGCTTCAAAGATCTAACAGTCTTTCCAGATGGCAGCCTTTTCTTTCTGTGTTGTTCCACATATTCTGTTAAAATTATTTGCCTTTCATTTGTTATCATAATCTATATAGTTGATATAAAGGCTGTTGCCATCTCTTCTGAGCAGCTAAAACCACTAAAACAGGTGTCAAAGAATTTTGCAGGTTATCACTGACACAAGATTTAAGAAAACTTTTCTGAGTATGCTTCAGAGGCATTCTTCTTTGAGTAAAAAAACATGGAGAAAAACAACAAAATACTTGTGGTAATGCAAGAATATCAGAATGATATGCAAGTAATTTTAAATTATTCCATGGTCAAGAGCTCAGCATTTATTTAGAAACCACTTAGAACAGCTTTTTTGGTTGTATGTCAGCAAGGCTTGTTACACCCCACTCAAACCTAGGGCTAAACCAAGGTTCTTTTGCTCTGAATAGACGTAATGGAGTAAATTCCAACCAAATATTCTCAAGAGGTAAAAACAGAGGTTTTCTGGCAAACTATGGAAAATTAAGGAACATCGGCAAAAGAGCAAATGCAATGTAATGTCACTTATCACAGCATACATTTATCCCATTGAACATAGAAAGCCTTTAAACCCATTTGATGTTATGTTCTGTGAGAAGAGAGTTAGAAGAAGAAATGGAGAAAAACAGAAAGATGGGAAAGAAATAAAAAACCTGATATAGCTACCAACTTCTGGATTCCAGTGATGTAAAGTTCCAAGATGAAGGTAGGGTTAAAGGACACCGTGCTTGTCTCATGGTCAGGCTCCTCAAAGCCTTGGCCTACTCTGCGCCTTCCTCCCAGGTGGCATTTCTAGTCCCTCGGCCACTCAGGAGATGCCACCAGTGTGCCATGGCTGACAAACATAGTGGGGCTGAGGGGTATGGGGGGCCAGGCACTACCTCACTGGGGCACGGTCTGACCCACCCCCTATCACACATTCCTAAGATGTCTTGAAATGAGATTACCTTTTCCAGTTTCTTCAGTTTAACAGTTCTCTAGGAAAGGCAACATGGAAGCACTATAAAATTTCTTTTTTCCTTTTCCATTGTAAATTAAAATGGACCATAGTTGCCGGAAACAGACCTTGAGAGAAGACACTACACATGTGTAGTTTAAATGTGAGGTAAGTCCAGTCAGTGTCACTTTAATCCCTGGAAAGGCGAGTGCCTCATTCTGGACACCACCTCTATACACATGGAGGACAAGAAGGAGATCAGGAATAGTCAGCATGGATTCACTAAAGGCAAACTGTGATTAGACAACCTATTTTCCTTCTATGACGAACCAACTACCTGGTTGGATGAATGGAGAGCAGTGGCTATTGTCTACCTTGACTTTAGCAAGGCTTTCAACACTGTCTCTCACAATGTGCTCAGAGGCAAAGTCAAAAACTGCAGACTTGATGAGTGAACTGTGAGGTGGGTTAGACCTGGCTGAACAGCAGACCCCCAATGATTGTAATCAGTGGCACAGGGTCTAGTTGTAGGCCTGTCACAAGTAGTGTCCCCCAAGGTTCAATATTGGGCCTGTATTGTTTAACTTATTCACCAGTGACTTGCATGAAGGGGCAGATGTCTCCTCAGGGGGGTCATTGATGACACAAAGCTGGGAGCAGTGGCCAAAACTCCAGAGTGCTGTGCAACCCTTCAGAAGGACTTGGGCAGGTTGGAGAGATGGGCAGAGAAGAACATTCTGAAATTCAACAGAGGCAAATGCAGGGTTCTGCACCTGGGGGATAATAATGCCCTGCACCAGTACAGGGAGCTGACTTGCTGGAGAAGGACCTGGGGGTGCTGGTGGACAACAAGCTATTCATGAGCCAGCAGTGCCTTTGTGACCAAGAAGGACAATGGTACCCTTGGGTACATTAAGAAGAGCACTGCCAGGAGATCAAGAGAGGTGATCCTGCCCCTCCACTCAGCCCTAGAGAGGCTGAATCTGGAGTGCTGTGTCCAGTTCTGGGCTCCTCAGGACAAGAGAGACATGAGGCTTTTGGAGCAGGACCAACAGAGGGCAACAAAGATGATGGGACCTTATCAATGTCTGTAAGTATCCAAAGGGAGGATGTCAAGAAGATGGAGCCAGGCTCTTCTTGGTGCTTCCAAGCAATAGAACAATGGACAACAAGCAGAAACAACTGCATTTCTGAATATGAGGAAGAACTTTTTTACTGTGTGGATGACAGTACACTGGAAACTTTCCCAGAGAGGTGGTGGAGTCTCCCTCGCTGGAGATATTCAAGAACCATCTCAACAGAATCCTGTGCAATGTGCTCTAGGATGACCCTGCTTAAGGAGAGAGGTTGGACCAGATTCACAGAATATTCTGGGTTGGAAGGAACCCACAAGGATCATTGAGTCCAACTCTTGAGTGAATGGCCTGTGCAGGGATTAAACCCACAACCTTCGTTTTATTAGCACCATGCTCTAACCAACCAATCACCCATTCTGTAAAATTATTGTTCGAAGACTGAGAAATCTTTGTGAAGGCAGAAGGATTTTGTGATTGCTTTTTAGAACATTAGTGAGATAAAAGGTATGGTTTTGATGAAGTATGTTAGAGATTATGCAATGCTTTTCCCAAGGTTTCTGGGATAAACACCTTAAAAAAAGAAAAGGTGAAGGAACTTGTTGGTGTCTTACTAGACTGACAAATTTTTTTTGCCAAATCTGTAAAGGAGACTATACTTGCACTTACATTTTCTACAACAAATCATCCAGAGACACAGCAAACAGTACTTTGAGTAGCCAGGGATTTGGGGTAGCTAATGTGTTTGCTAATTTGTGGCTCAATTGTTGTCAATTAATATGACCTAGTTTTTGTGTCCAACAATTAAAGGCACACCTGTCATAGGATTTTCATAATTTAGAACTAGAAGTTTACTGCATCAACTTTTTCTTGGACTACTAGGAAGAGAATTTACAATGTGTTGCTTTTCCTAAATAATCTTCTATTGAGAGAAACATTGCTTACTTCACTGAATATTTAAAACGAGTATATAAGGAATATGAAACACCTGTACAGAAGATTAAACTGAACGTCCTACAGCTTGAATGACTCTGAGAGCTGAATGTACCTTTTATTTTTTTTAAATGAAAATGTGTAACTTTGATGCTAGACCTTACAAGAGGCTGCACTAGAATCGTTCTAGTTTAGTAGAACTCCTATCTAGGAGTAGAGTGGACAGGGAGTCCCAAGCATGAGCAATGAGACTACTTCAATGTACTTCAATGTTCAATGTAGAAAAAGTAGTTGTGAAGGTAACTGAATGTTCCTTACTGCATTTTTATCTATCCTGTAAGTATAATCGAAGAGCAAATCTTCAGACTGGGAAACAGCTGGGACAACTGATTTACTGTCTCAGTCAAGCCCTATTAACTGCAAACTCAAGAATAAGTTGTTTCCTTAGACTATGATTTGGGTCATGCCAGATATAATTCAAAAAATTTGCAGTCATTTGCTTCCACCATTTTACTGTTTCTTCTTAGGTTCTTGGCCCTTAAGGGCCACATTATTATATGTTTCCAGAAAAGGTGTCAAAATTATTGGAAAATAATTCCAATTCTTACTGGCAGAAATTCTGAAATAGCTCATAAAAATATTTTTCCATATCTGGTGTATTATGATTTAATTTTTCTTTTAACTAGATTTTTATGCTAACTTACTTTCCTTTTTCTCACATACTCACATGATGAAAGCTAGCAAAGCTTTTGGTGCCTGAACTAAGATAAAATATCAAAAAACCCCAGTGGTGCTGCTGCACGTATGTGAATAAACTGTGGTTATAAGTGTGATCTAATTCAGTTATTTTATATAGGCCACATGGAACTCACTGTCCTATTTGAACAGCACCCTGTGAAATTAGCTTTACTCATAACGCTTTAAACATTCAGTGCCAGGTTATTTATTTATATTAATTATTCTATATTTTATATAAGTGTATGGTATTTATATCTGTAAATAAAACATAATAGATTAATGAAGGCAACAACTCCACCTATTCATCACTGAGGTAAGCAGGAATATCTCTATATTAAACCAGATTTAAGCCTCTCATCTGAAAGGAAATTTGCCTATTTAAGTTGTAGAAAGCTCCTAGCTTTCACAGTTGGTATCTTCATAAAAAGCACAAGACACCATTTTAAGATAAGTATTTAGACAAATACAGTCTGTGGTATTATTAGCGAGTGGGAGAAATGGACTTCAAAACCTTGACTTGCAAAGAGAGCGCAAAAATATCTTACAGAAAAAAATCTTCCAGAAGCAGGTATATTCTGGGATTAGAAAGTAATATTTCTAGATTGTTTTTTTTATTTTTTAAGAAACTTGAGGTAAAACACATCTTTCTAGGGGAATTCTTATGTTCTGATTATTTGCCTGAATGCTTTGTGGAACACTCTCATTATGTATCATAAATGATACAATAAAAATGTCACCTGGAAATTATGATTTGGTTTAAGGTTTGTCAAGTCATTTTTAAGAGCATCAACAAACAGTGTAAGAAGCATTACAAAGACCATTTTGTAATTAGGAGTGGTGTGCTCATTGTGTTGATTAATTTCAGGCAATGATTTCTGAGTACACTAGGTATATAGCAGAGTTTTTTAGTATAATTAGACTTTGAATGCCAAGGTTGTGAGCAATAAGAATTAAAAGACCATTTTTCAAAGCTATAGTTATACAATTTATACAATCGCTTTTTCTTTCCTTTAAATATCTCAAAGCCTAATGCATAAAAATTGTCAGGATTCTATGCTAGTAACATCAAAAATTCTACTTCTTTTCTTGCTCTATGTAATAGTTACATAATCTTTTAATTTTCCATGTAAAATAAAGTTTGTTGGTATTTAGTTCATTTGTATCCAGTTTAGCAGGTGCCAATTTAATGAATAATCAACCAAATGACATTCTAGATTTGCTTTGGATAGCAGTTCAATGCATTCTATTGATTTTTGTATTATTGGACTAGATGTTGTCATCATTATTACTGTGTGCCAAGCTTCAGGCAGGATTTGAATTAACCAGTAGTATTTCAGTATAGGGAGTTTTTTGTCTTACAGCATGGAAATTGTATTATAGTTCAGCAATAAACTACAATAAACTATTTTCCATAACCTTTTGGGGTATTTGTTTTTTGTTGTGGTTTTTTTTAAAACCCTATTATGTATTTAAAATAGTAAAACAAAATGCTTCCAAATGTTTTACTTATTTATATGCAAGAAATATTCTGGGTTTTGTTATTTTTGTTAAGGCTCTGTTACAGTTTCTTCAGAATATGGCAATAATAATGCAATGTTGCCTAGCGTTTTAACAGGAGAGCTGAGGTGAGACAGTCGTTCTGTGGATTAAATTTTATTTTCTCTGCAGTAAAAGCAGCACACACTATTCACAGTTGTCAGGTAAAGGAAGGTATCCTGCACCAGTGAGCCATGGGAATTCCTCTGCAAGGAAACTAGTCTTGGCATGGACATGGGTTACGATGGAGGAATCCTTAAGTGTGTTCAAAACCTCTATAATGCCAAGAAATTGGACATCTTGTATTACATTTTACGTACCCGTGACTCCCTTGGGAAAGAGTCTTTTCTTGCAGGAGTAACAGAATTTGAGAATGGTGTAGACTTCTCTCTGTTTTCTATCCCAAAAAAAGTATTTGCTTCTTTTGAAACTAGCACTTCTTATGAATGTAGGAAGTTTTGTAAGGAGTACTGGAGTCTTAAACTTTATAACTACTCGGCAAAATTAAAGGCCACAGATACTCAGATCCGAACAGGGGTCTGTTCCATATCAGTCTGACTATTCTTATAACTAATGAAATATTGTGAATATAGAAATGGTGTATGAGCTACATCTGTTTTTGCAATGGAGTTCAGACTAGACACAGCTCTTTCAAATGCTTACAAAGATTTTAGAAACACATGGAGACTCAAGGCTAAAGCTAGAATTTTTCACAGAGTTATGGGATGGTTGAGGTTGGAGTGACCTCTGGCAGTCATCTTTTCCAATGCCCTGCTCAATCAGGGTCACTTGCAGCACTCTTCTAGAAGTGATAGTCATTAGTACATTTTTGAGACACTGGGAAAAACAAACAAACTAACTAATTTAAAAATTACTTTGCAGACAACAAAAAGGACATGAAATTGAGGAAGGTAAAGGACTTTCCCCTACTCCTGTGGGAAATATGTTTACTTTGAGAGAGTGTTCTTTGGTCAGGTGGCCATGCAAATGTAAACTGCAACACAAAAATGTGTGGCTAAATTAAGGGAAGATATTCTAAACACAAGTCCAAAGAGGTACTAGGATAGAAAGACCTGGTTTTCAAGATGGAGTAAAATATGTAATTAAAGTAATAACATGTAGTCCCTTTTGAGGACTTTTTCCAAACTTTGCTTAATTGGAATTTCACGTACTTGACATCTTGTTTTGACAATTCATCTGATTATATCAATATGTCACATTATGCAATAATAGCGAAACACGATGTATTTCAGCACAATGAGTCATCCTGATGGCATGTCAGATCCAACATATTCCAAATCAAAGTTCCTTAAATCATGAAGATTGAAATCTCTATTTAAAAGAGCATTCCCTGCTCAGATTATTTGTATTTCCTATTGCTTCTGTTAAGTTAAGCAAGATCTTTTGCAGCCTGCCTCTCTTGACTCAATTATCTTTAACTTGAAGTCAATACATAGGAGAAAATAGAGATGTGCAAAACCTTGGGGGTAAAATGGAGAACAAAACAATCTTTCTTTTTTTGTACTTTTGGCCGGGTTGGAAAATACACATCTAGAGGCTTAAAGTAAATTTTGTTCCAATAGTAGTTGAGTTCCTATACCTCTCTTAATAACCAAGATATTTTGCCCTTAAAAGCTGGGGCCAAGCAAAATAAGTTGGGGACATTTAATGAGTAAATCTTCTTTTACAAACTTTGGGCAAAACTCTCATTATTCAGTCATGTCAAGAATTCCTGAAATAAAGTTTCGTTTTCTCTTACTCTAAGAAGGCAGAGCTAAAGACAAAACAAATACTTTTATTGCTGCATAGTAATAAAAAGTAATAAAAATTTTTTAGGAAAAAAACATGTATTCTCTTTCCAATTTTGTTACCTGAAGAAAAATTCCTGAGTTTTTTATGATTTTTTTGCCATGCTAGTATATTTGGATATCAATTTAGTAAAATAATTACTTGATATCATTTTCTGCTAGTTCATATGAACATATGGATTGTTTTCTTTCTCCTTTATTGCCACTATTGCTAAAAAATACAGGAGGTGTGATATCTATGGAGGATGATAAATTTCCTCAGATACAAGAATTCTGTTGAAGTCTGGATGGTTTATCCAGTTTGATGATTAGTCTTTTTGCTGAAGTAGCTTGGGTCAGCCTCTGATATCAGTGTCTTCCCTTGCATGTTTGAGAAGGAATTTGTGACCTAGTTGTGGAAATGTTTAGAAAAAAGTTGCTTGAAGGGTTACATACCTTATTAGCTGCTGTTCCACTGCTGAACATTGCTACTCTTAATCCTAATGGAAGTTGTATACACACACCTTAGCAGACAAGTGGGTCACCCTGCTGAGTGGATTTCAGGCTCCTCAGAAACTGATACAACAGCAAAACCATTGCATTAACCAAAATACCTGCCAGTGATCATAACAGGTCCTGGCATTGGCTGGAAAGGGCAGGAATCCTGGCAACTTCTCTGTTTTCTCTGCTTCTTCAGCAGACAGTCTGTCTTTCCTGAAGACATTGCTTTACAGTGAGAGGAACCTCCTGTCCACTGCCAGACTTCAACTAAATATTAACTGGGAACATAATGAAAAATACAACACTGAGTCTGTGAACCGTCTAATTTGAAATCCTGCTGTATCTGTGCAGAAGATGGGAGGCAACAGCAAGTATAAAGAAGGACAGTGAGTGTTGAATGTGAGATTATTCTTTTGCAAAATATATTTCTGAGTGTGCATGGGAACCCACTGAAATGCAAGCTGACACACACTGATGAAATTCTGACTATAGGAGCTCATTTTTTTATAGATTATGAACTTAAATGATGTACAGAATCCTTACTTTCCCTTCTATAAGGGGATAAACCTCATAGATAGCATCTTTACCCCCGAAATTGATTGCATAGTTAGTTAAAGTCCAAGCCTTTTCAGAATAGTAAACCATCTAAAAAACCTCAATAGATAAGAATACTTTATTTTTGCTTCAGTAAACCAGTGTATTTTTGAGTAGAACTGCTGGCAGAAATAAAACATTTTTCATTATTATCCATTCGATAAGTGACAATATTCCTGTCTGATTTTATTATAGGAAAAAATAACCCAGAAAAAATCCAGACAGCATATATTAAAGTGAGATGTGTGTAAGTACCTTACACTTTGACAAGATGATCATATAATATTCATTACAGATATTCACAAAATATATCTGTAAAGGCTATTAGACATATGAATAATTATAACTCTCCTGTAAACAATGCAGTGTTTGATATATTGTATCTTCTGTAAATTTTCATATGTTAACTGTTTCCTACATGTGTTTTGTGACTGAAATCTTGAGGCAGATCTTTCCTCCTTTGCTTGCAACTGGGGTTTCAGGATACATTTTCCTTTTCTTTGTGTTGTTTGAGTTCTGATTTTTGTCGGGGGCAGGAGCATGTTCTCTGATTATTTTTTTTTAATATTACATTTTTACACGGCTATATTTGCTAGTCAGCAGCTATATTTCAGTTTATCACCAGACTTCCTTGCAAATGGAAGCACTTTATAAAACAAGTGAAATCACAATACCCAATCATTCAGAAATATTGGACTACTTCAAATTTTTATAAGCTCTTAAATTTTGAGGTGATCAGGGTTCTGAGCTTGCATTGCACAGAATAATTTAAAATTATTGGAGCACTTCACATATTTTTAAAACCACTTCAGCTAGGAAATGATGGAGTTCCAGAAATATGTGGCCTATAAGGATATAAAATTATCAGAGAGCTTAAGTGTTTCATTGTGAAAGCGATCAAGGTTCCTTGCTTGCACATTGCAAAGCAATTTAAAATTACTGGAGTGCTTCAAGTGGTTCTTGTGTTTAGGATTTTAAGTCCCTCCTGCTCAAATACTCTTTAAAATTGTTAATGTTTCTAATATTTTCAGGTTTTGAGTAAGTATCTGTTATCTTGCTTTTCCTCATTTTGGGTTTTTCCTCTGGTTTTTTTATTTTTACAGCCAAATATTTGTCTTTCAGAGGTATCAGAGATAACTAAGTCTTGAAATTCTTTGGTTTCAAACACATAGGAGCTTTGATGAATTTAACTATGCTATTGCATTTGGAGAAAACAATTTAAGGAATAATTTTTATTAATGCCAGCATTCAAAGCTGAAACCTGAAGTAGTGCCTATATCTTTTATTATTTACAGAGTACTTTCCATAGGTAGCTTATTTAATTTAAGGCTTTATAAGTTTCAGAATTTAATTAATTAAAAAATATTTAATATTGCTTTTAATATAACCCTGTTTTTTAAAAAATTACCTTTAAAACATCGGGTGTTTTCTTCGTGTGCCCTTCTTTCTCCTCCACTCTTTTCTGTCTCCAATACACACACTGCACAAACCACTGGTATATCATAATTCATTCTCTCAGAGCTCATTCTGAGTACTATGTTTTGGTAGAACTCACAGTGGGTAGAATTTTGAGCTGGATTTATCATCCACACAAGAGAATCATAATAGTTCTATATTTTAAGAAGGGAAGAAAAAAGCCCTATAAAGTGCATCATTCTGCAATGCATTGTTTCTGTACATTGAATTTATGACTAAGAAGGAAATCACTTGTGTTATACAGGTATTCTATTGTGTGCGTTTAAAAATTTAATTCAGTCCCTACTGTGCTATTCGTTTTACTTAACTGTTTTCATGAACTTTGCTTATTTCAGGTCTATATTTTCTTACCTTATCTCTATTATGAACTGTTTGCTTCACCCATTTTCCACTTCCAAAAATGTAAAGAAAAGAATCTAAGGACCATGTGGGTTGTTTTTTCCTTTAGGTCTAAGTGTAGTTTCATGGCAAACTGTTTTAACTAAAAAGGATGTGTTAATTTTTAACTTCATGTTGCATTTATGAACTATATTTGTAATAAGTAGTTTTCTGAAAAATGAAATGCTTTTAAAAATGTTTGTGCTACAGGATGAAATTCTCTTTAACTAGAAGAGTATAATCATAGACTTAAGACAACGCAACTAGAAAACACTTGCAATAAATAGATCAGGTTTTTTGATGATCAAAATAGAAATACGACATTGTTTGACACAATGTTGCATTCATTTTCATGTTACTGTTTTCGCTTTTAAGATACCTAGAGCAGGTATGATTCCTAGGAACTGAATTTGAGCTGACTGTTTGCAAACTTTATTTATAATGGTTTTTACCATTCTTTTGGGAGAATTTTAAATCGTGAGCTGCCAAAAAGTGCTTACAATGTAATAAAAATTTGGAATTAAAAAAGTTATCATCTTGTATATGTTCTATACTTGCTGTCATGAATAGTGTCCTTCAATCATTTATGACCTATAGAAAATTATTTTTGTCTTAGAAAATCACATTAATATTGGTTACAGATATATCCCTATCAATAGCCTCTGTTAAAACAATGGTTTTGCAGTTTTGGAAAACAAAACAGGTATTACAGTTACAATTGTTGGAATAAAGAAGGTAGATATCTATAGGGATTTAAAAGACCGAAATCCGTAAACATTAGTATAGAAATTGTTTGCAGGGTTAACATTTACCACAGACTGAATTTTCTGTGTGTTACAATAAACAATGTCTTATTGGGAGAGTGCCTGCCATCTATTTTTCAAGTCAGTGTTTTCAAGTATTGATACTTTTAGGGGAAACATTGAAAAAACTGCCTAGAAAGTGATGATGGTATACCTTTCTACCCTTGTCTTTTTGTAGCAGATATACACCGATACAAGAAAATCTATATGAAGGCAACAAACATTGAGATTTGCTTGGACTGAGTGTGTGCTGCATTAGTGCAGTGTTAATACTGTGCCACGGGCAGCAAGGTCAAAAGAGTGAGCATCTACCAAAGAGGTCCAAAATGGCCACCAAACTAACAAGGAAGAACTACTGAGTTGAGACTGGCTAAATTCTCATTGCAGAAGCTGGAAGACAGTTTTGTGTTAGTCCTCTCCCTCTTTAAAAAAACTCCAAAATTCTCTATGTAAGGATTTAATGCTATCTACCATCAAAGTAAGGATACTTCTCAAGGTAGATTTTTGATCTTGGTGAAGATCAGGCAGTATTAAGCAGCAAAATGAATAGTGCATAATCAGTGCCTAAGGCCATTCCTTAGAACTTACTAATAAGTTTAGACATCTCATAAATTTGCTGTTGAAAACAATCTCTATTTTACATATGGAGGTGTCTATTTCTTTAATTTTCATATATATACCAAAATGTTTAGATAGTGTGACCTAATTATTTGTTGCACTTTTGTTGTCCTTCTCTTATGTTGGTAATTTTAGAACTTATTGGAGGATCTGAAACAATATTTCTAGAGGAAAAAAAGGAAATTATTTAATAAATACAGTCTACATGACCTGCTCTTTAGAAAGGGGGAAATCAGATTTTCACCTGATTGGCACATATGCTTACCGTGGTTGATGTGTAAATTGGTTTATGAGAAGTTTTTGTACAAATAGTCATAAATTCTTCTGGTAGGGGAACCATATGTATGTTGAGATTTTCCATTTGTGGGGTTTGGATTTTATTTATTTCTTATTTCTAACCAAAAATTGGTCACAAGTCTGACTTTCTTTCTCTCAGATACTTTTATAATGGTTATTCCTTCATGTTGTAACTGAGGGACTTTGAACAAGGGGTTTCAACTATTTTAGCACTTCAGCTAGAGGGTGGTGAGCAGTTAGTTATGTCTTGAGAGCCTCCTAGAGAAAGGGAATAAAGAGACATCTTACCACAACAAAAATATTGTTTCCTTTACCTTCTGCTGCAGATTCAATTAATTTGCCAACGGAGGACTCTCATGAGAAACCAAGGAATGAGAAATAGAAGTGTCTGTTAAAAGGGGAGCTTATGACAAAATTACAGGGCTCAGAAATGTGGATGGTTTTCCCATAGTTTACTGGATTCCTGAAGCATTTATTTAATGATTTATCAAAAATGTCTTCTGCTGCCCTCCCTATCTTGCTGGGTAGTGCTTTTTTGAAATAACACCTCTGAAATAGTGAAAAAAAACCAACAAAAAGACCTAACAACTAAAAACCCAGAAAGATTTTAGTATTTATTTCCTATTGTGTTTGAATTTGGATACTGAAGTTAGACCTGAGTACCTTTTTTCACAAATAATGGGTTTATTTGCTTCTGAACATAATATGTGAAGAAGCAGGTGTATTTCCCAAATTAAGTTCCTATATGCATCTTCCCAAAGGCTAATACTTGCTAGTTGTGATTGGTCAAGACCAGACATTCCAAATCCTTCATCAGGCATAAAAATTCACAAAAAATCTTCAAATCTTGTATTTTTCTGAGAAATAGCCATAACATTTTACATTGTGAATTTTAGAGAGAGTACATATTCAAATGGCCTAAACTTCTAATAGCTTACAAAATTCCCTAAGGACAGGGATGTACATTTACTAGCCAAGGTCAGAGTCTGTAGGCTGAGTAATGATAAATTTGGTAAAAACTAAACCTGTAATTTCTGAAAATTATGTTGGGGGGTAAGTATGGTTGGCACTTGGTTCATTTTCTGAATGGTAGATAAAATATTGTAAAGATGGAACTTTTAAATGAAAATTTTACTTAGAAACACTGAAAACTTTAGCAATGCTGTTTAAATATTCCAAATTGGTTATAAATTTTAGTTCTATTCATTTAATTGTAATTTTTTTTCATTCTTAGATGTTTTTCAGCATACAGTTACTTTTATAGCATAATCAAGTCAGTGTTGTGAGAAATCAAAAATGAATTTATATATTAGTCATTTTTTTTAATCCCAAAGCTTCATGGCTAAAACACTGTACAAAAATCCTTTTAGAACCATCAGAAAATGGCAAAGTGCTGGATATTAAGAAAATGTTCCTGAACCAATATTTATAAACACATTTATATTAATCAGTATACTTTTTTTGTAACACTGATATGATTAAAAATATATTGTATTTTTATGGGATTTGGTATGTGTGAAAAGGAAAAAGAGACTTGAATTAAACCAGGCCATTTTAATTTTTTTTGAGAAATAAAAAATCTGCCCATTTTACTGGTGTTTAACATAAAGGAAAATGCAATTCATACACAGTGCAAACTTCTACATGTGTATGCAATTAAAAAAAAAATTAAGAATTGTGTCTTAAAAATATCTCTCAGTGGAAAGCTGTCACTGTGAGATTTAAGAAAGGATGGACCATTTATCTTCCTACAGAATGAGTGTGTGTGCCATAAATTAGTCTGATGACTAATACTAATAATTTTAGTCCTTGAGAAAGTGGTAAAGTTTGCACTGGAAATTTAAAGGCTGTGTTGGATTAGTTGATTCAATGTTTTAAGGAGTTAGTTAGGTAATACCATTTATTCTTATTGCAAATGGGAGAAAACTCAACCTCTTCCCACTAATTCTCTATATAATTTAAATGATCACAGGAATAAAATGATTGTTGTGCTAAATGAAATAAGTCTTACAGAACTGATTGCTTTTTTTTGGTTTTTTTTGTTTGTTTTGCTTTTGTTGTTGTTTTTTGTTTGTTTGTTTGGGGTTTTTTTCCTTTTTTTTTGGTTGGATTTTGGATTTGGCACTTTGGTAGAGTGTTTTGGGTTTTGTTTTCAATTTCCCGGGTTTGGGGTTTTTGTTTTTACCTTTGAAATATACGACAGGTTTTTCTTTTCTAAACCTTTGATAACTGTGATTGGATGTTTGGACTGTAATGAAGAAAAGATAAAAGGCAATTTTTAATGCTCTTTCAATCTATTTCTAACATGACTTCCTACAAAAATTAGGCTTATGCGGTGATTCTCAGTCAATTACTCTCCTACTTACCCTCCATCCAAATCAACACAATACTGGATTAACCCTTGTGAGCTTCATTTGAAGGAGAAGGCCAGAGAAACACCAGGTTTTACCTCCTGTGTGGCAGTTCCAGGAATTGTTCAAGGAATAAACTCACAATTTTTTCACATGCCACAATAGTGCTGTCTCATGACTTAGGGGTAAAAGGAGCACAGCTGTCATTGCAACTGTGCGAAAGCTTGGGTAACACTTCTGTGGAGAAAAAGGCACAAATGAGTTAAAAATTCAGGCTGCATTATGTCCCCTGATAATTTTGTACACTACTGTGTATTGCATTGTGTCAGTGGTATCCAGCTGCACCTGCACATAGCTGAGGTGTGTAGCACTGACAGTACCGGTAATACTCTGAAAAACTGGGGCTTTAGAGCTTGTTATATGTACACATAAGATTCTAGCACCAGCCACAAACCTGTGGGACCTACCTGGGACATAGCAAAGTTACCATTTGGTGGCTCTTCTTTAAAAGGCTGAGCCAAGTGCTTTTCCTTCATTATTCACTCTATGACATTACTGATACTGCTTCTGCTTAGGGTAAACACAAAACATTAGTCTTTTGCCCAGAACAACCTGCAAATCCTGAGATAGTGGCAATATAGAGAACTTGTCAATTGGGCTTTAAACTGTGTGGCTGCTGGGCAGCTGCTGTGGTTGGCTCTTCTCACAGAAATACCAAACTGAGCTCTTACTTTGCATTTGATGTTTGCCCTTACAAATATTACAGTTTTGCCTGAACCTCTGTTCAAAGAAGTGGGAACTGGCCATACCCATGAAGCCAAAATTCTTGTAAGACCATTTTCTGACTCAAATAATCCAGTTATTTTCCTACTCTGGTGATATTAACTTAAAATGACTCCATGTTTTACTCTTTAATTTGAATCAAACAGTTTATCCTCAGAATTGATGCTTTTTACTAGATGAGTCATTATGCTCAGTTCTTCCTTTTGTATTCCTTTTTGCAAAGTATAAGTCATAGTAAATAGCATGTCTGGTGAAGATCAGGCCACTGACCTGCCTTTAACAAAAATTTGAAAGAGTTGTTTAAGTGTTTATCTAAAATATCAGTCTCTTTGCAGTCTGGGAGTCGCTTACAGCTGCTAAATTGCTTCTCACCTACTTTTGCTGTGTTCTGCCCTCTCCATTCCTGCGTCTCTAGGGCCATCTGCAGGACATCTCTCGGGCTGAACCTGCAGGTTACATACCTTCACCTTTTCCATGGGGCCTTGCTTTCTAGGAACCCTTTTCATCTCACAGCAGGCCATGACTATTTAGATGGGGCTTCTTTGAAATCAGATATACTTTAATGATCTATTAATACATGCAAACCTGCATTAACTATTACGCCTTTCCAAAAATATCTAGTCTCATGTTCCACAGATTTTTTTGAATGCAATTGTCCTTTATGCAGGGCGACAGTGATAACCTGATCAGGATTGCTTGAAGGTGAAGTGATTTTAAGTGGGATGGATGCTTTCATCCACCTGGTCAGTTGTGTATACAGCAGTGGTGTGAGTTTCTGAGTGCCTGAAACATGTTATTTGGTATTTTTTTCTTCACATAGTCCGTTCAGCTTAGTATGGACGTGGTTCCTCCAGTGCAGGTTATGTGGCCACTGGGTGAGAATAGTCACCAAAGCAGTGGAGCCATATTCCATGTTTTTTGTTGCAGTTGTTGTTTTGTTCAGTTTGGGTTTTTTGTTGTTTTTGTTTGGGTTTTTTTTTCTGTAATCACTTCAGTAATTAAGAAGAGTTACACTTTATATCTATGTGGCCTTTGAAGGTTTTCTAGTTCCTGTGAATGGACAGCAGGGGTTTGCAGCCCTGTTCCAGGAGAGATATTGGCCACCCCATGAACTGGCTGGCTGGGAGGAAACCCACTGGTGTTCACACCAAAGAGGAGAGGGTGAAGGATGTTCTCCTAGCATTGAAGGCGGGTGAGATAGCTGGTGGGAACATCCAGTACAACTGGGCCAAATTCCTTCCTGAAGGCCCATGGCTTAGAGGACGTTGCTTCAGAGCAAATTTGACCCTGTTATTTCCAGACTGGTTCCTGGGATCTGCTTTCTGCTTTTCAGTCAGCTCAGAGGAAATTTCAGCAGTCTGGGTCTGGAGGTGTCAGGTCCTGCCTGCTACCAGCATGAGGAAGGGCAGGTGACCTGTCAGCTCCCCAGTTGCTTAGGTCCCTGTCCAGAGAAATGACAGGGTCAGTGGTCAGGCTGGCAACTGCCTGCTTCAAAAGGGCAGCTTTCAAGCTTAACCTTGAAAAGGAGTCTACTGGGATTTGCATCTGCTCTTTAAAGCCTATGGAATCCCAATTTCAGCTTCTTAAAGATGATTTCCCCTGGTCCAGAAGCCAGTACCTCCAGTAAGTACTGCAGAGCTTCACCAGTCAGAAACCTCACTTATTTATTTGTAACTTTTGTATTTACTGCTGAGTGGCTTCTTAGTTTTATTTGAAAAGGAAATTGACTTCTCTCTCTCTTTGTCATTGCCTTGTTAACAAGGAGGAGGAAAAGCTGCCTAATCTCGACATTATGAGAGTTGTTAGAATTGATCCCAAGTGAACTCTGGAGAGCAGAAAGTCAGATCACCTCTTTGTTTTGTTCCAGGGGGTTACCGAAAGGGAATGACAGCCTTCAAGGGACCTATTTTCCACTAGCTGAAAGACTGCATTAAGCAAGCATGTTTAGTGAAGGGTAAAGAGAGCACCAGTGGGAACGAATGCGTGCACCACCATAGCAGGCATGGGGCTCAGAGCAGAGGAGGCAGATGTCTGCTGTGCAGAGCTCTCTAAAGAGGCCACGTGGGACTTTCTGCGTAATTCAGCTTTGCAGACTAGATCCTCTGCAGCATCCTCTGGGGTTCTGGGTAGAGAATTGCTACAGGCAGCCTCTTCTAGCCTATCCTTACCTACCAGGCAGAAGAAGAACTGCTTGTTGATCCATCTTGCTCCACAAAGGAGGTGTTGGGAAAGGGGGATTTCTGTTGTTGTGATTAGGTTTACCCATCAAAGCTCATGTAGAAAGTATCTGAAAAATTTTGCCATACTGTTTTTTGGGTGAGTTTTTAACATTGTTTTATTCCTGTCTGTTTAAATAAGGCAAATAAAAATATTGCTTCTAGTATTAGTATATTTCTCAGTACCACAGAGAAATATTTTCTAAGTTATCTTTTCCCTTTCTGAGATTTGTCCCATGTATATAAACAAAGTACTTTGAGTAGGCTAGTTGCCTTCCAGGACAGAGGATGCCACATTTCCATGCCAATGAGAATTCAGCATGTAGGGTTAGAGGAGAGGGTAGAACACTGTAAGATGCAAAACAGCAATATCAGACTTTTAACTGATACAAAGAGAACTGCTATAAATCTAATTTGGATCAGTACTATAGACCAAAAAATAATTTAAACTCCTGTATTTGTTCCAGAGCAATATGCAACATGTTTGTTTCAATACTGTAGTTTCAATGTGTGGGCAGAAAAGTTTCTTACAAGACTAGGAAAGCTGACATCACATACTTGAGCTCACAGAGCATTAAAAAAAGGCAAGTGTTTCCTATGAGGTTTAGTATCCTGATGAGATGTGCCACCAGTGAACCTTGTGCCCTACCTTGTTTACCTGCATCCTTGCCAGCTGGACCCAGAGGGAAGGAGCCTGCCTGCAAAAAGACACACTACAGCTCCCAGGAGTCGCTACAGCCTGAATGAATTTTACTTCTTAAGCCAGACAAGGAAAAACTACCCTTTTTCCCTCAGTGCCTAGATTCTAAGGGCAAGCAGAAACTCATGCTGTTGATACTTCATCTTTACCAGACAGTACATTAGTCTGACTCACCAATGTGCTTGGCTCTTCAAGGCTGCTTCCAGGCACACAGGGAGAGACTTTCTGGGAGAGGATCGTAAGGCATGCACTCTTTCCCCCTTTTTCTTAGGACTATATTGAGCAGGCCCTTGGCATGGTGTTCTCTGAATCTGAAGGAATAGGTGGTGTGGAAATACAAAGAGAAAGGTGCTGAAAGTTAGGCCAGTTATTTCTTCAGTGAGGCATTTAGGGACTGCTTCAAAACTTGTTGGGGAATCAGATTTCTGATTGATTCTGTGGGTTGCATCATCAAGCGAAAACAGAGAGTATTGAGGTTGTTATTCCATAAGGTTTTCAAATGACTGCTGAGAGATCCAAGACTGAGCCACTTTCCACTGATTTAGCTCTTTTTTTTTTTTTTTGCTCTGTCCTTAGTTATGAGGGAGACTAGTCCACTTAAAAGGATGATGTAGGAAACAGAAGTTTCAATCTGGCAGAACAAGAGTGCCTGATGGTGAGAACAACAAATCTTTTATATATAAAAGGTTATCTTCAGTGATTTATAAACTTTAGTCCTCTTCTCTTTTTTTTTTTTTTTCTGTTTTCTTCCTTTTCCCTCCAGTAACAAGAAAGTCAGAAGTTTATCCTACTCAAGGAAATACAATTGGAAAGCTATGGGAAGCAGCAGGAAAGAGTTGATAAGATGATGATAATTTTTTAAAAAATTAGGCATAAAGTTCTTTTAAATTCTGTGCATCTGTCACTATTACACCTTTAAAAGTGTGGTTCATAAACATCAACAACTGTTTAACACTAAAGCTGTAACCACCTTTTCTGCCAAATGGTTAAAAATAATTATGTAGCATCTTAAATAGTTAAAACCTTTTTTTTAAAGTAACCAGTAGGCCTTTTTTCAGGTACAGCCTGTATCTACAACAAAGAGAATACTATGAAGGGAACTTATTATAAGACAGGATTTTTATCATGTTGGGACATTTCTTACCAGCATTATTTAAAAGCTTTTTAAAAAAATCCTCTCTCACACCTTTGTTCTTTCTGTGCCAGGAAATATTACTACATATTTAATACCTTATTTTAAATGTTTCATATGTTTATGACATGAAATACATGTACGATATAATCAAGGCTCTTCAAATTCTGCTGTACTTATTTCACTCCTCACAGCAGTCTGAGAGTTTGTGTGAGGAAATGCTTCTGACCACAAATGCTGTAAATTGAAAAATACATTTTATAACTATTTTTTATAGTTTTCATCTCTTTCCATTACATGACAAAGTCAAAATGTGGGGTTGATGGGAAGAATGCTTGTTTTTTTACTCTGTTTCTTAAAATTATTCTGTTTATTCTGAAGGTTTTGTACCTAACTCCTAATAAGTCTTCTTGAATTTGGAGGAACTATAAAAAAGGGACAGAGTGAGGTTTGCTCATCATCCTAAACTGGATGAAACATACAATATACCATTGTATATTTCTCAAATAAACCACCAAATAACACCCTGGTGGTAACTTCAGACCACTAAAGTGAGACCCAAACAAGAACTCAGTTGTAACTGAAATGCTCCCCATTTCTCTCAAACTGGATTCATTTTCTAATTTTATTTTCATGCATCAGACATGTATGTATGCATACAAAATTCTTAGAAATCTAGTTCCTGCAAGTAATACAGATTAGAATTTTCTCTCGTTTTGTGGTTTTTGGGCATGGGTAAGAGCAAAACAGTGCTTTTTTTTTTTATATCAATTAAATATTTCATTGTAGTGTTTAGGTGGTAGTGGGAATAAAAAGAAAGTTACCTGATGGAACTCTTGATCTACTTTATGACTTCTAAATTAAAATATTGCTGGTAGTTTTCTTTAATGGACAGTAATCTGTCCAAAGGTTTTTTTGGGTTTTCTGGGACGATTTCGTGTGTTGGTTGGTTGGTTTGGTTTTTGTTTGAGTTTTTTCAGTGAGAGCTTTTAGTAAAACAAATAACACTTTTAACTTTTATTCTGACATTTCCTTAGATCATTCCTGGGACTGTAGAGTGCAAATTACTGATCACCAGGTTTACATGGATCTCTTGACCTATGCTGTCAATGGTTCAACTATTCCTCTCACTAAATAAGTGAATGATAGAATTTGAAATACTCAGGCCTGTTGTAAGACAAAGTGACTTTGAGCAAAAACTGAAACATTTACTGGGATCTGTAGAGTCAAACAAGGAAGAAATTAAGTTTTAACAGGGTTTTTGGGTCTGGTTTATTTTTCATTAAATGATGCTGTAATTACTAATACTTCAACTTGTGGTTTTCGCTATAGCTTCAAGAACAGATTCTTTTAAGTATTCATAAATTAATGTAGCATACTTTGCAATACTGAACACTAACTAACTCTTCTTGAAAGTGTCAGTGTACTGTGTGGTATAATATAAAGACTGTAATGTTTCAATTTCCATCCTGTTCTCTTTCCGTTGTTGCTTGTTTACTTTGGTTTCATCATATAAATATTTGTGTGCATACTGGTTTATTGTGTTGCTCTAAACACACGTGAATCTAATTACCAATGTGTTTAATTTGAACATAGTGTTACATGGTTTTTAATCATGCTCCAAGTCACTTTTAATGGTTACAAGAAAAGTATTTCTGGAACACATACTTCTCAGACTATAAGGATGTACTGTTCCCAGAAATAGTTGAGATTATTTAATTTATTAGCAAATGAATGTTGTGCAAATATTTTTGGATGGGATCCCAATGTTAATTAACAGAAAGTAAAGTCAAGAGGTTAAAAATTAAACTTGAATTCTATTAGGTTTTGTGGATTTTTTAAATACATTTTAGCAAGTCATACATCTTTTCTCTCCCGAAAAGTACACCCCAAGTATGTATATTGCATCCTTTGACTTACATGGAAATTATATTTTGTGTATATTGATTTCTTAGTACTAGTCTGGCAGTAATAGTGTTTTTGTTTACTTTCAAAAAACTTATAAAGGCTGGAAAAGTGCCAGTGAAGGACTTATAGAAATGCAATGACTTCTGCCCTTTGTTGCAGCAGTGATACTGACAGTAAAATTTTCCCATAGAACTTTTTCACTCTATTTTACATTTGTTGTTGAAGGATTCTTGCTGGGATGAAAAATACTTTGGGTCATCTAATTGACAATTTTTTTTTTTAATCTTTTCTGTATTTCTAGAAGATATAAAATATTTTGTTGCTTACAATAGTAAGAATTCTTGAATAGATAATTTTATCCAGGTTGTATGATGGCCTAATACAACCACTATTGATTTTTGTGCTGAAAGCAGGTAGGACCTGTAAAAAAATTAAACCACTTTGATGTGTGAGTAGAGATTTAGGTGTGAAATACATTCTGATTAATTTAATGTTGTGTGTTTATTTGCAGTTTGGACTGAAACATGTATTGAACAATCAGCTATATATTTATAATTAATAATTATTTTGCTTCCACATGTAAGTCAGGAAGAAGCATAGGAAACTACTTCCACTAAAATATTTTTTGCTTTATTAAACCATTTAGTATCCTCATCAACTGAAGGAAATTTACTATAACAATGGGAAGGTATGAGCCAGTGAATAAAAAAAATTAACATCTGGAATAATTGCAGGTAGTAGCAAATGTAAAACTGATTCTGGTTTGTGATGTTTTCAGTTTCTTACATGTGATTCCACTGGTATGTCACTTCCATCACAGTGCTCTTATGTACTGTGATTCAACATTGTTATCATTCAGTGTTTCATTGTTTGTTGTGTGGAATTTATTTAGCTGTTCATGCTGCTGTCTGATTTTCTGTGTTTCCTTTCAAGTAATTCCTTCCCTTTTCTTACATGAGGAAGATTTGCAAGTCATTCTTTACCTGTGTAGGCTACAACTTAGCTGAAATGCTTGATGTTGACATCCTGCTTTTTTCCTGTGTCAGCTTCCTCTTGTTACTGCTGGAGCAATAGTGAGAGCCAAAGTTACATTTGAATGTGTAAACAGGTAAATATATATTCTGCAAACAGACTGTGTTATACATTCTTCTAAATTCTATACATTGTTTCATGCTGATTTTTATAGTTTGTGATTTGATATGCTTGCCATTTTGCAAACTATTGCAATCACTGACTTTTGTTGAATTCTCAGAACAGTTGCTCTGTGCCAGTTTCCCATCTTTGACAGTGGCCAGTAGCAAATACTTCACAAGTAAAATAGAAATGGTGATTATGGAGGCAGTATTTTTCCAGTTCCAGCACTTAGTCCCTTAGGGACCTCCTGGGTCAGCCTCTGAATCCTAGCTAGTGTTTATGCTTTTGGACACTCCCCTTTTCTACAAATTAGTATTTTTTTAAATCCATTTATTACATCTGCCTTTAAAAAATTCTGAGGCAGTTGTTTCTGCCTTTTAAAAACATATTGCAGTTAAAAAAGAATTGTTCACTTTAAAACAATTTTCTCCTATTTTTCATCTGCTGTTTTCTCATTATTTTAGTATGAGAGTTAATTGCTCCCTATATACTTTCTCCAAACAGGTCTTCCTCATATTTTGGCTCAGATCTGTTTCCCCAAATTAAGTTTAGTTATATAAGGGCTATTTTTCCATTTTGAGAGTTCTTATTTTCCCCCTTTTCTATTTGTACTTTCTCTTTAACAAGATTAAATTCTAAGTATTATGCAATCAATAAGAAAGAAAGGAATTCAATAGCAGTTTTTATAAAGAAGTTGTAAAAATACTTTTGTAGTTTGCTGTTATAGAAAATTTATCTTTGATTTTAATGTCACTTCTAGCTTAAAATGCCCACTATATCCTTATTTAGTGAATTACCTCTGGCCGTTACCACTTTCTCTCAACTTACACTTCTTGTCAGGTCAGGCATCAAAGTCCCTCCAAGATACCTGTGCATACAGAGCACCTCTGAAGTTTTTTCTTTGTAGGTGATCTTCTTCCAATTTTGTTTACCTCCACTCTTCAAGAGTGTAATCTAAACCAACTGAAAGAAAAAAAAAAAGCAACAGGTCTGATTCTTTTTTCATTCAGCACATGTAGATCTTGAACTGGGGATAACTAGTGCTGTACTTCAGCTCTTCTATTAAACAAGTATTAGGGACAGCTTTGTAAATATTGATGGTCAACATTGGTTTTCAGATTTGTTGTTATGGATATTCAACTGTTTGTTTGTGAGTTTGATGCAGATCTTGGTATCTAAAGAAAGAGAGTTGTGTTTAAATGTCTAAGATTTATTGAAAACTGTGATTTACAGCATCTAAACATCTGACCTGAAACACGGGTTTGGAAAGGTTTCTGTAAATAAAAGACAAGTTAATGACAGCACAACCTTCTTTTTTTCTCCTCCCTTAATTGTCATAGATATTGATTTTATATGCATTCACTCTGATGTATTTTGCATTATTATTGACATGAAAATGTTACCTGTAATACATTTATTTTTCCATATCAGAAACAGTAGTGTGAACAGTTTCTCCT
The DNA here is from genome assembly GCA_013400955.1 of Drymodes brunneopygia. Taxonomy (NCBI): domain Eukaryota; kingdom Metazoa; phylum Chordata; class Aves; order Passeriformes; family Petroicidae; genus Drymodes; species Drymodes brunneopygia. The sequence goes on from VZTZ01043691.1 coordinate 43,494, forward strand.
ACACTATTAAAAAACTACTGTGTTTTTTTTTAATATACTGTGAACACTCAACTTTTAGATGGTAGAACAGGATAAAGTATTTTTACGGGGCTGTTCAGAAGCAAGAGTGGCTGTAATTGTTCACACCAAGGCATTTGGCCTTGCAATATCATTGCTTACCACTGTCATAGAAAACATTAGATATGATTAGCTGCAGGTATCCATGCCAGATGATATCCTAGTAAAGTCCTTTATATATTTCATCTTATAATTGTATTTGCAAGTTAATGTTTGAAGTGTCAGTCTTTGTAAAATTAGCTCATCTTGTTATGATTTAGAGCTTTGATGTGAGTGAAAGGCTTCAATTGCAATGCACAGTCACATCTGAGAGTAAACTGCATAGACAAAGAGCCTTACAAGACTAGTAAATCAAATACTCTGAACTGTCTATGTGGATTATGAGGTACTATTTGCATAACTTTGAAGTATTTATACTGATGAAATTACAATAATTAAAATCATTGCTGTGTCAATTGCTAGATGCCACAAGGCATAGCAATTACTAGCATGCAAATCAGACTTTGTGTAAGCATTTTAAAGAATAATTACCTTATTTGATTCAGATGTGCCTGAAAGGCATTCAGAATCATTTGAGCTATTTTGCCTTCAACAATTTTTAGGTCTTAGATAATATTGTTTTTATTATTGTTGTTGATGATAATACCTTTTCTGTGGGCATATGTGTATATGTTTCTGGTTTAGGTTTAAAGTGAGGCTTGGTGGTAGAACTTGCTGAAGCAGTTAGGAAGGATTTATTTTATATTAGCTTATTCTCAGTCTCTGTCTACAAATCAGTTTGTTTTTTCATAAGAAAAAATACAAGCATGCAAACTCTTGGGGTTTTGTTCTTTTGGTTTTTTTGTTACAGCTTGTTAAATCCTGTGTTATGGGGGAAGTAGATAAATTATTTCTTAGAGAAAAATTAATCTGTTATTTTTTCTTTAGATTTTTAATAGATGACTTGGTTTTCCATAACATGATTTTGAAATACATATTCTGAAGAAATATAGACTGTAAAGAGGTGCTCATTCGCATAATTGAAGATGCATAAGGTATTTCAGAAACATCCATGGGAAAATTAATTAAGCCTCCCCAGATTTCAGGGCTGCTTCTCCACACAAATTCTGGGTGGTGAAGATGTCCTCTGCAGTGAACGGTAGTGGACGTTTGACAGACACAAGTGGCAGAGAGTCAAACAGGCTCTCCTTCTGAGACTGGGGCCACATGGCAGTGCAAAGTCACTTGAGAAACACTGCTAAATCACTCGGGCCTTGGGGTTAATCACTGCCATGAGTTTTCCTAGAAAAGGTCCTGCCTGACAGTGCTTATCCCCAACTACATGATATGCCTTGATATGTAGCACTTTAGAATATGAAAATCAGGAAGTATGATGTCCTCCCTCCTGGCTTTGTTTACCAAGCAACTGCACAGTGCAGTTGCTGTTAAAATCCCAATTGTTTATGCAATACTAGCTAAGAATTTGGCATATGTGCAGATACATATGAGAGTTGTTTTATCAATTTATCAATTTATTAAATGAGACTGGTTTTTTATCAATTTTATCCTGAATTTTGCAAAGTTTATGGGGAACAATAATTTCAAGGAATTAAATCCTCTGTATGAAAAGACAGCATTATATTTGTTAACATAAATAATCTATAAAACATTAACCTTTTATCCCCGTCAACAAAGGCACAAATAATTAGGGAAGGAAGAAAAGGTAAACCAGTATGAGATGAGCCTCAACACATGATGCCATGACAATGGAGCTCTGAGGGACATTAAAATAAGTGCCGTAAAGAAAAATGTGAGTGTCGTAAAGAATCCATCTTGGCCATTCCACCTCTGTCTTTGTGTGGGAGTGTTGTTTATTTTCCCCCGTCCTTCTCCTACAAAGTTTCAATTGTGTTCCTCATCACTTTGTTGTCGGTAAAATATGCACTGTCTTCCCACATGAGAAGAGGTTTGTGATCCCTATGAATCACCAGAACCATGTGAGCTTTTTGGAGACATCAGCTTCAGAGCTCAGCTTCTATAGTGACATTCTCAGCATTCTGAGGTCTTCCTCACCTCTGTAAATTATAGCCTCTTCTGAACAGGAAGCAAAGCTCTTACAGTTAATATTTAATAATTCAAATAACCTTATGCTTCCTGTTCACTTGTTGTGCCATGAATTTGTTGTTATTACAACGATCTATTTTTAACTAAATAACAGCATAGTTCTGATCTAGTTTTGACGCACAAGACCTGGGTTTCAGCTTTATTTGCTGTTCAAATATTACCCATTGTCAGTGAGCCCAAGTTCCAATGTGAAGACTATGAAAAACTGACCCTTGTGAAGTGGCTGATTCTAATGCTGAGAGCTACTCCTTGCTAAAGCATGTTTCATTTAATATTGCCTCACTTTTATCCTCCCCCCCCCTTTTTTTTTGTCTTTTAATTCTGAAATTGAATACGGTTTTTTTGAGGATTTTTTCTGAATCAAATTTAAACTGCTTTTGTCTGTTTCTGAAGGCACCTTTTAATTGTGGTGTTTTTTCAAATATTCATACCCAAGTATACCCAGATACGCCTGTATATGTGCTACTCCATCCAATTTTTACAAAGGCAGTTCTTTCACCTTCCAGCTTCAGTTCCCTCCCATATGAGTCTAGTGCCATCATCATTCATCATGTTCACATAATGGGTTGGAAGAAGAGCTATACTTGCTCTCCTTAAATGAACTGCTACTGTTATTACAGAGCTGTGATTGCTGCTGATATAATGTATTGTAACCATCCAATGTGAAATGCATTTTGTGATGGCTAATAAGTACATTAACAGCCTTTATGTTTGCATTATTAGGATTTAGTTAGAAACCTACTATTTTCAGAAGAGACAATCACCTAAGCCAAATCATTTCCAGTCTGACCCTTATGTGCAAGGGCATGAGTATAACTCATCCTAGTTTTTCCTCTATCAGGATCATAAATGGTCATGCTTTAGCTGTCATTAACATAGCTTGAACTGGCTACTGAAAGAGGCCAGTATTGGCAGCATTTGCCACACTGCAATTTAACAGTTTTCCTTATGTTTTTTTAAATTCTGGTTACTGTTCTGATGCACCACAGCATCCATGAAGACCATTGTAGTCTGTGTCCCTGCAACCCTTTCCAGTTCACTTCTTTATTGATTCTGTTGGATATTTAAATAATTTTTTTAAAAATCTGCGTATTTTTTGTGGAGTTTTGGAACTATTCTTCTTAATTCTTACTCCTTTGTTTATGTTCTGTTTCATCATCTTTGGGAAATTTCAATGGATATATTGAATCCTCACAGACATCTGGGTTTTCATTTGTTTTACTTATCAGGAGTGGTATTCTTCAGGAAATTCAGACTCTTTTTGATGCCTAAAAAGAAGCTACTCTATATTGAGATACTTTGGAAATCTTAGTCCTTATTCATTATTAAGGGGTTTTTCCAAAGAATTCAATTTTTTCTTGTGTTTTTCCAAAGGAAAACATACTAGATTGAACAGTAATTCTTTACTCATTACTGATGAACATTATCTGCCATCCCAGTGTTTTTGAAACCTTTTATTTTTCCAGAGAAAACAAACTAAAAGGAAAACTATGAAAATCAGTAGAGATCAAGTCCTTATACAGCCAATATACTTACTATTCATTTTGTAGTGCACTTGGTGTGCAGTGTTTGGTCCCACCTAAAAAGAGAATACAAGAATGGATGATCTAGTAGTCATGAAGCCTTAAAATACAAAATACTGCATAAGATTTTTCATTGATCCAGATGACCCAACAAAGGCCTGTATAGGGTCTTGCATTGCATTGACGAGTGCTGCATGTCATGCACAGAGGTAAATCTTGATTTCTGAGGGCAGGAATCTTTGTGTCATACTGGTATGTTTTTGGGCTACATTATGGTGGAGGAAAGGGGAGAGGAGAGAGAGAATAATTGTTGACTGACAGTGTGCTTTGAGGAGTCACTCCCTCAGAATAAAAAATACGTGAAAGTACTTTGGATCTCAGATTTCATCATATGATTGTTTACTTTGGTGGAATATATCTCAAGGAGAGCAAATGACATTTGGTCAACCTCACACCTAAAATGAATTGCAAGTGTTCTATAATGTTAGTAGATCTGGCAGGTGTGACTACATAAAATTTTTCATATTTTCCTTCCCAAACAATAAAAAAGATCAAATAAATTATGAGATTGGGTTGATCCAACTGGAGACAGATAAACCATTTGGCATATTTTGAAATGCATTGATCTTGGAGTTTACTTTTGAAACTGACAAAATCTGTGGTTACTGTCTCGCTGTGATTTGAGGGAACCTTTGAATGTTGTTTTCATTCTTAAAGTTGAGTACCAGGAACTTGGTTGTAAATTGAATGTAAAAAATACAGGCCAAAGGGGATTGCTTAAAATAGAATGATCGCAAAAATCTTATGTCGTGCTACAGTAACAGTTCCCATGTTGCTTCTGTCATTGCGGGAGTCTTTTTTTGTTTGTGTGTTTTTTGGTGTTTTGTTAATTTTGGGAGCATGCTACCTTTTTTTTTCCTGTTACATTCACTGCTTATTCCCTTTGAAATCTTAATACTGCCAGATCAGCTTTGCTGAATTTGGAGGAAGAGAAGAAGCTTTTAATTAGTAGTTCAGGTTTCACTAGAGTTGAAGAAAGACATATCATGTCAACATAAATTACCTTCATGAAGAAAAATAGGAAGGTTATTCCTTGGAGATTTTATAAGAAATCTAGGTCTTGGAGAAGAAAAGATTTCAATACTTTTCTGGTTTTCTACCCACCTATGTTTTACAGTTACAATACTAACTTAACCTGTGTTAAGTAAACAAATATATTGTGGTAAACTATGCTCAGGCACTGGGACCTAACCAGAGTCAGGGAGGCCCTGCTGTTTCCCTCAGAATTGAAGAAAGAAATTATATGTTGTCATCTTTTCATCTTAGTCTGGCTAAAGAGAGGTAGAAATTGTATGTATGTCACAGCCAGAATTATTTAACTTCTCAAAAATACTTTTTGCATGAAAGAGCTTCCCATTGTCATAAGCAGCTGCTGACTTACTGGTGTAGTGTCTATTTTTGGGGTTTTTCCACATTTTATTTTTTATTTTGAAAACTTTCTTAAATAAAGAAAATATACACAGGAAACTTCGGCAAGCTCAGAGTGCAAAGAGTAAAAGTCCCACTACTTCTCCTTACATTTAAACGGAAAAATGGCTCAAATCCAGCTGTTTCACCACTGGATTTCTGAAGGTTTCTGTAGTTCATGCAGTTTATTGTTGTATTTGGCCCCTCTGCAAATACACTGAGTTTCATAAGTGGCTAAAACTGGCTCTACTACCCTATGTTGTACACACAGTAGCTGGAGGGATACTTCTTGGAAAATTGTGAGTGTTGGCTCTAACCCCTTTTTAAAAATATGTGGAACAGAAGGATTTACACCTCTTAATTAGAAATTTTCTCCCTTTAAGCTAAAAAATCTACATTCTTTCTGGGTGTGCTGGGTTTTAAAATGGGATATCCAGGAACTGCATGAAAAACGACATACAGCAGAAGAGGGGGTGAAGAATACAAGTTGAGATAAATACAAGACTTTATGCTGTGACTAGAAATGTTTCTATAAAATTGTGTATCAGATGAAAAGGTTGAGAGCTGGCAGGTATAGTATAGTGGAAAGCTGTACTAGACCTACAGCATAGAGTATTAGCCTGAGGTGACCACTTATTCTGGAAAATAAAGAACCAGATCTGAATTAACAATGTAGCTACAGCTCATAAAATTAAGCAAATATTTCCTTAAACAGAAACATTTCCTGCTCATCTGTGGGATGGACATTGTCCATCCTGTGGATAGGAAAAAATTAAATGTTTAGGTCAAGATAGCCTTCATGTAATTCTCCTTAAGATACTCCAGTGATAAAATATTCAAGAATAATTTTAGGAAAATCTCACCACAAACAGAATTTACTTCTAGAATAAACTTTTGGAAAAGCAGCTATCTTCACCAATGTATATATTTCCTTCCTTTTTTCTTTCCATAATATGGCGAATTCTATATTTACTCTGGCCTCCTAACAGCCATATTGCTCAGAAGAGTGACTCTGAAGTGTATACTCTCTACGAATATATCCATGTGTTTTTCTGTGGATAGAGACTTCCTCAATTATAATGTGACGTTTACATAACTTCACTTATGCATCACTTCAAATATATAGTTTAAATTAGTGTCTGTTGTATTAAACACTGGACCGTCACACAATCACATAACCCTCTATCCACAAAAACAGAAGAGCATAGGAAAATAATAGGAAATCTCAAATCTCTTTCACTATCTGTGCAACCCAAATAATACAATTTTGCTGGCACTTGGTTAGAAGTTTTATTAAATGTCTCAACAAATAATAGAGTGTATGAAGGAATCCAATTTCCATGATACACAGGTAAGAAATGTGGGGAAGGACACTGAAAAACCCTCACTGGCAGTTCAGCCCATCATGCAGTCTTTCCCGTGCTCCCTTGGCAGACAAGACTGAATTCATGAGTAAGACAATCCTGGTTAGAGCTAAGAGATTAGAGCTGATGTGGTTTCTCCTCTACAGACAACTGACCTAAAGGGAAGTTTTTGGTGTGGTATCATTTCTAATAAATAACAAAAAATACATTTAAAGAGTAAGTTTTGGCTATGAATAGGTTTTTCTGTTCAATGAGATTTCCAGAAGGACAAGGTTTTGATTTGAGAGGATTGAAGGAGAAATTTGTGTATGAATTGTTGTAGAACATTACTGTTAATGTTAAAGTCCTCTGTGAAGATGAAAATCCTGAGAGAAAGCATGATTACAAGACAGGAATCCTGAAACAAAGAGTTCTGCTGCTGAAACCTTCCTGCAAGAAGAAAGATGAATTGGAAGCCTTGAGGACAGATCAATTAAATCTTACATTAAGATTGAAAGTGGCATGGAAAAAGCAAAGAATTTAATAAAGAGTCAGTTTAAAAGTTGCAGTGAATCTATTATTTGTGTTTTTCAACGGCCTGATTTAACTAAATATCTTAGTTCATGCCTGCAAAAAAATCCCAGTGTACTGAGGGAATTTGTGTGTTTCTGAATGTTGGCTAGCCATGCCAAAGGAAAGGCACAGAATATCATGGAGAACTGCATGATATGAGCACTAAAAATAGAAGAAGAAGAAGGATAAAATGCATTAAGTACCAAATAGAAAATTATACACATGAGGATGAAAGCAAAATAATAAAATTATGAAGAAATGAGAGTGTCTGAGACAGGGATTGGCTGTGGATATTGAACACCAGATGATAGAAACCTTCTGCATTAAAAAAAGGCATATAAAATGTGCCTGGTGCTGCATTTTTAGTAAAAAGGCATCTAATTTTAATAAAATAATAAAAGGAAGGAAGAAACCTGGCCTGCGTAAGGGAGAAGTCTCTTCAGAGAAATCAGCATATACATGTGTGCTGCTATCATGGTGGCCTAAACCTTTTCTGTGTTCTGAATGGCAAATTTGTGTTAACCAATAGGGAGAGGGCTTAAAGTGCACTGTGAAACCTCCTCCACCAATTCACCGATGTCAATACCACTTCTGGGATCATGTTAATTCCAATCATGATTATTTGGAAGATGTAAATGAAGAATAGGCTTCTAAATATCAAGGGAGTAGAAGATTTTAGGAAAACAAGAAAGGGAAAAAATGAGAAAAAAATACCCTTTCTGGAATGGAATCAGAACATTTTACAGAAAAATTGTAGTAGCTGTGCACTTTTGGTAGGTGGTCTGCAAAGCTAGATGATTTCTGTGGTGTTTTATCCATTAAATCAACAACACACTTTGAGGCATTGATAAAAAAGGGAGAAGGAACCTTTTTCAGAGTGAAATTCTAAGTAGGGATTTTGTGTGGTGCTTTTGCACTGCCCTATCAAATTTGGAATGAATACATAAATGTATTTTCTTTCTGCAGTGATTATATTTACATTCAAATGTGAAAATTGTCTTTACATCCTTGACAATTTTGGTTAATTGTCAAAAGAAGAGATGAAGGTTAAAGAGGTAATATACTTCAAGGGATCAATTTCTGCTATCAATTATGTTTTAATGATAGTTTGACTTATTGGCTTTTATAGAAGCCTAGAGAACTGCATCATAGAGCATAATTTGGCCCAGAATGTGAACAACTTAAAATTTTACTTTTTATTTAAATAGGTAAATATTTTTTGTTAATTTATCAGAGCTTTTTCAGTTGTCTTTTGCTAATTATCTGTGAGATTTACAATTTCAGAAGTTTAATCCCCCATTTTTAGGAATTATATCCTCTTAGCACGTTTGAATGCCTAACCTCTTTGTTCTAAGTCTCTTTCTCCCCTTCCTTTTCTAGTCTCTAGTCCTCTGTATCAGTAGTTATTTTTATTTGCTTTCTCAGAAGATAATGCTTTTATTATAAATGGCAGAATTAAGAGAATTCAAATTATGTTTACCAAAAATGGTATGAAGAGAGAAAAGCAAGTTTGTATGGCATGACATGCACTACAAGGATAACTTGTCTGTCTGTAGAAATTTATACTATGGGTTAGATTTTCTTTCTCAAATGTGGGCATGCAGTAATCTGAACATTACTCTTGGGAGGAAGAAACCAGGAAGAGAAAGCTAATTCCTAAGAAAAGAAACATCAAATATATGTAACATGAATCCCTCTAGGAGAAATGGAAATGGAAAATTTACTTTATTCATTTACTTTTTGTAATTTTAATTTATTTGCTTGCTTAGTATAGATTGAGGGCAGCTAGAAAGACCAAAGGCTGTATCAGCAAAGAGAATGTCATTTTTCAAACTCTAGGAGCAGGAATTACAAATTTTGTTGGAAAAGATTGTGATTTTCTTTGCCAAGTGTTTTGATGAACAGTTTGCATAATGTACCTGGTATTCCTTGAGCATCTAGTGTTACTATTTTTCTTGCTTTACATCTTAGATTGTATCTATTGATTGAATATTGAAAACCTTTTAGCATTTTAATGTTTTATAAAGGAAGAGATGTTTGATTTTCCTCCACTGAACTGACGAAGACAGACATAAAAGACAATTTGGTAGTTCACAGTTTAGTCTAAATCCCTTTTAGCGAGACAATTGACCTGTGGTTGTGTATGTACGTAGCTACTGGCTAAAATGTCCACAGGTATGGCTAAAGAATCTACACAGTTCCTTCCTATTTCAGGTTCTGGTACATAGCACAAGTGAGTTTCTTGGTAATGCATAACAGCAAAGGTCAGTCTACATCAAATCTAGAGCCGAAAAGGAATAAAAATGAAAGCTGAAAATCAAAAGAACCCAGTAAATAAGCTTAGTTCTGCCAAGAAGAGGAACTCTGATGAAGCTCTTCACTGTTGCTGTTTAGAAGCTTTAAACTACATCATAGAAGCAAAAAAATCACTGAAGTGTCTTCAGAAATGAGATTCAGCCACTGTTCTATACTGGAGTCTGCTAAGCCTACTTGTAAGGCGTAATACTCTGAAGATACTCTGAAGATCTCAGCACTTGTTGAAGACAAGTCTTTAAACTTGTAACTCTGTGGTAACAGACTGACACATCTTGCTGATAAACAGGAGGAGAGGACACACAGTGTTCTTTGAACATTTTTTTTTAAATTTTTTCCCCTCTCCAGATAGAGAGTTTTAATTACAATAACCTGAACTTTTTTATATAGCTTTAATATTATTCTTGCTTCTGATATAAAGTCAGAACTCGATCTTCAATGACATAAATGAAGTTGTGCCATAAACAAAAAACGTGAAACCTCTACAAGTCTTGGGCTGAATGCCATCATGTGAAGAGAGAGTGGGGACTGTTCCTTGTATGGCAACTGGGGATCCTGTATGGTAATATGCTGAGAATACTGCTATTATGTGGTGAGAATATGATAGCACATGACTTTGCAGCTAATGGCTGTAACACAGAGAAAGATTTATAGATTATTTGGAATAGCACAGCCCTACGCTTAATGGAAGATGGAAAGAGGTTTCCTTGTGACTTCCTGGTTTCAAGAATTTTTGCAGCTACTAAATAGTGACCAGCACAGGCCAATGTGGAAATAGCAGAAAGAAAGATATGTCAACATGCGCAGTGGATATTTGCATTATCCAACTGGAACACCAAGGTATATGACTAATATTGAAAATACAAACAATGGGCACCTTTTTTAATGCTTCTGAATGTATATATTTTATTATTTCAAATATGCTTTCACATCATAGAATCTTAGAATTGTGTGGGTTGGTAGGGACATTAAAGTTCATCTAGTTCCAAGCCCCTGCCCTGGGTAGGGAATCCTCCATTAGACAGGGCTGCTCAGAGTCACATCCAACCAGGCCTTGAACACTGGGGAATGTGGAATCCACACTTTCTCTGAGCAACATGTTCAAGAGCCTCACCATCTTCTGTGTAACTAATTTTTTCTTAATATCCAATTTAAACCTACCCTCATTCAGTTTAAATCCATTTCCCCTTGTTCTATCACTAAATGTCCTTCTAAAATGATATTCTATGCCAGGACTGTCCACAGTACACCTCTGGGCCTGGTTTGATCTGAGGATTCTTTCTGTTTGGTCCTCAAATTGCTCTCAAGAAGTTTTTAACTTACTATTTACTTTTTTTATCCAGCTATTTGGCATGATGGGATATAGCTTGTCTACTTCATGGGAAGTTGGATATTTCTTCTGTACATATAAATTCAGTTTTTACAGTAGGAAAAAAGTTTGACTTCCAAAGATCACTAGGAAAGTTTTGCTGTTTTCTTTTTATCCATGTTTGGGTGTGAGGATTTGACATTAGATTTCTTTGATTCCTGGAGGAACTCGTAGACATCTCAGCTTAGTCGCTGCTGTTGCACACTCTCAAAAGCTCAATTAATGAACCTCAGGTTTGTTCACATGGAAAGACAAACATTAAACGTACCATTTCAGAAAGAAGTCTTCATACTGAGAAGAAATCTGCATTTTACTGAGAAGGAATTAGGCCTAATCTTCATAAATAAAATATGCTTGTGTTGGTAAATTTTGAACAATGAAGAATCTCTGTTCAATTCAGAAAAACAGTAGCATAAAATGGCACAGCTGCTATGGTAAGAACTGCCAAAGCTACAAAAGTTTTAAAATTGTACCTCGCTCAGTTTAACTAAAGCAGTGACAGGAACACATACAGAAACCGATTAATTCTTTTTTGGTTTTTTTTTAAATTTTGGTTTTAACTTGCTCGTGTCATTGTGATAAAAAAGGGTTTTCCAACAGTCTCTTTCTTTGACTTAAAAGTGCAACTTTTTACATGTGTTTGATGCTGAGGATGCAGGAGATTTAGGTTCAAATTTTCATCCAGGAATCCACTGAGGGCTTTTAGATATTATGTTTTGCATTAAACCCCTACCAAAGATTTTGTCACTTATTTCCCAGTAGCTGTCCTGGATCTAGAGAACCTTCTCACCATTTCAGCATTGCAGTCTATCTCCTCTCAACAAGAGTCTGTGATCTAAAATATTATTCTGAATATTACCTTGAAGATATCTTTGCACAACATTAATGATCATGGGTTTTTTTGCCTATTAAATAATGTTATAAGAAGCTGTTGAAACACTTAATCTGGAAAAGTATATCAGTGCAACTTTTGTCAGGTAATGCCCTATATATTGTGCTTAATAAGACCCTTTCTTCAACTTCAGCTAAACTGATCCAAATTGGAAGGGCTTGTGGGCTTCATCAGAGTTACTGAGGCTTACTTACAAAAAGGAATCTGCATTGTAGTTAGGAAATGACAAAGGCACTATGGGAATGTGAGAGGAAAGAATTTCTTTGTTGTTGTTCTACTCATGCCTGAAAAGTCAGCTTAATAAAGCCTGAAAAGCTAATCATTCTGAGTGAAAAAGGGTGTTTGTGTTATATATTTATATGCAGAAAACCGAGGATTTTAAAGCTATTTGCAGATCTAGGACAACTTTTGATTACTGTTAGGTCTAATTTATTTTAAATTCAATTAGGCATTATACCTCTAAAACTGTTTGTAAGTGTTGTATAAATGTGTAATGCTTCTAATATTAATAAAATCTGTCCAATATCATACACTGCATACTTAGTTTTATTTCTTTCAGGTAACTTTTTGTGCATTTTCCGGTATCAAAGAGCAAGCTCTTATTCTTTCAAGAGAAATATTTATGACTATATAGTGATATTTGCTTGCTAGGTCCATGATCAGTTCTGTATTTGCATTTAAACCTACAGCAGCTTCTAGACTATTTTCAGTACATGTGTATTCAATTAGCTTCAAAAGGCTACCATAGAAAAAAGAACTGAAGAAATGCAGTTTAAATATACATGGTGTGTTCTTCTGTTACAGTAAGTAAAATAACAACCCAAGATGCTTCTGAGATTTCATTTAAGGTTTTAAGCTTCTTTGAGCACAGAAAAGAGATTGTTGAGAGTTCACAATGGCAGTGATATGTGGAAGGGCCCCACTTATTAAATTGATGAACCAAGAGTCATTAGTACAATATGAGCATGTGGTCTCTGTCTAGCCTTTGGATCACTGGTGTCACACACTATGAATTTGTAGAAAACTATTTGTCCTGGCCACTGTCTGCAGAGGGAAAATACAGCCAAAAGTAAAACTTGGTATGGCTTCAAACACAAAAATATTTGAGGCAGTTCACCTTTTCATGGGCCAACTCCTAAGGTATTATTGTTTGTCCTAACTTTAACCTTCCTTGACAAAATACTACTTAAGTCACATAAACAAAATTATATTGTTGAGGCCAAATTTACTTGACTTTTATGAAAAGTACATTTCTTTGTAAATGTATTGTATCTACTTGCATGCTCATGGGAAAGATAATTTCTACCCATTACAGATATTTGATGTATTCTCCTGTGATTATATAGTTATTGTTTTATTTCCAGAATCCCTCTCTCCTTCATGATAATTTTTACTCTGATTTTAAAATATGTGCATCTATTAAGAATTAAAGTTAAATAATTAAAATCTTTGATTTCTTAAATCTTTATTTTTCTCTTTAACAGTGTTGGTGGTATTTTCCAAGGTGCTTTCCATGCAAACTAGATACATGTAGTATTTTATTGTCAAAATAATGTTTCAAGTAGTAAAATGGCAAGGGAATACTGACTGAGTTATTAATAAAACACACCAGCTTTTAGCTGGCAAAGCAGCCTTCTTTTCATCAAATATGTCTCAGCCTTTAATAAAGAAACTCAAGTGGTGTAGGTGAAAAATTACTTTTCTCACCCGGTCATCTGTCTGTCATGTATTATTCAGGTCACCAATGTTTGCCCTGAACTGTATCATTCTGTAGTTGTGTCAGGTATGAAATATGTTCAGTGTAATTCCATCAGACTTCACGAAGTTGATTAGAACAGATCACCTTTCGGCATGGGCACAAGTTATCTCAGCAGATTGAATGAAAAAGACTTATTTATCTTTGCCTGATAATAAAGAAAGAGATGAGCAAATTTATCCATTAACTTGAAAAGAGTCCCATATTTTGTGTGAAAACACACTGAAGGCAGTAATTCTATTGAAAATACTTTAATTCATGAATGTGTCTTTGAAAACATCTTTATGTTTGAAACCAAAAATTCTAAACCTTGAGCCACATGCATTATATAACAAGCTTTTAAATGTTTCTTTTTTCCCCTTGAGCACAATCCTCAGAAACAATTAAACTGGCATTGCTTTATTTTTCATAGGTTATTAAGGCTGTAATGATGCTTTTGTTCCGTAAAATTCAAACATTGGCAAAGGTCTAAATATAATGGGGTGTGACAAATATTTTGTTCTAATTGGGAATAATAAAAAAGTAGATATTAAATACTTGTTAGCAGTATCTATTAAAGTAGATGATTCTTTTTTTTTTCCTCAAGTGAAATGGCTAAAACTCCACTCTAAAATAATTTGGTAAAGCAATTTTTTTTTTTTTTACACTGTTTGTTCCCTTCTATGGAGAATAACTCTGCTATTGAGAGGGCATTAATGACCTGAGCAACTTTTTCAGAATCTGTGATAACTCCATGCAATCCCCTCTCCAATACCCTTTCTAAGTGAAAATTTTCATGCCTCGAGTACAACTCTCCTAAATGTTCAGTGCTGTTGTGATGCAACTTCCTAAAGCATTGCATCTCAGCAGCAGAAAATTCAGACTAGGTGGTGAGACAGACAAGGACTGTCCTGTTTTTCTGTAAACTTTTATACTGTCTGAAAGGTACAGCATGATCAGTGGAATTTTACAGGTATTTATTTCATTCTGAATTAATACAAGTGTAGTATAACAAAGACAGAAAAACAAGGTGGGTGGACTTTGGCAACCAGCAATTACTGTAGGGGCATTGAGTCACCATGCAGGTTTACATTTTTCCTGATAAGGAGTGGAAGAGGTCTTTGCTGCTGGGTTGCTTTCCCTGCTTGAGCACTCTTCTAGCGCAGCAGTCAAAGCTCAGCCTCAGCACTTCCTGCTCCATCTCCCTTGTGCACGAAAATGTAGCCTTCTCTCTGGAAAAGTGAATGAACCCTGAGAAAGGGGAGTTAAAGACATAAACCCAAACTCTGTGGTTTTGATAGGGTCCCCCAATTTGCTGGGGTTTGTTGTTTCCCTTTTTTGATCATCCAGCAGGGATTAGTGTTTTAGGTCAGGGTTCTGAAATAATTCATTGTCATAATGTGAACACACAAGTTAATTTATTGTTCCAAGATTTACTGGTTTAAAGGCTCAACCCAAGAATGGGTGAGAGGGAAGTTTTTGAAGCATTTCGATACAAATGCTTGTTTGTCTCCCTGGTGACCCATGAGGGATCAAATCATCTAACTTCAGTCCTCCAAACAAATTGCACGTCTGACGTTTAAGCAGATTATCCAAATGTCCCTTTAGAACACCTTCAGAATTTTCAGTCTGGGTTCATGATTGTAACCAGTTCTCTAGATTTTACAGTGCCTAAAGTGTTTCAGAAGAGTAACGTGCACAAAACGTGCTATTATTCTTTTAATGTTTTATTAGGACAATCTCCTTGCAAGAAACTGCTTTAAACTATCCCAGATTGCTCAGAATATAACTCAGACTCATTTCTGTTAGAAACCTGGATCCATTAAGCTACCTAGTTTTTTGTCAAAACCTTATGTTAAAGTTTAAGATATTTTTATCTTTATGAAACTTATCTTTGAATTTTAATTTTGAATCCTTACAAGGTTTAGTAACTGCAGCATATGCTGGTTATTTCACTCTAAATAAATAGAACCAAATCCATCAAGACTGGATGATAAATATCAAATAGATGATCTTTAAACTCCTTTCCAACCCAAGCCATTCTGAGACAAACCCTTACATTTTGTCAAAAAAAATCCCTCTAACCTTATTGCAATTTTCTCCCTGAGCTGAAATAAAAGAAAGGTAATTTGAATTATATTATAATACTAATAAAATAAAATAATTATTTTAGAATTTCAAAGTGTTGACTATGAGAAGTGTTAACCTTTTAAATATTTGAGGATTTTACTGCATCTTTTTTAAGCTGTTATTGTGTTCACTTTCCCAGCTCATCAGAAACCTTTAAGAACCTTGTTTTTTTCTCTCTTTCATTCTCCATCCATTAATCTGTGTCTTTCCTCCCCAAATTGATAAAGAGCTGTACAGAATAAGGCCAGTTAATGGATGCACTGGGTCACATTCTGCCCTCAGATACAAATCTGAGATGAGCTCCCATTGAGTCTATAGACTGCAACCAATGAAACTTTTGCTTGTGTATTTGAGGGTGCAATTTGGCCTACCTCGTTTAAGGAGGTCATGTAATTCATTAATGGCTGCACAGTTTGTGCTGTGGAAAAGAACACTAAAGCTGTGTGTAAATGCTCAGGACAATGTGTGTGCCACTGTGGAAGGTGAAAGCAGAATATACAGCATGTTAACAATTGGTTTAAAGACCAAGGCTGCAACTTTTATTGAAAAAAGAATAGCTTAAACTGCAATGTTACTTGACAGATAATGGTTCCTGAAGATGTAAGTAACCATAAAACCCGAGGGCACCAATCATGTGCTTCAGATCCCATGAAGATGTGATCTTCAAGCTGTACCAATACCAGGGAGGAAGGTAATTTCTCAAGAGTGCTAGTGAGCACTGTGAAATTTTGTGGTTTGTTAAAATCAGATGCTGCAGTAAAGAGATCAAGTGAATAATTTTCCTTTTCCTTTTTTTTTTTAAGGGGAACAAAAAGGTGCTGCTCCAATGTTTATCGAGAAAATGTGTTTTACATATAAACATACAGCAATACAAAGATTTCAATCACGACATCAAATGAAGGATCCTGGTGTCTGTTATTTAAATTTCGAATAAATCTTCTCATGTTTTTCTTCTAGTCATTATGCTTTAAGGGTAGCCATACTGCTGTAAGACAGTGAAAGACTTTACTAGGCAGGTGACCCAAAGATACGCAATTGAAAAGTTCCTAGGGAATTCTTTGTGTATCACTATGATTGGATTTTCTCTGTTTCCAAAAGAATATTTTACATGGTTTTGGGTACAGGTTATATGATGTTATATGGCAATAGGGTATGGGAACAATTTCTGCCTCATGGCTTTCATGCTAGATGAATATCAACTAAATATAAACCATGCCGTGTAATAAAAACCTATTTAATGAAATACAGAGGTTATAGTGTTTGGGGGCTATATAACCAGATTGATTCCCTGTGTACTTTGTTAAGTTTTCCTGCAATTTTTTTACATCTGTAGCAGAATTCAGACATGGATAAAGACATGTAAATTCAAGTGTTTGAGTGTGAAATATTCTTCAAGAAGGGTGAAAAAGAATATCTGAGGAACCACAGGCTAGTCAACACCTTCAGTCCCTGGAAAAGTGATGGAACAACTAATCCTTGAAACCATCTCCAAACACATGAAGGACAGGAAGATAATTGGGCATGGTCAGCATGGATTTACAAAGGGGAAATCATCTTTAACCAACATTCTACAATTAAGTGATTAACTTGGAGGACAACAGGAGAGCAGTGAGTGTTCTTTATATTGATTCTAGCAAAACCTTTGACCCTGTTTCAAAAAACATCCTTATAGACAAGATGAAAAATCACAGGTTAGATAGGTGGAGAGCGATGTAGATTGAAAACTGGCTTAGCAGCTGGGTCCAGAAGGTTATGAAAAGTGGCATGAAGTCCAGTTGGAGGCAAGTAACTAGTGGTGTACCCCAGGGATTGGTACTGGGGCCAATACTGTTTGACACCCTCATTAATGACCTGAACAGTAGGACAGAGTGAACTCCCAGCAAGTTCACAGATGATAAAAAAGTGTGAGAAGTGACTGATGCATCAAAGGACCTGCTGTTTAGAGGGATCTTGACAGGATGAAGAATTGAGCTGACGGGAATCCCATGATGTTCACTTAGGGGAAATGCTAAATCCTGAACCTAGAGAATTATAAACCCAGGCAGCCACACAAAACCAGCTGGAAGGGAGCTTGTCAGTGAAAGACCTTGGAGTCCTGGTAAACAGGCAGCTGGCCAGAAGACTGCAGTGTACCCTTGCAGCAAAGAAGGCTGACAGTGCACGAGGCTGCATTTTGAAGGGCATTGCCACCAGGTCAAGGCTGGTGAACCTTCCCCTCTATGCAGCACTGGTGAGACATGTCTCAAGTATTGTGTTCAGTTCTGGGCTCTTCAGTACAAGAAGGATTAAGGGACTGAAGCTTCTCTCACATGAGAAGATGCTGAATGCACTGGGACTATTCAGCCTGCAGAAAAGATGTCTCAGGAGGATCTTATTAACACATACAGACACCTGATGCTATATAACAAAGAAGAGACAGCCAGACTGTCAGTAGAGTCCACTGATAGGACAAGAGACAATGGCCACAACTGACAATACAGAAAAGTTTACTTAAATGCCAGAAAAAGCTTTCTACTGTGTGGGTGGTCAAACAGTAGTGCATGTTGCCCTGGTAGGTTATGAAATTTCTACTTGTGAAGATACTCAAAACCAACCTGGACATGATTCTGGGCAATCTGCCCTAGATCACCCTGTGTGAACAGAAGGATTGGACCAGATGATCTCACAAGGCACCTTCCAACCTCAGCAATTCTGTAATTCTGTGATATTCTTTATTATTTGAGTTCTTCAGGCCACAGTAAAGCAGACACTGGCATTTGAGAAGCTCAATTGGTATTTGAACTCAACTGAACTTGATTAGGTTACCCACAAGTCTATCTGGTTCCATTTTACATGTATGACAGTATCTCTGATATACAGGGCTGACAGATATGGCAAAGGATAGATTTAAATCTTACACTATTGTGAAGTCCTATCTGCAGTTTATGTTATTTTAGGGTGTCTCAGACTGTGATGCCTCAGACATACCCTGTTGTAAAAGGAAGCTGGTAAATTGCAGGAATTATGTACTCTAGACATATGTTTAGTATATTTAGACACTATAACTCTATTTGCACAGCAATGCTGGTACATAAAATTGTTTCCCATTCAGCACTAGGTCTTACAGTTGAAAAAATAACTGTGTATAACAATCCAGACTTCTTCCTTGGCAAGAAGTGTATTAGATGGTCCCTTCTTCAGCTGAACTGAACCAAATTTATAAGAGGAAACTGGCACACATTTTTTGAGGACCAACTGTGAAGAGTTAAAATTAACCAGTGTTGATAACTGATGTTAAATTTCCAATTCTATTCTCCCAAACAGGGATTTACAAAATTAAGAATTTGGTAAATAAACTAATGCGGATTTCATCACAGACTTTGCATGTTGTGGGTGTGGAGATTAAGGTTGTTACAGATGTCTTTGAACAAGATTTCTGGACTGGTTAGAATATCTCATGTCTCTCTTGCAACAGTACAACCTTTTCTGCTTTGGGCAAGTTAGGTTCTGGTTTTCAAAAGAAGACTCAGAGACTATATTTCAAAATCAGGTTATGATGGATAGTCTATCATATTTCATTGGAGTTTTCTTATGTAAAGAGGAGAAAAAAGCCTGTTGTACAACCCAAAGTATTAGTTGTACAAGACAAATTGTAGAAATATTTGTCCCCATTTTTTAAAAAAATTGGTTTTTGCTAGTGTAGCTCAAAGCAATTTGTTGTCAGTGCTTTATAAGCATAAGTGTGTTAAAACTTGTATTGAGAAAATATCAATTTCCATGGTAGTAGCTGTTTTCATGATGGAATGAACAGCTCAAAAAAACTTTGAGAAAACAAAATATAACTCTATTATTTCTAATGAACTAACATGATGATTAAAATAGTTGATTAAATAGTATTTATCACACTGTGAGGAAAATCGTAACCTGACTATAGTGCTAAATTCAGACCTTATGAGCTCCTAGTGAGTCAAGTGGTTAGTTTACCCTTGTTAAATTCCTGCTCCTTTGATGAGGAAATATTTACATTAAATGCAGAAAGCATCTTACCAGTGATCTTGCAAGCATTTAACAATGCTGATTTTTCCATTTAAACATGTCTGCTCAGTGAGAATTCCATCTGCATTCATGTGACTCTGCCAGATGTGTCAGTAGGCTGTTCAAGGATAGACATTTTTAAAAAGAGTCAGCTTTGAAAAAAACATGAATCAACATTTAGCTTCAAACAGAATTGGAGTGGAGTTAAACTGATATCAAAGAAGTTAGGAAGTTTGCCTTGTCACAATGTGAAATATAGTCATACAGTATGTTTCAGCAAGCAAGTTTGCAGGTAGCATTCTGAAAATCAATGCAGTTATTAAACTGTATATGGATTTTTTGGTGTTTATATAATAATTATTAATTTATTTTATTTGACATAAATTTATTTAAAATATAACTTTTACCATGATATTTTTGAGTGTTAATTTATGTTTATAGTATTATACCATATAGTGTTATACTTCACTTCTCATGAAAGCTGTTTTCATCCGTAAAAGCCAGAGCTTGGTTGGCAACCCCTCTTTCTAGCTCTTTTCTTCATTAATAAATGTTCTACTGCTTAAAAATTAAATTTGACATGAACAGATTTTTTTAGCCAAGAAATAATTATTATTTACAATATTGGGAAATTATTTGCTATATGTAGGATGTTTTTGAACCGAATGAACCGAATTTCAATAAATATTTTGGATAAAAATACAAGTCCTGTGTCCAGTTCTCATTCTTTGTATCTGTACGCAGAGATCTGTAGAATTAAGGTGACCTAGATAAAATTCAAGGTAATAAGGTACAGCTTCGCAAAATAAGCCTCAATCAAATGCCATGTATTGTAAGGCTGCTTTAGAATTGTACCAAGTCCACAAACTTTACAAGATTTTTTATCGTATAAACTCTGAAAGTCACTCAGAGATACTAAATCAAGAGTATTTTACCACTTTTAGTCACGTTTTAAGGTTTTGCTCTAATAATGAGAAGGATCTGATTTTGTAGAAGAAAAAAAAAAAAGATAAACCTTGAGAGTTTCCCAACAAAACAGCTGTTGGCACATATTTTGAAAGTTTGAAGAAGACATGGACTGGTTCAGTGAGAATGTGCAGCTCATAATTTTACAGAAATAACAATGCACAAATCATTGCACTGTCATGTGTAATACATGAGAAACGCCATGCGGAGAATATGCTTTGTTACATTATAATGGAATACTTCTATCTGTGAGAGTTCAAATATGTGTATTTCCTAATGGTCAGAACACAACTTATTGTCTGGAATAGTCTTCATTTGAGGTCTTATCCACGAAGAATTTGCAGCTCCCATAGAGATCAAAGAATTTCAAATTTGCTTAATTTCTTTCAAGCTTTTCCCTTGAGTTCAACACATTGAGCTGACCTTTAATGTACCAAATGATGACTTCCTTGTTTGTTTGGTTCTTTCAAGGAAGTTGTTTTTTCGTGCCTTTCCTGAACAAATCTGTGGGGACCCAGTTTAATTTTCGTTTCAGGAATGTCAGTGACTAGTTTTTTATATTTATTCTGTATTATCAAAATATGTTGTGGTAAAATGTATAAAACAAAATGAATTGCAAAGATGTAAAGCCTCATGCCATCTGGGTTTTTGCAGCACCCCGTGGAACATACAAAATAATTATTTGGTCCCATGTGGCTGCAATATTTTATATAATAATATTGCAGATGAGGTTTTTTCTAAGCACATTTAGAAGCAGAATTTTTCTTTTATTCTATAATCCTATAATCTTTTTATTGGATAAAATTTTGTATTTTGAATTAAATTAATAACAATAAAAAAAAACTTCAGAATGCTGTGAGGAGAAAGCAGAGCTCTCCCATTTTTTTTGTTTAAAGATGCAAATTTCATCAGGAAATAGGTCAAATCTAGACGTCATCCAGTCCACAAAATAATTTTAAATTCTCTTTTATGAGACTTTTCTGAGTAGCAGAGCTGCTTTATATAATTTCATACTTCTTATGGAATGAACAAATAAGCAATACTCTTTCCATATTGCTTCATTTTATGCAGTTTTCCATCTTCATTATGTTTTAGTTTAACTGTTCTTCTGTCATTTTGCACATTTAACAGTATTATATAGTAATATTGATGAGGTGTTAGGTATAAGACTGTGGTGTTTACTTATTGAAAAAACAATGTCTCTAATACTATCCACTGTATCAAGTTTACTTTGAAGAAGTGTTTTCAAGGTAATTTCACAAGCTTTTATTTCTATTCTGGACACTGCATACCATGATTCAGTGTGTGTATATTTTCAGAACTGATATTAGTTGATTGTAGTCATAGTAATGTTAAATTGAAATAAGATATGCACGTAGTATAGTTATGAAAATACCTGTCTAGTAAATAGTGCACTTATTGAGTCCTAAATGTGTGTATGGTTTTCAGTGTTATGGTTGTATAAGATAGCTTGAGCGTGTCCCATTTTCACCCCATAAATTAAAGCTGCCCAGGGTCAACTGTAAGTTATGTTTATTTTTTTCTCATTGAAAGTATTTGCTTTTTAAATTTATTTAACCTTTTTCTTCTTTTTTTTTTTCTCTTGGAACTGCCACTCCTTTATGTATTTCTCCCTTCCTTTGAAAGATGCACACCCTCTGTCACGTAACTGGAAACATTCCTGCAATGCATGCAATTTCATGTACATGTGTTACCACAGTTCACATTCTTTTAAAAATAACCACGTCTCAAATTAAGCAAACTTTTGATATCTCAGACAGTAATGGAGTGTATGTATGCCACCACAGATATGTATGCCACCACAGGCCATGGAATTGGTTATTAATCAGTAAGCTGAAAAGAGGAAGAAAGGACTTATCCCAGGTTGGAAAAAATGTCTGGGACTGGCACTGCACAAAAAGATGTTTGTCTGTTAACCTTACAGAAAAAACCATAATTGTGTGCTATTTAGTTTAACGTCTGTTTTCTCTTAGCTTATAAGCAAGTAGAAACTGAGATGGTGTTAAAAAAAAAAGGAAAAAAAGAAAAAAGAAAACAAAAACCAGAACTGATTTCAGTAAAAGATATTGTATGTCCATTTTATTTCTTCATATAGTGATACTGAAATATATCACCTGTGCCTTGCTTATGAGGATTTTCCAGTGTCATTTTTAATAGAAAAGTATCTTTTTACTTGCTTAAGGGTCTGGACTTTGTCAGAGATTAAATCCAGTGATGAAAACACTGAGCATAATGAATTTCCATTGTATTTAGTTGATGTCTGCTAAAATCCAATGTTTGCATGACTTTTATGATAAAAGTAAGACACCCAACTTGACCATATTTGTATTTTAAATGCTTTGCTCTGAGAAGACCAGGGCTCTATTTCCAAAACTGGTCTTTTCAGCATGTTCCTGCTTTCTTTTCACAGCAGCTTTTGGAAGTACTGATAGACTTTTCCCTTCATAATTAATATGAGAAAAAGATTCTATTAACTTCACCCCTTTTCTTCTCTCACATAATAGAGAAACAGCACTAGGCTCTCTACCACTAGTATTACTACAAAATTTCTCTATTCATTTATTGTCATCATGCAGAGTCAAAAACTGTTTTGTGCGTTCCACACAACAGTAGTCTTAATGGAAATAGAGATTTTAGATCATGGACTGTGGAGCTGCTGCACTGACTATGATCTTTATCTTATATTCACAATACAGACAGCAAGGAAAATTCTTATTGCAATCAGTGGTGTAATGGGGACTGAATCCAAAATTCAAACAAGTGAAAAGTGGTAGTGAGAATTGAAAACTGTAATAGATGCATTTCAGTGGTACTGGAAATAACTGCAGATTACTGCTTGCAGCACTTTCAAATATATTGCAGTGCACCCAGGATAATTTGCTAGGCAAGCACTTAGTGCTACTAAACCTGCATGTGTCACAGGACAGTATCTGAAAAGTGGGGGGGCTGGAGAAAGCAGGAAAAAGAAGAAGTGAAAAGGAGCAGCTATGAATTTTCTATGAATTTCCATACTCTTGCTATTTTTCACCCCAGCAAACTGGTGTTTATATTATGTGCCAATTATTGGTCTTGCAGAATTCTGTTTTAGTGAATTTTCAAGAAGTAGAGAGAAAAGATGCAATGCCAATGGAAATGAAAACATCTACAAAAACAGCTGATGTTCATAAATAAATTAAGCAGTTTGGCATACAATGACTGTACTCAGGAAGAATACATATTAGCAATTCTTTATAGTATTGATCCTTTAAACTAAGGCATGTGTGCCATAGTTAAACACTTTTGTGTATTTTAAAGCTGTCATTTGTAAGTTTCAGCAAAGTACAATAGTCCTTAAGGGAAACTGCCTAACAGGCAGACTTACAGTCAGAGTTCAGTGTATTTTCTTCATCTTTAATTCAGTGGGAAGCCTTTCTAAGTAGGAAATGAGGGTTCCATTCGTACTTGCCACTGGAGAGCTGTAGTTCATAGAGTGGGCTTCATTGTCTGGACTTGCCATGCACAGTGGGTGTGTAGCTATCAAGCCATTTTTTTCTTGAGTATTGGGCGAATCCCTGTCAGATCAGAGGTGGTCCAAGCTGATATAGCACCTTGACAATCTGATTTGGCCTGCTGTGATCTATTATACTTTATTTCACATCATCTGGTACCTAAAATATTTCCTGACCACATTTTCCTTCTCTCAGATTGTCTAGAAAGCACAAGTTTGTTTCATGCTTACTTTCTGTGTGAACGCACATGAGTGTGAATGCACCTGTGTGCATGAATTGAAGATTTATTGCTTTCTTGTCTATTTTGAAGGAGTCTTCACTAAAAGCAACTGACTACAGTTACATCATCAAGAATTTAGCAAGAAAAACTATATGTAGAAATAAAATAGCAAATATAAGAGAATATGAAAGAACTTGGCTCTGTTAGGATTCTACAGGTTTTTAGTGCAATGCTGAAAACAAATCTGAGGAAAACGCTGGACAAAGTACACCATAAAGTTTCATGCGATATTTAATGCAGATTCATAGAATCATAGAAAAATTTTGGTTGTAAAGGACCTTTGAAGATCACCTAGCTCCTATCCCACCCCAGCCCCTGCCATGGGCAGGGACACCTTTCACTAGATCAGATTACTTTAAGCCTTGACCTTTGCCAGCATTGAAGGAGCATCCACAACTCTGGGAAATCTCTTTTGGTGTCTCATCACCCTCAATGTGAAAGATTTCTTCCTCATATCTAATCTAAATTTGTCCTCTTCCAGTTCACAAAAGAGCTACCAGTATCTACTAATATTGTAATTGGGATTCCTTCTCTGTAAGACTTCTCTCAATCCATTCAACACCCAGCTTATACATCAGTTTTCCTTGACCCAGCTGTAGACCTTGGCCTTGATGTTCTTCTGAAGTTCACACAGGCCCAATCCTCAAGTCTGTCAAGGTCCCTAGGGATGGCACATCCTCCCTCAAGTGCATCAACTGCACCGCTTAGCTTAGGGTCATCCAGATGCTGCAGATGCTCACTCCCACTGTCTACAAGGCCAAATGTGGACCTCTTGGTGACTGCAACGCTTTGGATGCCTCCATCCTTCCAATTCCTTACCTATTGAATAGCCCATCCATCAAACCATCTATGTTCAGTTTAGCAGTGTTATGTATGTTTGTGCCGAAAGCCTTACAGAAGACAGCTGTTACTCTTCCCTTTACCCACCAACATGGTCTCTCCATTGTAGAAGGCCACAGATTAGTCAGGCAGAATTTTTATTTCATGAAGCCATGTTGATATCTCTAGTCACTTCCTTGTCATTCACATGCCTTGACATAGCTTCCAGAAGGATCTCTGCCATGAGCTCACTGGGCACAGAGGCTGATTGGTCAGTAGTTCCCAGGGTCCTCAATTTTACCCTTTTTAAAAATGGGTGTGATTTTTCCCATTTTCCAGTCACAGGGGACTTCGCCTGACCAATTCTTAGGTTCCTCAGAATCTTAAGGAAATACAGTATAATTTTTAAGTGAGGAATTGAATAGAATAAAACTGCTACTTTTGTAGTGGTTAAATTAAAATAAAACATGGCAAAAATCATTATAAAATGTATTTTTTGAGATTCACTACAAATATCTCACCCTAATGGGTGGAATACACTTTCAGTTTTGGCATGTGATAATGATGCTACTTTGGAAAATGTAGTTATATGTTAGCTGGTGTTTAAGAGGAGAAAGGTGTCTTTCAGAGCACAGTTTGTATGGAACAAAAAAACTGTATGTATCATAACAGATAATTATCTTGTTTCTGGTTTGCTGTCTTCAGCCAAAGGAAAATAATTGCTGATTAAACAACTTGGTCATCCAGATTCGTGATTACATTTTTATAGAGAATTGTGTTTACATGCAAGTGCAGAGCACTACTATAAAGACAATGGTTATATCATTTGAAAAATATTTTATATATCTTTTTCATTATTTCAGAATTTTTTTTAGTGCTTTCGTTTCAAACCATGGTGCATCTGTATGCGCCTTGTGATGAGCTTTGCAGCTGGTTTCTTTACATTTATATATTATAATATTCAGGTTATTAATCTAATGCAGCAAACTAGTTTTTTATTGGCATCTCAAGTGATAACTAAAATTTGCCTCCTCTGTGAAGGCCCTGATTTTTATAAACATGTAGGACTAGAAAAATTTCATTCTTTTATTTAAAAATCAAAAAACCAAAACCTGTAGTAGATGTCATTAAAACCTTTCTTTAAATGAAACTGTGTAATTGTAGTTGTGGTTTAACCTCAGTAGGCAGCTCAGCACCACACAGCAGATCTCTCACTCCCTTCCCAGTGGAATGTGGGAGAGGATAGAAGGGTAAAAGTGGGAATACTGGTGGGTTGAGATAAAAACAGTTTAGTAGGTAAAGCAAAAGCTTCATACACAAGCAAAACAAAATAAAAAATCTGTTTACTGCTTTCCAGATGTTCAGCCATTTCCAAGTGTCGTGGTTTGATGCTGGCCAAACGTCAGGCACCCACAAAATCTGCTCACTCACCCTCCCCTGCCACAGCTGGGCAGAGGAGAGAAAAAAAATTAACAAAGGCTTGTTGAGTTGAGATAAGGACTGAGAGAAAACACTCCAAGGGGAAAACAGGCTCAGCTTAAAGGTACAAAGTGAATTTATTACTAACAAAATCAGAGGAGGATAATGAGAAGTAAAATAAGCCCTTAAAACACCTTTTCTTCCCCCAACCCCTCTCTCTTTCCCACCGACAGCACAGGGAGACAGGGCTTGGGCGTTCTGGTCAGTTCATCACCTGAGGTTTTCTTCCTCTGCTCAGGGAGAGGAGTCCTTCCCCTGCTGCACTGTGGGGTCCTTCCCATGGGAGTTCCCCATGAACTTCCCCAGCGTGGCTCCAAATCACGAGCAGCAGTCCTGCCAAAACTGCTGCAATGTGAGTCCCTCCCACAGGCACACAGACCTTCCAAAACTGCTGCAGTGTGGGTCACTCTTTCCACAGGGTGCAGCCCTGCTAGGACAGGCTGCTCCAGCCTGGAAGCAGGGCCCTCTCTCCACTGGGTCTCCCACTGGATCACAGCCTCCTCCTGCAGGTATCCACCTGCTCCGACATGGGCATGTCCCCCATGGGCTGCGGGGGGATCTCAGCATCCCCCATGGATCCCCATGGGCTGCAGGGGCACAGCTGCTCCACCATGGGCTGCACCAAGGCCTGCAGAGGAATCTTGGCTCCAGCACCTGGAGCACCTCCTGCTCCTCCTTCTCCACTGACCTTGGTGCCTCCATGTTGTCTTCCCTCATATCTTCTCACCTCCTCCTCTTCTCAGACTAGAAGGAAAAAAAACTATGCGTGATTTTCTTCTTAAATATGTAATCAAGAGGCATTACCAACCTCTCTCATTGGCCTAGTTTTGGCCAGCATGTCCACCTTCAGAGCCATCAGGGATTGGCTCTGTTGGACATGGTGGAAGCTTCCATCAGCTTCTCACAGAAGCCACCTCTATGGCCCCCACCCCCACCAAAAACCAGGCTGTACAAAACAAGCATACCAAGAAAGTAGGACTTTATCATATGTAATGGCTCCTTTGGAAGAAAAGTGCTCTATCCCAAATGTGTCTCCCTTTCTCCCTCTCCTGGCTTTTATTGAAGAGCACAATGTCATGCGGTATGGAATATCCCGTTGGTCAGAAGAAGTCAGCTTTTCCAGGTGTGCCCCTTCCCACGTCATTGTGCACCACCAGCCTCCTTGCTGGTGGGGTGGAGGGAGGTGCAGAAAAGACCTTGATGCTGTGCAAGCTCAGCAATAACTAAAACCTCTCTGAGCTATTGAGCTGGTTTTGGCTGGGGCAGAGTTAATTTTCTACACAGTAGCTGATATGGGGCTCTGTTTTAAATTTATGCTGGAAACAATGTTGATAATTATGGGATGTTTTCATTTTGCTTTTGTCTCCAATGGACCAAAGGGATATCCCAGACCTTATGGCGTCATGCAAAGCATATAAAACTGGGGGGAGAAGGAGGAAATGGGGGCTGTTCAGCATTATGGGGTCTGTCTTCCCAAGTCTCTGTTATGCCTGATGGAGCCCTGATCTCCTGAGGATAGCTGAGCACCTGCTTGCCCGTGGAAAGTGGTGAATGAATTCCTTGTTCTGCTCGTGTGCATGAGTTTTGGTTTCCCCATTAAACCATTTTTATCTCAATCTAAGAGTTTTCTCACTGTTGAGCTTCTCTTCCTTGTCCCACCTGGGCAGAGTGAGCAAGTGGCTGTGTGGTTGCCAGCTTGGGTCAAATCATGGCAATTATCAACACTGTTTTGGTTACAAATCCAAAGCATAGCACTATAAAAGCTGGTATGAAGAGATTTTACTCTTTACAACCAAAACCTGTACAATTGTGAAGTTAATTTATGCAGCAGAAAAAACAGAAAGGAAGCATCATGAACTACCTCAATGTAAAATACAGGTCTGATGCTAGGGGTTGTAATCCAGCAAAGACTTTGACACAATTAACTTCTTGGCAGCTGTGCAGACCTGTTAAGTCAAAACAACAGAAATTCAGGGTGGAGACTCAAGTCTTGTTGCCATCAACAGCAAGACTTCCAAGGCAACTCACTTACTGCTTCTTAAGGGTTACTTCAGACAGACAAAATAATAAATAACAAGTAGGGACTCCAGATACTAAATCCAATTCAGCAGTGCTACAAAAGAAATTTGGGAAAAGCTGAAGACTTCTAAAATTAGAATTTGTAGCTAGCTAGTGGCTGAGTTACCATTTCCTTTCTGGTAAGATCTCTAACACTTGCCATGATAGATTAGGACCTCCCTCCATCCACGATTATTTTTGCCTTTGTGGTCTTGTAAAAAATATACTGGAAGAGACTCCCAAACAGTAATGAGATATGTTGTTTATGTGATAATTTTTACTTCCACTACATTTAATTTTTTTTTCAGTTATTCATTATTTATTTAGGGGTGATTGGTGTTTTTTAGTTTTTTGGTTTTGATTTTTTTTATGACTTCAGAAAGGAAAGCAATACCAAAGTATTTCTACTGTTTGAGTGTGTTAGGCTTTTTACTGTGCCTCCAGGCAAAATTTTCCTAAGATTGTAAGTCCAGGCTATTCAAGTGGCTGATTGACTGCAAGGCGCAGAGGTTGAAGAATTTCTGGCAGCAAGTCAACTTGCAGTAATAAAAGCTATTTTTTTTTCCAAGACCATTAGTTCCCATTACACAGACACCACAAAGCCCCAAAAGATAAAATCAGCTGCAAAAAGTATTCACACTTCTCACTTATTCTGGAAGTCAGTTTTGCAAACTGTTTTTTGCCAACTGCTTTTTCAGAAATAATGCTGAATCTGGAACAGGATTGTTGTTTCCTTGACTTCCTTCCCTTCCACTTTCAATCTCCTTCAAACTGATTCATAGAGAGATTGCTCCAAGCAAGTCATGAGCAATAAAGAGAGTATTGGAATTAAATTACTGCAAGAAATATTGCAGTAATGTGGATTCAGCTTAAGCATGCCAAAAGAGTATCCCTTGCAAAGGAAGTGCAAAAAGGTGTAAAAGGGACCATTTGCATGATATTTTGAAGCAAAGCTTTCTTTCTACTCCAAGGCATTCTTACCTCCACATAGATTTTTATGGTTTTCATTTTCTCCTTTCCAAATTGGAAGCATTTTTGCATTTAGGAGTAAAAAGGAGGGTAAAAACTCATTAGTTTTTTTCACATAGCCGACTCTATTTCTTCAGAAGTCATGAATGTCTCTTATCAGTGAAAACAAAAAATCCTTACTTTTATAAATGAGAATCTTCAAAGCATATATGATCTATGAAGGCCAAGTCAGACTATTGACAATAGCTGCTTTTAAAAATAAACAAGACAATTTCCAACTCAAAATTTCTTCAAACAGAAGACCTCTTTGTGGAATTAATTTCAATCACTGACTATCAGTACTGAATTATCAATTTGTGCTATCCCATTGTAAATATACTCCATATATATATCTATTCCGTTTATATTACGTTTTTTAAGGCATACAAAAGACTGCTAAAGTAACATTCCTGGTATGCATGGTATTTTGTATTTAATTTGATAGTTATTAAAAAGTCGGTATTGGGAATACTTTCTGGGACTAAAAGCATTAAGACATGTCTTGTTTCTCTAAGGAGGCAAGAACTGCTGTTCTGGTTCAAGCAAAGGTATCATGGATATTGGTCCGTAGTGCATGTTTAGGAAAAGGACATAAAAGTCAAGATGAGTACAGAATTTCCTTTATCCTGGTAGAGTTTCTTCACTTCCAGTGACTAAGAATTTAGATATGTAATTTTCAGAGCTGCAGATTTAACACACTATTATGCGTACTCTTCATTCATGTACCCATCTCCATGAATTTGTAAAAGATTTGCTTATGTATGATTACATTGATTTCTTCAAGTCTCAGTGAGAAGGCTTACCACTACTTATGGGAATAGTGAAAATGTACTAAGTTTGGCTGACTTTAGGCCCATGGTATGATAATTCTAACTATTTTCTTTATGATATTTAATAATGGTACACTTCAGTCAGAATTTCTTAAGGAAAGGTGTTTTCGCTGGTTTTTATGCTTGCCAGTCAGGTATAAAATGAGATAATAATTCATCTCTTTGGCAGATACACCCAAAGAACTTGGGTAAGTATTTAATCTGCAAATGTTATTATTTGGAATTTGCAAAAGGAAAAACAATGCAGAAGAGGGGGAAGATTATATCTTTGTTGCAAAATTTCAGTTATTTTATACAAACACATTTGGAAACAAAGGGTAACTTCCAAATGTGATTTACCATTTCCTGAATTCAGAAGGAAGAGAGGCTAAGAGTACTGAGAAAAGTTCCATTTTATATGCAGTGGTTAGACTATGGTGTCTGTGAGTGAAAGAGTCTGCTTGGGAGAACCAGTGTCTCTCACATCACAGTCAGTTCAATAATTAGTGTGCTTAATTTGGTGTCAATGGGTATTAGAACAGCGTATGAGGAAAGACAACAAAATGCCACTGCTACTTTCAAAACATGCTTGAAAGAACAGAACATTTCATCCTGTAATACTGAAATTTGCTATTTCACCCCTTTTCTGTAAAGCAGATAACTTTTTATTTAGGAAGAATTTTGCAGGAAAGGATCACAGATTTCAAGTTTGCATTAATATGTCATTGTCAGTATGAAATACTATGATAAATTTATACATGATAAAAGGAAGGTGCTAGAGTTTATTCCATGTCCTCTATGATATCAGCTATCTTAAACAAACTATTATTATGTCAAATGCTTAAATATGAGACAACAAAAAAATCCCTAAAAAATAAAATTAAAGTTTAAGGAGAAAATTTTTAAATTCAAAATTCAATTTTTGAATTTCTTAATTTTCAAAGATTAAAAGTCTGAATGGTAAAAAAAAAACAACCCTTCATGTTTTTGTTTTCAAAAATGTTGGTAATGCTACTCTCTGCAGTTTTGAGGTACAGAAAACATCAAGAACTATTGATACATCTGGAAAACAGTTTAAACAGTCAACAGTCTTCAGCTGTAACAAGAAATATTTAGACAGTGCTTTTAGATACAAGGTGTGATTTTTGGGATTGTTCTCTCAAACACCTGATGTGATTTATTTAGTTGTCTTGTGCAGAACCAGGATTTAGATTCGATGATTCTTGAAGGTGCCTTACAACTCAGGGTATTCCATGATTCTATGAGAACAGTGTGGCTGTTCCTGTGCCCAGCTTTTGGCTCAAAGGCCACTGAAATGGTGTAAGTGACAGAAAACCTTCAGAGGCCCTTCAGTACCACTACATCAACATTCTTATTCCATTTCTTTCATTCTTTTTATTTTTACTCATTTAATTTTAGTATATATAGATTAGAAATGAAATCTTGAGTATGATAACCTTTAGTGGAAGTCCTGGTATTTGACTCCACTGGATGGAAGTTTTTTCATGAAATCAAAAAGTGACTTTAGCACATTAATTATTTCAGATTCCACTTTATTTACAGAGTGATTCTGAAAAAAAATCTAGAAGTGATTTTAAGCCATAGATGCTATTTATTGGTCTATCTCTAGAACTTAAAAGAGAAAAGCCTACTACTTATTCCTGAAAATACATCTGCTTGGTCTTTAGTAAAAAATGCATTCAATAAGTGACTGGACATGCAGAGTTTCCTGAGTTTGAAGTATAATCACAGCAACTTAGTTAATGCAAGTTAAGATTTAAAGACTTAATGGAGGCTTAGGAATCCCATAATTGGAGATTATATTCCTTTTCTGTCAGTGAATTTATCCTGTTCATTGATTATTTTGCTATTTCTCTTGTGCTCATGGAGGTTCATCAAGATGAATATTTGTTTGATAGTAGCTTCCCAATGTATTTTATTTTCAGATTAAAGCTTTTTATTGTAAGAATTGAACACAATGTGCACTAACTCCAACACTGTCATTATTAACTTATTTAAAGATATGCATTATAAATTCTGGAATATTAAATTGCACCATACAAAATGGCATGTGATCTTAAGTTGCTGTATTCTCTCTTGCACATTTATCAGCTCTGTTAGTCTTTCCCATTACTTTCCATGAGATCATCAAATGAGCAAGGACTTTTCATATCATAGAGTTAATAGGAATTTTAAAGAGCTTGCAAAACCTTTCAGCCATCTTGAAGTTTCTAAGAAGTGTTTTGACTGCTGCTTGTATACTTGCAATATATATGAACCCACATTGCTACACTTAAAAATCTGACTAATTGTAATTCTGTAAAGTATCATTTTAAATGTTTAAGCTTTTAGCTGTACCTGAATGTAAACGAGATCAGAATCTGCCACTTCTTTCTCTCTATTATTTTTTGTAAGACTGGTGTCTGGTGCTTTTAGGGGGTGGTTGGCATGTTTTCTAAGAGAATAGGAGTTATTTAATCTGTGGTTTATGTTGTAGAAAGGTCTCAGACTCTCAATGCTGTCACACAACCACATACCTGCAGCAGGGCTCTCTGAATAGGTTTACTGCCTCATCAGCTACACCAGCAGAAAGGTTTGTGTGATTTCTTCCTAATCCATTTTGAATCAAATTTGATGGCCAAGTACAGAGTAGTTATTTAAACTCTCTGAACTAAACCACCTTATTTAATTGAAATGGCTGAGGAAGAAACCCTATGCACACCTCAGCTAGCAAACACCATCCTGTGGTAATCTCCAGAAGGAGAATATAGTGACAGGTAAGAGGAACTTTCTTATCTCACAGTTACTATCAGAAGAGGACACATCTACATCTTTGTGTCATTAGAATACACACCATAACACAGAGGAAGAAACTATAAATAATTTAGATTGTTGTATAAATCACAGTTATAATCAAAATTAGAGTTTTTCCTAAGAAAATTTATCTTCATAGGTTGCATTTAGCAGGAAGATAGTATTTTCAAAATATGAGCAACATGATACAGCCATAGAATGACCAGACAAGATGAGTTAGTGTGTAGAAAAGCCAATAAAGTAAGCAATAGTACTTCTCTGCCTATGCTTCAAAAAAACATACAACAGGTATTTTGTGTCGCTTACTTTACTGATCAGGATAGACAAAAATAAAGGATTCTGACAGGATTTGATTTTTAGTGTAAGATGAGAATTTCAGATAAGACAGTAGGTTCTTGTTATTTAGTTATTGATGAGTATTGGGTAGCTGAGGTAAAGAAGTCACATTTAAAATAACCTTTTCTAGGTCATAAAAAATTAAAAGTGAGATTGGCCAGTAAAGTCAAAGAACTGTTTTTTGCTCCATCTCTCTTCATAAGGTGTACGAATATATAAGAACCTCAGCTTTACACTTTTGACATCTTTTATCTATTTATGGCTAAAAGGTATTTGATTTAATTTAACATCTCTGTGCAAGATTTTCAAATATGTTTCCAAGAAAACGAATCCTTTGGAAATTCATCACACTACAGGAATTATGTGTGTCAGATACTACCTTTATTTTACATTTAGAAATATGAATAAAATTATTGCTGGTCATGAATTGTTTTGTTTTGGGGTGTTTTGGAGGGTTTGGGATAGGAGTTCCTAAAGAAAACCAGAAGGAATATGAATGTCTGTGAAATAATATTATATTTTCTGGGTTATATTTATCAGCATGGTTAAAATAATTTTAAGTACTTTCTTTTCCAGTTTTTTATTTCTTCTGTTCACGCTGTAGCACATTTTCAGATGATGCTGGCCTGGGAGATGACTTGTGTTTACAGTACAACATAAACATGTACAAATACAATCCAAGCACAGAGCTAACCTTGAGACTGTTTCTGTGTTCTTTCTATTTTATCTCTGGTTTGCATTTTAATATAACAGCTGATGCATTTTGTCTTAATATTAAACTCTGAGCCTTTAGAAATAATGCAGAATAATATAGGCTAAAAGGTCTCATCAAGTCTTTAGGCAAAGACTGCCAGCAGGTATAGCAACCAACAGCAACATAAAAAAACTTCCCCCCAACTGTATTACTGTTCATGAAAATTTCACCCCAGTAAATTTTTTTCTATGTTTTTAATGAGTTGTAGTTGTTTAAATTTCGTTTGTATCATATAGTGATTAGAATCCGATGACATTTCTTCAATTAAATTCTTCATTTCTTCAAATTAAATTTCTTGGCCTTGTAAAATAACTGAAGGCTTGAAGATAATGATCATTAATAGAATTTTGGTTTGTTCTAATTCTGAATACTCTAATCTATCCCAATAATTTAAATTCTTCTTTTACTTCAAATTTCTGTTTAATGCATATGTACAGATATGATTCCAAATGTTTAACCTTGCATAATAATTTTCTTTTAAAATTAAGTCAACTAATATTGTAAAGGCTGAAAACCTTTTGATTTGGATCTGATTTTGATTTGGAGAGGGAGTGTTTTTGTTGCCATTTTGTTTTCTGTTAACTTGCTTTTAGAGTGAAAATGAATAGATATTCTTGTGAATATGCTGAAAATATTGTTGATATTTGTAAAAATTGACCCTTAGAAAAAGTGATTTATAATATACATAAGCATTTCAGAAAATGGCAAAAAATGACCCAAGCCCAGGGACCTGGTGACAGCCCATACAAGAGATGGAACTTTACCCAAGGTGTGACACAGAAGTATTGTCACCATGGATGGTGAAGCTGCTATACAGAAGTTCTTATTAAACATTTCTTTAAGATTCTACCTAGAGCACAAATCTATCTATTAAGAAAGTCATGAGCATTGCAGAGTAGCATGCCTTCCTCAAACATTCTGTCCTCTAGTTTGTTTATTTTATATGGCTTAGAAAGGCAAAATATTCTGGTTTTCTCACCAAACTTGTAAATACATTTACTATTTAACTTATCAAGTCGTTGTATTTTTTGATGGATTCCGTCTCTCAAAAATTATTTTCTCTTTTGTGTGGGCAGTTTTATGGGTATTAAGAATTTAATATTGGGAGTTTGCCTTCCTCTGCTTTCTTGCATAGCTTTTGTAACTGTTTTTATTTAATTTAGGAGCAATGAAGGTATGAATTCTAAGCTTCTCCATCACACCTGTTAGACACACATGCTTTGAATTAAGTTACAGCCTTTAGCTACTGATTTTCTTGGGACATTAGATACAGAGAAGTGCCTAGCTCATCAGTTGCACCCAAGGTTTTTGCTAGAAGTGCACAACATACTGGGGAGGATGGGAAAAATGGGTATGTGATTCTAACCCCGTGCAGATTGTCCCTCTCACCCACAACAGGAAACAGCCAATTAATTCATTTCTAAATGCCAGCAAGCAAAGGCAGTACTTCTAGGATTTTGAACAGTTGCTGTTGCCAGCATACATAGCAGCTGATTTATATTTATGAACTGTACTTTGAAGGAACACTGAGTAGGGGCAGCGGTAAGGTTGCTTCTGAGCCCCTGGCCTAGAGATGTGTCCAAAGGTCCTGAAAAAGCAGTGATTTTCATCCAGCTGCTCAGTGCCCCATGAACTATTTTTGGCAGTATTCCTGCTGGCTCATATGTCTATAATACTTGGCTCCACGGCTTATTTCACCTTTACTGGATCATGGATAACAAAGCTGTGCTTAGTCTTGATCTTTTATTTTGAACCTTCATCTATTATACCACTGTATTGGGGCATGGATGTCACACTATTAGGATTTTTTTTTCTGCAACTCATATCTTAGATATACTTTTAAATTCACAATTACAATAATGTGAGTGATTTTGAAAGTGCTTTTCAACATCAATGTTTATAAATTGTGTCCACTGTTAGAATAAAATACAGACCTAGCGGTAGAAAATGTAAAGTATTTAATAAAATCAAACTGAATTCAGAAATAAAAATATTGTTTAAAAGCAGTTATGAACACAACCCTTTAAAACTCTGTTTTTTAATTATGTTGAGTAGCATAGTTCACAGATTTGTCAAGAACAAATCTTTGTACAGTAAATAAGAAGAGAAATATTAAAAAAATATAAATTCTTCTTTGAGAGTTATAATTTCCCTAATTCAAGTATTACCTTACTACAGTGACATTACTTAAATATTTATATACAGTAGAAGTGTTTAAAGTATTCATTTTACACTTTTTCACTGCAGGTTTACTGCTTTTTGGTCCACCACAAAATCCCCATTGCACAACACCCATTAAATGAAGTTAGAGAGCCTACCCTTGTTCTTCTACAAGTCTCATATATGCTACAGAAAATATGTGAGAGAACAAAGACAGAGTTGCAGTGGAGATTCAGACTGAAGTCCTTGGATTGTTTTGGGGGGGTTACTTATTTTATTTATTTGTTTTGACAAACTTTACACTTTTTTCAAGTATGGTTTATCATAAAATGTATATCCCTAGCTATATTTACAGTTTACTGTGGCACCTTAGCTGTATTATGGAATCATCGTTGCACTGGGAATCTTCACAAAACTTGATCTAATTGCTATACTGCATAACCAATTGATTATGCATTTTCCTACTGATTCCCAAATTCAACTTGCACCAGAAAAATATGCACTGGAAGGCAAGTTCCTTAAAGGGCTGCATAGATTCCTTTCTAAGAAATATGGACATGAGAAAATTGCCCCTTCTTAAACATAAAAGGAGTTTTACATAGGTCTTATGAGGGATTTGTGCAGTTTCCTTATGTTCAAACAGATAATGTGGTCACATTTCTCAAGTCAAAATCTAATTTAATTCAGAAAGAAACTGAAAGGAGAAGATCTTTCACAGCTTGGCATCTGGACCCTGTGATTACCTTCCAAAGACGAGGAGAAGCGGAATGAAGTCATGTGTAAATTGAACTCTGCTTCAAAAAAATATAAGCCATATTTTTGTCAAATAGAAATAAAACATTCTTAAAAGGAATGTTTGGGCCTCTCTTGGTGTTTTGTGAGTCTTTTTTCATGGTAACAGTCTCAAAAAGAAAAAAAAGGCAAAAATAAAAAGCAAAGTTCTTCTTATTATATGTTTGACCAAGCAGAAAGTAATGGAATATGAAATGTGGAAAATAGCTATTTGGTATGCTTACCTTTATAATGACTTGCAGTAATGAGTTGAACTGGCAAGCACATACCCTTTTGTAATGTCAGGTGGAATTTTAGAAGATTCATAAATTTGGTTTTAGTAATCACAATCTGAGAATAATAATATTCAAGTTTAATTGTTTGACTAGTTCTAACTCAGAAGGGAGCAAGAGGTAGAAACTGCGGAAAGCTGGTTTGGAAAGGATTGTTCAGATTTTCTGGTGCATGCCCATATAGCTTTTTGAAAATATGTACTTATACATGTACACATGGGGGATCCAGCTAGCACAACAGAATTGCACACATTATTTGTATTATCCATTATTGGGTGCATATGTATCCTGTTACTATTTGCTCATTCATCCCAGTGGCCTAAAATGCAGCAAGTTGTTAGTTACCCCTCATTCCTGGTTCTGTCCATAGTGGCAGTTACTTGCTTTTTTCTGACATTGCTGTCCTTGTTCCTTCTTTTTCTCTCTGTTGCCTAATCCTTAAAAAGTTCAGCTCAAACTACTCTGATGTGACTGCTGATTTTTTTAAGCCAGATTTTCAGGATTCAAAATTCTTCCAACAAAATATTGGTTTTGTTTTATTTAGTCGTGACACATATTGTCCTATGCACAATTTGGTGGCTATTTACAAACTAGACTCGCTGCTCAAATGGAGTCCTTATAATGGCAAATTTTTGTGAGGGAGGGACCATCTGAGTGGAAGGAACAGGTAAACACTGTCCTTTTGCAGAAGAGCCTAACTTTTTACTAACTTTCCACATCCCACTTCACTGAGACATTCTTTGAGAAGATAGTGTCTGATAGAAAACAGAGTCTGAATTCTCCATCATGTTTTACACAGGATTTGCAAATACCCTATTCTATATTTTTGTATTCCAAATGCAGTAAGACCAAACATTAAAATCACATAAGAAAAAATATTCTTTTCAAAATAATGCCTGTTGTGATTAAAGTTCTCAGTAGTTGTATTTTTATTTCAAGCATATCTCTTAGACTGAAGAACAAACAGTGCTTTGCAGATAGTTTTGATGGTGTATGGGTGACTAAAAAATGAACAGTCTCTTCACATCTCTTCTGTGATGCATCTGATTTAGAGATGCTAAAGAAAAACTCCTAAAATAAGATTTATAAACTTTACCTTGAAACATTTGAAGTCAAAGTGATTAACTAGAAACTCATATTTCAACTGATAAATGCTTTCTTTTTTCTCTCATTTTTTGATATTTATCAATTTTTTTGCATGTATTTGCTTGAATTGTTCTGATCAAGCCACAGAAAGGCATAAAATGTGAAAATGTAAAGAAATTTTTGCCATTCTACTTCTTTCCTTAACTTGTCTTCATTTGACCTATTTCTTTGATAAGAAATAATGTCCTTTTCTCTGCTTCCTTCATCCCAACATGGGAAGTATGTAGAGGGGGCTACCAGCAAGTTGCTGTGCAAGGAAGATAGACAGGGGGAGAGACTGTGGGAGGGAAGATTAAAAGTACCTTAGTCAGAAGAATGTTTCATCTCGAAGGTGTGGAAAATGGCAGTTGTGTTTCTGTGTTCCTGCCAGAATAACAAAGATGTAGGAGATGCATAATGTGATTCTCAGCTATAAATTGCATAACTCTGCTGGCATTAGTAGGGAGACATCTACCTGTGTGTTGTTTCACTGGTTTCCCAGAAGAGCATTTTAACACTAATTTTGAAAGAGGAGATGAGGCATTACTTGATCCATCAGTTAGCTTACACTTGGTCATACTTGAGTACCACTTTGATTCTCTAAATGTACACAATGGATTGGTCTGCTGTACACAGTGGCTCTTGGTATTTATAGCAAAGGTAATTTTGACAAGGCCATTGTTGACATGATGGAATGACTGAATTTGTGTACAGCAGTGAATCCTACCGTCTATAACCACATTAGTAAGTTGCAGCTCACTTTTTAGATTACTACTCCTGAAAAACTGTTTGGGATATTCTTTAAAATCATGAATATGATCACATGGGAGCACATTCATTGCAAATGTAATGAAAATCTAGTGATTATTTATGACAGTAGGTGAAAAGTTCAAATGGTTTTCCAATATTTAGCATGACGATGACTCATAATAGTCTTTGGAATCCCTGTGGAAATGCATGTGTAACTTCTTTTCTGTTACATAGTGGTGTCATTGTATAAGGCATTCAATGCTAGTGTTCGCAGTAGGGAGCATTATCCCATGTACCTACTGCATTCTTCCCTTGGTAATAGACTCAGTAATGTTCATCATTATGCACCAATTTTATATGTTGCCTTAATGGTCAAGGCTGCTCAAACTTGGGTGCTCTCTTTCTTGCTACTTCCACCCAGGAAAATGAGAAGGACTGATACTTTGCTGTGTGCTTTGGAATTGAAAACCTCATTGGGTTAACAGGGTTACCGTTCCCAACCCAACTGTCAGTCTCAGTCTTTTGGAACATCAGGTTTCACAGGTCAACCCCCAGCTTGTTAAGCCATTTCAACAATCTAGAAGTAGTAGACATTTAGTTAAAATCTTTAAAATCTTTATGCTGTGCAACTTTCATTACATTTTATCTGTTTCTCTACATTCCTTCTTAATATCACTGCCCTCTAACAGAATACATTGCTCTAAGAATGATTAGAAATACCCTTTACTCTCCCCACTGCAACCAATTGACCTCCAAACAGCAACAAGAGAGATCTGCAAAATAACCTCTCTCAAATTTAAACTCTTATTGTAAGTCTGAGTTCTTCCTGGAGCTAGGAGTCACAGTAAAAGGTCAGTGCATTGATACAGGGTATATTAGTGAACTGTACCTCATGTTAGCCCAAAACCTGTAGTGCTTGAGGTAAAAGGAGTGATAAAACGGCTATGAAAACTTTACTATCAGTATACTCGTTATGTGGGAAGGATGCTTTTGTGATGATACAGGGAATCAAAGTAGTTATTCACAGATTCATTTTTGGTCTAACAATCAATTAATGACCCCAGGTCACAGAACTCTATTTTTTAATACCTCCTTATCTCTAAGCAGCTTAGGATAGTGATGGCCTCTTGGTCTTTTTCTTTCCTTCATTTTTTCCTTTTTTTTTAAAGATGCCAAATGTCAAGGAAATTTATATTTGGGATTTGAAAAAGCTCTGCATCTTACACAAGAACTGGCATGCTTTGATTAATTTTGATATGTTTTCATTGACAACAGTATAAAAATTATTGCTTACAGTAATGTGTCTAAAATGTTTTCTGCAGCCTGGTAATTGGGCAAGTAATTTACCACTCACGTATTATTTAGAGCTGGAGTTCAGCAGAAGGTGTCTGCAGAAAAACACTTTGTTTAACATAAAATGTGAATTTTGGTTTTGGTTTGGCATTTGGCATTTATGCCCTTACAAAATGCTATCATAACATCTGCTTATATTTTCATCCTATGACACCTAAGCTTGTTGAATTTTGAAGATATACAAGAATGAAAAATAAAGGAAAAGTTTGGCTTGGCTAACAAGCAATTCAATACAACCCCAAATCTAAACTCACTCTGCTTAATTGTCCAGAATGAGTGAAATCCATTGAAGTTTTAGATTTTAGTTGATATTAATGCTTGAAAAATCTTACCTATAGATTTCCAGTGTTCCAGCTTAGTAAATTAACTTACAATTATGCATCCATCTGCAGTCTTAAGGGTTAGTGTTAATTGATTTTTTTCTGAGATTTTCTTTGTGGGTTTTTTGTAGCAATACATTTTTTCCTCAAATGGAGGTAAGGCACCATCCTCTAGATGCCTTGTGAGAGATGGCCAACTAAGGGTTCTTTCTCACTTAAAGTTTTCATTGTGGAGGTCATTGTGAAAATAATTCTCTTCTCTGATTGGATTAAATTCATTAGTTAGGGCTTTAATTGAGAAGTTTTCTCTCAACATAAATATCATCAATTCATAAAGTTGTAAATAATACCCTTAAACACTGGTACTGCAATTAAAAATAATTCCTGAAAGAAGGTACAATCTCTACTTTTAGTATAAATAATTTGTGTTTTATGGAATTATTTGTACTGATTATTTGTACTAGCTCATAGTACCACCAGCTGCTATGTTGAAGCTCAAATCAGAACA
Source organism: Drymodes brunneopygia (assembly GCA_013400955.1). Classification (NCBI taxonomy): domain Eukaryota; kingdom Metazoa; phylum Chordata; class Aves; order Passeriformes; family Petroicidae; genus Drymodes; species Drymodes brunneopygia. The sequence continues at coordinate 85,125 of VZTZ01043691.1, forward strand.
TATACGACCAAATGAGAATTTTTACTGGATTTTGAAGCTCTTGTTTTTTCAGACATATTTGACACAACTGTAGGTAGTCTCATTTGAATATGACCTATAATATATCAATTGCAGTGGCTGAATCAGATCTTAATTTTACTTTGTCTGATAGAATCAGCTAATTATTTCTGTGTAGTGTCATTTTATCTGATAACAGCTTTGCTGACTAGAATTTTAAAAGCTTCATCTTAAGAGGTAAACAACAATGGGAGAACATCACTGTTTTCAATGATAGTATAAAAACTTTCAACTTCAGTTGTGTGTCCCCTCTCTTCTGTGTGTTGCCACCTCACAAGGATCCACATTATTTCACTCTGCTGCCTGGACTTGTGCTGGGGTAAAAGATGTCTGCTATATTGACTAGCCCTGAAGTTCAACTACAAGTTGTTATTCAGGATAGATATAAAGTCACTAAATATTTCTACTATATCATTTACAGTTCCCTATCAAAAGTGAAAGCATTATTTTTTATCCATTTTCATCTGAACTTAGACATTCCAAAATATCACTGTCATCATTTCCAGACACTGCATGCTAACTCTGCCTGAAGCAAAGACTGCTTGAAGCAAAGAATGATCAGAATAGGACAATGCTCTGATGCTTGCTGCATTTAAATTGTTACACAGCTGCAGTCAGTTGCCCCTACCCCATGAAAATGTTTATATTTCCCTTCTACAACTTAAAACAATAGTCTCAAGGATGACATAAAATGTTATTATATTTATTACTCTAGATTGGCCATATCTATTACATACCAATTCTCCAGGAAATTTTTGAGCTTCAAATTTGTTCCTTTCAAAATACTGCTTATTTACATTGATAACTTTGAGTAGCTGCAGTCTCTAACTCAAGGATTCTTGTTGCTGATATTTAAATTTGGTGAATAAAACACTTGAGTTGTGATATGGCTGGAGTGCTGGGAAAAGTATGCAAGATAGATAGGCCAAAGAGCTTTGAAAATGAGAATCAGACCATGAATTGAAGCTCATATTTCATGGGCCACTTGAATACCAAGCAAGGGACAGATGTCTCTTATCCTACCTTGTTTAGCTTGGAAGACACACAGTCAGCCAAATGATTTTCCAGTTAATTAACACTGCCTCTTAATTGACTGTATTTGTACCATGTACTTGGTGTAGGATGGATGGCTTTATACATTTGGTCTGATGTGCCACAGTTGTTTCAGTGGCCTTGATGATAATGTCAGCTTGTACAATGGCAGTTGTTGATCGGTGATACGACCTTTTAAAATATAAAGCTATGTTTGACTATAATTCTAAATTTTAAGCAATAGAATTTACATTTATAGACTGAGAGGAACAGCACATCAATAATTTTTTATTAACTTCTTTATAATAATTCTGTTTTGCTCTGTTCTCTTGAGTAATGCCTGCTCAGTCCTACATCTATTGAGGCTCTTCACCCTGCAGGCAAATGTCACAAAGAAGACAGTTACATGCTAAATGATTGGATATACTCTTTTCAGAAAAAAAGTCTCTTCCAAAGCAAGTTGTGCCATGGATAATGTGATTATAAGTTTTTATTTTTCCTCATGATTTTTTTAATTCAGGGAAAAGGTTTTGGAGAACTTATCCTAGTGTTTTTAACCTTTTAACTTGGAAATTATTTTCTATAATGAATGACTAAATACAAATTTCATGTTAGTGTGCATATTGTGCCCTCTGTACATAATGTGCCTATTGTACCTTCTGCTTATGGCTGATTATTTAGAGCCCTAAAAAAAATTTCATGTTTAAAAAAAGCCAAATGTACAATTGCTATAAAGATATAAAAGTCCTTAGAGGAAATGTATTATAAAAGACAGGCCTATCTAAAAACTTATTCATAGCACTAAAAAGTATTCATCAGTAAAATATGTTAAAAGTTCATGCTCATCAATGTAGTCCATCTAAATTCCTCATTTCATTGCCTAATAAAATGCTGGATGGCAGCTATCTAGCATATCTGACATGTGACTGAAATATAGATGATATTTCTTGGAATATTATTATAACAAAACTTTCAGATGCTTTGATAATTTCTAAATATAAATTGTATTTATTATATCTGTATGTATTATATCTATAAGTATATTTATTTTTGAAAAAAGCAGTTAATCAACTGATGAGAAGCTCTTAATATCAAATATTAAAATTGCAACTTAATCTGAGTCTTCATAACTTAAGAAATGTGGGAGACTCACAATAGGTAAATATTTTGATATTAAAAAAAATCTGGTGGTATTAAATTTTATTCTTACAGCTCACTAACCCTTGGCAGGACTAGTTATGTTGGAAACAGAGCTCCTTTAGTTTTGTGAGTGTCACTTGAAAGTATTTAGGGTCCTAATTAGAGATCAGTAGAACATACAAATAACCAGAAGAGTTTTGGGCATCCTTCATAAAAGTCTCAATATTTTAGGACATCTGAACTACACAAACTTTATTAAGATGAACAGAAAAACAGAGCTGTAGCAAATTCTTTGTTTTTCAGTCTGAAAATTATACCGTGATTTAATTATCTTGTATGAAATTAATATTTATTTCAAAATGCATGATGAGGTCTCTTTTGTCTCATCCTTATAATTTATAAGCACTGAAGAAAATGTTCCATCATATTACTATGGGACAGGCTGTCTCTTTTAGTCTACTTTGAGCTTTAAGTCATATTTAAATAACAAATTTGAACTTGCTTGACATGTAATTCTACCTTAAATAGGGTATAATATGTTAAACACATTTTCCAAAAGTCTCTGTTACATATCATTGGAGCTCAAATACCATGCCTGAAAAGAGTTTTGGAAACTTTGACATTGTCATCTGACCAACCAAACCATGTTTGAAATTGTTATCACTACTGCATTTGTAAGTGAGCTCAAAGCTCAGTGCAGACAACCTGACAGGCAGCTTCTTGGAAGTATTGTGTCTTAGTAACCTTAAACATGGCTTTTCCTTTTGAACACTTTAGTAGCTGAGATAAAGTGGAAGCATTTTGGCAGCCCTAGTGTCTTTGATCCAGTCTGTGAGAAAAATAGCACTGAGATGCCCATAGTCCTGAATTCTATAAACCATGCTAGGATGACAGTTATCTGTCCTTTCCCCCTTTCCCCCCTCCACAGTTAGTACAAGCGTTCCATTTGAAATGCAAACTTCATGAGGCAAAGAAAAACGCTTATCCTAAAGTGCTACAGAGGCCACCATAGAGATAAAAGAATAATACATTTTGTCTTACTTCCTACGGTTCTGCAGCTCGCTCATTCTACTAAAGATGCTATATACAATTCAGCAAATTTTGTGAAATTGTCCTGAAAATACTTCAGTATTTCCTTTCACATTTCAGTAACCATTAATACCATGAAATTAATCCTAACTTTTAAACAATATGTTACCCAGGGAAATGGTGGACTATTCAGGACTTTGCTTGTCAGGGGCCTTCATAATCTAATCTAACATCCTACCTTCAACAGAAATTTAGAACAAAAGTTCTCCAAAGTGCTCTTCCAACTTAGTATTTTCTGTGATCCTATGATTGTCTCCATTCCTTCTCTGTTTCCCATCATCCAATCTTGTTTCTCTCCCATTCTAGCCCCAGCCTCAGTGTGTCCTGAGCAGCATGAGTATGTTTCCTCCTAAAACCTAAGCTCAGTTATCATCCTTACTTGCTTTCATGGCTGCTTTTCCCTCAGCAAGCACTATGACAGTCAGATATCCATTTACAAGAAGAGTAAATACCACCAGTGTGTCACCTCTAAGAGGACACAGGGGCTAGGCTGAGTGGGTCCTGATCTTGCCCCTGGTGCTTTTACCAGTGTCTTTCTCTTTTTTACGCATGTCCCTTGGCTGACAAAAGGCATTTGACAGAATGGATCAGAGAACCCAACCAGGCACCCTGTGGGATTTTGTGTTCAATCCAACTTCGCAGATTCTGTTCAGTGCAGTACAAGATTATGAGAAGCCCATCTTGGACAAGGATTATGCCAGACACACTGTAATTTGGTCAGCTCTAATCCATTGTCACTGAGTTGACAGTGTCACTATTGATATTGTGTACACTGCCAGAAGTAATATGGCTGACTCTGAGAGAGCTATCTCAGTGTCTGCCTTCCTATGATGCTAGCCAGGCTCTAGAAACATGTTAATTGGGTTGAAAAGTCATATAGACAAGGGTACATCATGAAGAAATTACATCTAATTCATTATTTTAGTAATATCTCTCCCCTCCCCTGCACAGTCATTTCTGCAGACTGCACAACATTCAGACAGTGGAACTCCAAACCACACTGCAGAAAAACAGATGCTTGCAAACACTTATTTTTGTTTTCTTGCCACTATATCCCACCCAATGGCAAAGAGCTCAATCACTATGAACAACCGCAAGAGCGAAGTGCAGTAGGGATCTAAACAAGCTGTTCAAGATCTTAGTATGACAGTATTTATTTGGATTTTTTTGCAGATCAAAAGCAGCAAAATCTAACTGGACTTCACTGGACTTGAGTATATTGGAACTAGTCTCATTACATCACTCCTAACAAAATCCTAGAAGTCTCAATTCTACTCTCAATGAAGCACTTAGAAATTAGCTTGATTAATAAACAAGCTAGATGACCTATTATGTGCAGTTGAAAGCTCATGTTTCTTGACAAAGAACTAACATTTTTCTAGAAACATTAGTAAGATTTCCATGACACAGGTTGGTATGCATGAGCTGGCAGGAATTGTTGACATGTGAATAGACCTGTGTTCTGTTTACAGGACTCGTAAGGACTGCTTATCAAGAAGGCTCTTTGGTGTGAATAGATGGTTATTGCATGACCATAGCCTTTCTCTCCCTTAAGCCCAACTATGCAAATAAAAACCCTGTGACCGTAACTGAAGGCAAAAGGCCAGACACTTGCCAGAAATGCAGGTGAGAAATCAAGCCAAGGAATCTCAGTCAGAGTGGAGAAAACTGACCTCCAGCCTGGTGCTTTTTTCTCCTAGGCAACAGAGGAGAATCCCCTAATCATATTCCCTGACAGGCATACCAAAATTTTAGGAGAGCATTATATATTTGTGCTTGTCTTTACAACATACTCTTGATTTTCAGGTTTATTGGTTTTATTTACAGAGTAAATTGCAACATTTTAAAATATATTAGTGTATCTCAACAATATCCTCAAATTACATTTTGTTTATTTTAAGGAAATAACTGTAATATTAAATTATCACCTCTATAGCAACCTCTGGTGCAGACCTTTAAACTCTTATTTTTTCTCTCTGGTGTCCCAGCTACTAGCCTGAAATATCTGATTTCCACAAGCAATGAAGAAACACCCCCTCGTGTGTTACTTATTTACTTCACATTTACCATTAAAGCTGTAAAAAAAAAAAAAAGTAAAAAAAATATTAATATGAATGTGTGTTCTTATGATTTTGGCAGCAAGTAGATATGCTGAGTCTTCGTTTGTAAAAACGAGGCTAAAAGAGAAGCAACACTTCAATTTATGGCTAGACTGGACAGGTATAGTATCTGAGTTTTTAATGTTTTGGAGCATAATAGATACCATGTATGGAGTTGATTCAATGAAAACTGCTGTCATGAATAATGATCTTATGAAGTCTAGTCTTCTAAAAGTTCATTCAAAAAAGACCTTAGGAAGGTATTTGAACTAAGAGTGCCTGAGATCACAGCACTAAGTTGCTTTCCAATGAATATTGTGTTAAATTCAAAGCTTCCATACTCTGTGAGATCGACTGAAATTTCCTGAGAGACTGCTTCTCCCTACGTGGTCATAAGCATTTGCACAGCTGCTAAAGGTTTTTGGCAGCTGCCCACAACTGTGGAGCCACATCTGGACTAGATCTAAGTGGTCATAAATTTCAGTACCTTCAGAACAAATCAGTGAAACCTACTTCTCTCACCTAGCGATACCAAAGCCAAAAAATAAGCCAATCTATTCCTGCTGTCAGGAGGGATGGAAAGAGAAAAACAGAGATATTTTTGTCTTCTCTTTAGCAGATATGTAAGATGCTTAAATAATCTGATAAAGGGACAGAATATAAATTTAGAATATAAACTTAGATAGCTAAAGCCTAATCTGAAATATAACACAAAACCAAAGGAGTTAATTCAATTTCAGGGTTTCAGAAAAAAAAGCCTCACTTGATTTAACTCTTAAGGGTGAAATTTGAAGTTACATTCTTCTTTTACAGACTTTCTTCGTTCACAATAACATTTCCTTGAGGAGAATTCTGTCTATTAAAAAAAGTACTAGATGGTTATCACAGTTTTAATTGCACAGTTGAATAAACTCAGTAAACAATAGTATGGTTTGCTATGCAGCTTGCTGTTGCATAACTCAAAATTTGGGAGATAATTAAAATTTAAACTTCTACTGTGAATTTGAATCCCATATCTATGAAATATATAAAATTATATATTTCATGAGACTTTTTTTGATTAGATTGACATTATACTATTGTTTGAAATGGGCCTCATAAGGTGAAATTGAGATGCTCAGAATAAGAGCAAATATATAATTTATAAACTCTACTTAATAAAGCATATATTAAGTACAGCTCTGTGTGGAAAAGTCTTTTAAGGTTATTTATAGTTTGATTTATTATATTAGAGTTCTTCTTAATAATAGAGTTATCTTACCATTGTAATTGAGCCTATCTGTCAAGATTACAGAGGGCATTTTACATATCTGAAGGAAGATGGTAAGGCAGAGCTACGAATCAGAAGCAAGTACCAAAGTTAGGATGGCAATCAATACCATTGAACCACAGCATTTTCTTAACTTGAATTTTCCAAATCATTTGAGTCTGGATATATACTTAATGTTTGTCCAAATCAGAATTGCCAGTCAGATAGGAATGACTGGCAACGTCAATTGCCCAGGTTTTTTTAATAAGGATTTCAAAATCAAGTTACTGAGTCAGCCAAGAGAAGACGAGAGAAAGAATCCACTACTCATGGACAGCTGCATACAGAGAACAGATATTTGAAGAACAATGTCTCTGCATAAATGACCTGTGTAATTCAAAATGAAGCAAAGAACGAGGTTTTATGACCTGCTGATTGGTAGTAGAAGTGTTTTCAGACAGCCAGGCACTGAGATACCCTTTTTTAGCTCCCAACAAGACCAGGGTCCTCTAGATGCCGTGCTACAGCTTCTTTTTCTTTGTCAAAATTTGGATCCTTATACAGTAGTGCCATCTATTCCCTATCTCAGTTTCTGCAGAAACCATTTTAGAGTTAGGAAGCTGAGGTGCAAAGAACTTAAAAATCAGATTTTCAAAGGTATTTAGTCACTAACTCTTATTTAATCCATAGAAATCAGACTTTCATGTCTTTGTATATTTATCTAAGAAATTCTTCAAAAATTAGCTGTAAAGTGTCTGTCAGGTCAAACTTCATGTTGGCATGTAAGCATTATATTTAGTCATGATGAAATATTCGCCCACTAGTAAAATAAAAAAAATAGTATGGTCAAAAATTTTAAGGAGGGGTCTGGTAGAGAGATAAGAGATAAATAAACTTGGTGTGGAAGAAAGAGATAAACAGGGTATATGTGTTTCTCACTTCACTGTTTGTTCCGGAGCAATATAATCAGCTATAATAGTCTTGCAATGAAAACAATGAAAGTGATGTGACAAGATGTGAAAAGTAGCCCAAAACTTTGCTCAGATTTTGGAGAGCAGAGGAGAAGAGTTGAATTTTCCAGGAAATTTATGGCAAGTTTCCCTCTACTGGTTCTTTTGCTTTGAAGTAAAGATCAAGTAATGCCATTTCAGGAGACAAAACAATGTTGCAAGAACAACAGAAAAATTGAAGAATGAATATTATTTTTGATTGATTCATTGACTGCATAGGAAAAGAGAGGGTTTGCTGTTGGGTTGGGGGGCGGGGGGGGGGTTGAGACATTTGATGTGGGAATTATTTTCATGGTTTACTTCCAAAATTAATGATTATCCAGCAGGAATAATGGCAGGGAATCCTGGGTGTAGTCTTCATTGGTTTGTCTATTGCAAAGAAAAAATCCATTAATATGAAACTTTTATTAACCAGAATTATTTTTCTTCTGCATTGCTTTTAGCTAGTTAAGTATATGTAACATTAATGCAATAGAATCTCAAACCAGAACTCTCTTCTCACATTATTTCAGTAAGTTCAGCTTCATGATGATGGAGCCGATCATAAAACAAGGGGCTTTCATTTAAGTATAGTAAAGTGACTTTTAAGCCCTTTAGCAAAGCACAGTAGGATCCACAATTAACTGAAGCAGCTAGGGCGTTTTGGTCACACATACAGATTTTGCAGCAAAAGAGTAATAAAACTGTGGAAATCATACGGGTGTCTTCAAAAGGGGATTTTCAAAACCAGAATCACAACTGAAGTTGTGAATCCTTTGCCGTCTTGCACTACTATTCTCATCTCTAAATTTGACACTACTAGATTGATATAAACATAATAATTTCATTACATTCCTGTCTACATCTTACCCCACCTCACAAAAGTCAGAAAACAAGCTTGAGGCCAGTACCTGTCAGACACTATTGACAGTATTAATACTGTTTGTTAACCATAACATTCAGAAAATCTCAGTTTTGCGGTGCATTCAATAATCATTCCCAGCACTTCTTAATCAAATCAATAGGTAAAATATTCAGTAGGTATCAAAGGTAAATAAAAAAATATATATGGGTCATATACAGTAGATATTAGTTACTGAAGTCATTGAAAAATCAATACACATACTTGATGCTTTCTTTCCCAACAATAAAGTCCTGTTATACTAGTCTCCATGCTCCTAATAAACAATATTTTCTATGCTGTGAAACTGTATTTTGTCTATTTAACCTCTCCTTCAGTTTTAATTGAATGAAAAGCAGTTAAAGCATTACTATTCTTCCATATAAGTAGTGAAATAATTTCGAAGAAATTCTTGAAAGTTCTTGTGGAAAAAGACTTGTGTATGTGAGATGTTATCTGATGACACAGTAGTACAATTCATCTAAAATTTGTGAGAAAACAAATTTGTGTTATTATTGTCACTCTAGATTATATTTTTACTCCAGGTTATGGGATCACTCATTCTTTTGCTCTTTGTAGTTTACTGACTTCCATTAATAACACCACTATTACTTAATACAGAATGCGTGATTTAAATGAACTATTTGGGAAGTGAGTGAAGACTTCTCAGGTCTTATCTAAATCTCACTGAAATTGAAAAGCAATGGAAAAGACTATGTAAAAAAGATTTTTGGAACTGTGTGTCAAATTTTTCATCTTTCTTTTTCAGGATGACACAAATTAACTTCATTAGAAAAGCATTTTTTAGATTTTCTGTAAAATGCTTTCCAATCTTTACACTTTTAAATTTTTGGCAGGGAGTTTAAATTGCATGCTACTATAAATATCTGCATAGTTGTAGAAGGGAAAAAAAAAGATTTTTTAAATTTAATTCTGTAGAAATGCATTGTATTTTCAATCTGTGTCTATTTAGATGAGTTTCTTGAAACAGAGCACAAGGTTCACATATTGTGCCTCATCTACATGTTATGTCCTCAGTTTTTCATAGTTCCATTCCATTCAAATGAATGGTTGATTCCTGACTGAAAATTTAGACATGTTGGATAGATTTAGCTGAAGATACTAATCCACTGACAGTAAAGTGATTAGCTGTATTTGTATTTACTGTAGGTGTAATTAAGCTTCAAAGTTAACACTTTGAAGTTAACACCTCATTTAAATCAGTGGACAAATTAATTACAACCATATTGTAAGCCCAAATTAATGCTGCTGTCTCCTCTGATTTTGCACTAATTTCGGCTGCTGATTGAATGAATTATACTCACTGAGGACTTTATTTTAAAACACAAATAAATAGAAATAGGAAATAACCTTGAAATCAATAAGCAAATTCTAGAGATCCATCCTTGGTCAGTCTTTATTCATATTCATAACAATGTGACATACTATTTACAGTAAGATGCACTTATTCAATAAATATTAAAGACTTTGGGTTTGATATCTTATTTTGTTTGTTTAGGGTTTTTTATTTTGGTGTTTTGTTCTGTTTTGTTTTCATTTTCTCCCTGAAGTGAAGGGAAACACAGCTTTAAAATGCAATGGGGAAGAAAAGATTGAATATGAAGTCCTTTGTGACTGTGGTAAGACTTAGATCCTAAGTTATAGACTATCCTTTGGAATTTTTTTGAACTTAGAAGTTTTTGAATAAAGATAAATGATAATAATCATATTTGAACAAAATGAATATGCTGCCTCATGAGGTTATTTGGAGATTATCACTGCCACTTCGAAATGAACATATATTTCTCTCATGTAACTCCAGAAGTATTTGTGTTGTCACATAGCAGTGGAGCACCAGAATTTTGATAGACTATTTGTTTATTTTTTCCCCACAAATCCTTTAAGAAAGGTTTCATTCCTGAGATTACAATATGGTTATAATTTTGAGATCCAGATTTATAGTGACAGTGCTCTTATGAAGGTTGTGTGCTAAAATGTTGAAAGAGAAGAGATCTGAAAGAAAACATGAATTTCCAGAAATTCTGGAATTTAAATAAAACTTAAGTTAAAGCAGAGAGGTTAAAAAACCCCCAAGAATTGTAACTTAATATACATGATAAATTCCATTATATAATAGTTGATCAGCATTGTGCCTGTGCCTGTTTATAGGGTGAAAATTGAGGAACTTGGAGATACTGGAATGACAAGAGACATATAAAGGAACCACAGAAAAGGGGAAATTCCAAGAGCTTAATGACACTACTGGAAAAAAGCCAGAGATGTATTTAAAAACCTCCTATCTACAGGCTGGAGAAATTATTCCAAGGAGCCTTAGGTAGCAATGTATGTATTGGATCATATTTAACTATGTGATTTTCTTGTGGGTAAATGTTTTCATGAGCTCTATTCTAATGTTTTACAAGTAAAGTAAATGTATGAGGGCAGTATAATTTATTTTCTAATGAGGGATCAAGTAGTTTATTTCTATTGTACATGTTATTACAGTGACTGTAACATGCTGTGAGAGAGCAGAATGATGAGCAGTCACATCTTGCTAACACATCTTAGATGATAAACAGATGGAGACTGTGGAGATATTCAATGTTAGGACGTGCAGGAAAAATTATTTCACAAACGTAATTAGCATTAATTATTTTTTAAAAGCTTTGGGGTTTTTTTGTTTTGTTTTGTTTTTATAGTCTTCTCCTCTGCCCCTTAATAGCCATGACCTTGGCAGCTTGTGTCTTCAAGATCAGCTAAAATTACGATGGGTGGATGAAGCCTTAAAAGTTAGAAGTTTAGTTTGGAGAAGTACCAAGAAGTTTGGATACTAATCTCATATTTATCCAAACTAATCCTTGGAGGTCTCTCTCCTTCCTCTTCCACGTCTTTCCTACTTCTCCCCCCAAGACTGACTATGTCTTTTTTCAGGCTTCATGCTTGCACTGACACTGTCCTTTCACACTCGTCTTGGAAATTTCACATCTGGTATTGCTTTATGCTTCCTGTTATTTTAAAATCGCATATAGTGGGATCTCCCTGAGTCAGGGATTTCTCACGAATGCTTAGCTTCTTGCCCTAGTGAGGTCTCAAGGCTGGTGAGACTTGAAATGATGAAAAGTGAGACAAAATTGTCAGGGCCATTAACTGAATTTGATAAAAAATTTCTGTGCAATTTAGGGTCAAAAAAAGGGTTGATGAGACCTCTAGTCTGATCCCCTGTGTAAAGCTAGCAACAGATTTTTAGCTCCTGATTGCTGCATTGAATCCAGTAATTTGAGTTTGACCGCAGTATATTTTCCAGCAAACTGTCCTATCTTCACCTAAATACAGCATGAGGTACTTCCCTCATCCTCAATGGTAACTAATCATTTTTTTAAAAATTTGACTTTGTCCTTCTTCAGCCTCTAAAATATTCATCCTTAGCCCTTCTCTACCAGATTACAGATTAGAAACCTAGTCTTTCTCCCTGAACTTTTCTTTCTTTTTTTTTTTTGCCTTGGTGATTGATGCAAAGTTATTTAAGTCTCTCATGCTTGAGCTTTTTTCTCCAGACATTGAATCATTTTTATCTGAACCCTTCTAAATTTTTCAGAAATCTTTTGAAAATGCATACTGGAACAACAAAAATAAGATTGCCTCTCTAATCCTACTCAATAGTCTCCCTTTACATATCAACAGATCAGACTGTCTCTTCTCATTATTGCATTTAACTGGAGGCTCATATTGATTTACTTGCCTATGGTATATGCTTGTCAATGGTTTGTGAGGACACTTTATGATACCCTAAAAATGGAACTCCAAGATGGTGAAGTGTTATGATGGAAGTTTTTCTTTTTTCCCTAACAACGGTAAACTCATAAACCTGAATGCAAATAAGAGGCAAACATGTAAATAAAAGGGTCAGAAGCTAAACCAAACTTAGAAGATAGTAGTGAGAGTCAAAAGAGTTGTGAGGACAAAAGGGAAAAGCCAGATTTTCTTCTCACATGGAAAATGTGTATGCCGGTCTTTACCAGGACATACACTATGCACCAAACTGGAATGATTACCTTTAACTTTTCTAATGCCTCACCTAATGGTAGCTCCTTATTCCCACAAAATCATATCTGTAGCTCTGGCTGTACATGATTCGAATTGCTTCAGTCATCAAGTGATACAGATCACTTCCCATGACTGCCTGTCTTCATTATTTACCAGTGTGCCAATCTTTGTGTCATCCCATAAATTTTATCAGCTCTGATTTTATCTTTGCTTTTCAGAGAATTGATAAATATTGAAGGGTGTCAAGCCCAATATGAACCTCTACTGCAACTCTTAGAAGCAGTCTCAGTTGACTAGGATTCCTCACTGCCTGCTATTTACCAAAATGTCAGCCTATTCTAAACCTACTTATTTTGATTTAGCTTGGTGAAATTGTGCTGTGTTAAGGTGCATTGTTAGCAAGTAAGCAGTAAGAGATGTGTTCAGATAATTTCTAGATACATTTAGTGTTAGGGAAAGTGAGAAGTCATTTGTGTGGCTGAAAACATGTGGAAAACATCATGGGCTGGATTTTCTTATGGATCTGTCTTGGTATGAGACAGCACTCAGAGGCTAGTCCCAAACAGGTTTGTTACGTCAAATATAGTACATACCTTCAGCCTGTGCAGAGTGGAAGAAACTGCTATTCCAGCTCTCACAGCCAACCTAGTACAGAACAGATGTTCTGCATTTCAGTAGTAAGGATAACATTTTGGAAAACCAAATGTTCTCACAGCATCTCATCTAAACAAGTCATATTAAATACAATTTTTTTTTCAGCTGAATTATCTAAAGCTATTGCCCAATAAAAGGGAGAAACTCAAAAATATAGGAGTGGATAATTTTTAAATTACCTGCCCATGGATTTCAGGTAAAGATGATATATCAGGTAACAAATATCACTACATTATGTATAAGCTTATTCTTGAAAATTCCTGACAGAGAAAAAAATGCATAAAAAGAAGGGCATGCCAATAACCAAATAATCTCTTTCAAAATATCTGATTTTTTTAAATGCTGTTGAGAATTTATAGATTTACTATTATGTTAACTTTTATTTTAAAGGATCACTATATTTATCCAAAATAATCATATTAAATGTTCATATAAGCCCCATCAAAATGACATTGTCTGTTAGAAAAAAACTGGTGGTCTACAGAGCAAGGTTTTGAGGAAAATGCAGACTAACTGTTTCGGCTGGGGATTTGGTAGCCACAAAGTGACTTGGATTTTGTCCAGAATATTATAGTTAATAGCCCTTCTTTTGTGAAAAGCGCCATGGGATTTTTAATGACAAGCGAGTCAAGATGAGCTGAATTTTACATCTCTTCCCAAAACACCTTTATGAAACTGGTAAAAGGTTTTATTTACTCCTACTGACGGAGTTTGTGGAAATGTGGCTCACTGGCACCTCTAAATTATATTTTTGAAAAAATAACAAATTATCTTTCTATTTTTCTCTTTTCTCTGTCTATTAATCCGTAAAAATGTAGATATTTATTTAATATGTTGATTTAAAGTATATATTAGCAATCACCTTGTTTAATACTAAACCTATATACCTGTCTGACAAAATAAACACACAGATATTCAACTTTTATAAAAAAAAAAATTTCTAATGTGTACAAGTATTTTACTTGCAATGCTGTTTAGATGAGCAGAATAGAAATTAAATTCATATGCTTCATGTTCATAGGTAAAATGAAAATTAAATTCATATGAGCTTATGAGTTCATGTGATGGATTAATAGACTTGGTTTGGATATGGAGTTGCTGAAGATAACAAGTTATCCTTGTGAATATAGGACTGCCCTTATGGCCTGCACTTGGGAGTAAAGCTCTTCCTTTATGCCTGAAATACTCCAAGCAATATCAGTTTTCTCAGTTGCTGTAAAAGGGAGCCATAGTTAGTGCTTTATATTCATTTCCATTTCCTCATCTTTGTAGATCATTCATAGACTTCCTTCAGGCTACGAATATGGTAGGAAGTAAAGTGTTATTCCCACTCCCTTCTTTTTAGTCTCTCTGTTTTGCAGAATCCTTTGGTTTAGGGAGAAGTTTTGGTCTTATGCATGTTCCCTGCCACTTAAAGCCACTACCTTCTGTTCTTTTCTGTGTAGTTTCTCTTCCTCTTCTGGTTTGTTCCACTTCCCTAGGTGAGGAGCAAAAGTGGAAAAAGCAGAGGTTTCCACTCAGTTGTAAGACAGGATGCACTCTGTGCACTAAGCAGAGAGATTTTCAACCACAGCTACACAAGGCCATCTTTAGAGCTTCAGGTGCCCCAAGCAAGACTAGGTAATCGTGCCCTGGGATGAGGTCAAAGTTGGTATAACAGAGGGTTTCAGAACCAAAAATGAAAGCTTTTGTATCTCAGTTTAGAGGAAAGACAACCATTAGAAGTACATCTCAGTGTCACATTGTTAGGCAGAGATGTTATTAACATCACTGATGTACATGTGTAGTAAGCCAGAGGCACAAAAATGCTTCTGTCTGGTTAAAATGTACACACTTGGGCAATGCCAGTGGACATTTTACACTTAAAGGGACAGAAGAGACTTTCTGTGGTAGACAAATGAGCTCAAAGAATACTTGCCCCTATCAGTGCCCCTTCCACTTTGGTATCCCATGTGGACACTTGTTTAGAGTTCCCCTAAGGCTGACCCTGCAGCTAGAGTGTGTACAGAACAAGATTGCCTACTGTATGAGAAGGAGGAGCAGAGGGTTCAGGCCCCTAATCAGCAATGACATTTCTGTTTCCTGACACTGCAGAACAAGGAACAAAGGGTCATTCCACGTAGGAAACTCAAATGCAAACCTGCCAATTAAGGGAAACATATAGTTAGAAGGAATGTCATAAGCAAAGAGACAGAAACACACAAGAAGAACAAAGGCATTTTTAAAGATAAGTGAAGAAAATAATCAAGAACTGATGCTCTAGGATATTAGAAAAAAAAAAGCAACCAAAACATACAAGCAAAAACAAACCTCCACCAAACCCAAAGCATGTCTGCATGCCTTGACAAAATAGTTTTAAAATATATCAAATATCCAAAAGAAAGTATGAAAATGAAGCTGCTGTGTATTGGATGGAACAAACCAGAGATCAGAGATGATAGCTGCTATAACATGTAAAATTGTGTAATAAAGGGTGGACAACACAGGATATAAGTTATGCCTCAAAGATTAGTTAAATGACATGAAAACTTTACCCTAACCCTTAAAATTAATTGAAATTGTGAAAATTTTCAGAAAAAAATTATAAGTATATTCAAGTGCACATCTGAAAAACGTAAAAATGAGAGGAATCTGATAATCTCCTACACTCTGCTTCTCCCTTCCTGGACTATTTCAATATGGTAGTACAAGTTGTTTTCTATTATGAATATAATTAAAATTAGAAGAAATATTTGGTCAACTCAATTATTGTAGCTATTTTTAATGCTTGATAATGGAACAAAGACTGTGTAAAATATAACTTGAAGTAAAAAGTAGTAAGAACTCACCTGCTGTGGAAATAACATTAAAATTAATTTTATGCCTCAATATTCCCATTTATATTTAAATTTTAATGATGTAATTTTCAAATTTAAAAAATCTTAATTTTTTTTGCTCTAAAGACATTTTTGTACTTGTTCTCCCAAAAATAATGAAAAAGCTTGCTCAAAATTGAAAATAATTAGTTTTACAGAGGTTTAATGCTAAAAAGTACCTTCATATATATGAAATACATACTTGAAGAATTCAGCACAATTGACTGAGAATAGAGAATGTGAATTTTTAAGAATTTGAAATCCAATTTTGATAAGTTTTAATGTTTCATTTTTGCTATCCTATTCTGTGACTTGCATTCAGAGATGTCCTAAAGCCCTTTTGGTTTTAACGTCATCCACTGGTGTCAGAACACAGTCCCACAAGAAAAGCAGTAATTTATTACTTGAGTTTTCTTTTTCCCAATGGGAAGGTTCCATGAATAAGGCTCGATACCAATGCCCCCAGAAGATCCAACGCTCTAGACTGGAGATCTATGCCAGTATTATAATAAAACTTTCAAAGACTAAACAGAAAAGAAATAGTCTTTAATCAAGAGTAGAAAAGAGCTGTTATAAATTCCTCTAATTTATTTCTTGAAGCTGTGTATAATGCCAGTTTTCTCCTGGGGAATTTTCTAGACTGTATACAGAGGTACCGAAGGAATGAAAACTGTTGCTGCTGATCACTTGAGTTTCTTTCCTTTCTGTGAGCAGACAACAGAGATGACACCACATATATTAACAAGACATGGTCAGCTATTTAAACCTATATTGAGTATCTAAGTTTTGGGCTCTTTGTCTGAACCCAATCAAGTTTAATTCAAGTACTTTACCTAGTAACAATCACCTATATCTCAAGACAATAGTATCAGTTTTCTACTATCATCCATGACTGGCACTGATTTTTGTTGCTAGAGGAGGTGGAGATGCCTCAGCTAAGCAGAACCCTACAATAAAAAATCAAGGAGATATTTCTCCTATCATTTATATCTCTTCCAAGGTGTTACATGTTTACTTCTGTATTAGGAAGAGGTATCAGGCAGATCAGCTGGGAAAACTCCTAACTGCTGTACTCCTGACAGCAGACTTCCTGAGAAATTGTTGCCCCTTCTTTCTACTTAGGGTAGGTATCGATACTGGCAGTACAAATGCTAATGATTTAAGTCAATTACATTTTCTTAAGATTTCTATGCATTGATAGGGAGATAATGAAGTTTTTCCTATTTGTATTGGACTGATTTTATGTCCTGCTTTTTGTGTAAACTTTTTTTCTCATCAATGACTGAGTATATGTAACTTAATACATTAAAGTAAAAAATTACAGAAAATCCTTTACTTTTAAAGTGCAATATTTAATTAAAAATTAAAACATATTGTGTCTCCTATTACAGAATAAAAAATGGTATACATTAATATTACAGAAGCTCGATTTTTTTAAAGGACAAATTAAGTAGTGTTTTCAACGTGGCAATACTTGAAACATCTCTGTATTGCTAATTTTATATATGAACTTATATGAATATATATGAATAACTCTACATGACTGAAAAAATAAAGATGAAATATTTTTAATTTAGGTTTAAGGCCGGTATCATTTAGGCTGGTATTAATTTCTTTGAGACGTTAAAGAGAAAAATACTAATGAGAAAGGAAATAATATCACTGGAAGACAAGAAATCTTAAAATGTTCTATTTCTTTGGTTGTTCATTAAGTGAAATAACTTGCACCTCTAGGGCCCTTTTCTCATAAACGTTTGTCTCAAAGAGCTAAGTCTTTAACTGCACACCAGAACTGGAGAGAATGTATGGAAAAGGAGTGTGGTAGGCCTTGTAAACCAGCAACAAACTTGTCCCTGGCAAAACATTTGTGAGTCAGAGAACTGTACGTGATTTATTGCCAACAAAAGCAAACTTCTGATCACTGACTTGGGTATTGGGGAAAGCAGGAATACAAACAATGTATCAAATTCATACATTCTCCCCTTCTCCTGAGTTAACTGCCCTCATATTCTCCAAGGGTTGACCAGAGTTGATGAAAACTCCTCAGGTGAGGCGAGGAGGGCAGGCTGAGGCAGGGCAGCCCCTCGGGGGTGTGTGCATGCACCCCTCGTCCCACCCCTACACACCTCTGCTGAGGGGACCGTGGGCTCCTTCAGTGCCCAAACTCTGGCACACACCAGGGTGCTCATCTTGGTGGCAGAGCTGCTGGGAATCCTTCCTGGCTGGCACAGAGCAGTACCGGGCTGCTCCCACTCCCATTACCCCACAGCCTCCAGCTGCCCAGCCCTTGTAAGGGTGCAGCCACTGTGGGTGAGCCCAACGCAAAAGCTGTCTGCACCCACTCTGGGGTACAGCAGTAAGGTACCACTGTTTCCAGTAACTGCTGGTTTTTCACAATATATTATACAGAAACAGTCTGAACTTCGTGTTTTAACAAGAACATTCCAAACATAAATCCTCATTACTTTTACAGGAGGTTTTAAACAAATTATGTAATGACTTCTGCATCCTCTGCTCTCATGAGAAACTCAGTTGACATCTACAGTGCTGTGTTAGGATTATATTATGCTTCATAATGAAACTGGAGAGTATTTTGTCTTATCTCTAAAATCTTCTTTGGCTTAGATAAGTCTGGGTTTCATCTTATATTTACAAGCATCCAAAAGAAAAAGAAACTAAGTAACATTTGCATCAAGCAATTTTATTTACACATACATTTAATATTGATACATAACATACATTTAATATTGATACATATATTTATAGAACTGAGGGTAGACTAGGAAGCATATAATAAATTTTCAAAAAAAGGACATACAGTGTACTTGTCTATAAGCTTTCATTTATGGTTAAAAATCTATTGTACATTCTGAATTTTAATCCATTTATATGTTCTTCATATTGTATATAAAATATACATATATTTTCCTGTATTTCAGACTAAATGTAATCATATTATTGTCTGGAAGCCTTTTTTTTTTTGTAGGTAATCAGCACATCACATAAAAGTGGACTATATTCCAGCATCTGAATACTTCCTGATATATCTGTTATTGTTCCAGTGTTTGGTTACTTGACAGACCTAAAGCTTATTTGAGAGAGAGATAACATGTTGAGATTTTCTGTGCTGCATGTCTCTCAAGCTTGTGGAAATATTCACATGAGAACATGACAATATCTTTACTGCAGCAACCAGGTGCTGTGGGTCACTTCTGGAGATGGGAGGATGGGCTGGGTGGATCTTTGTTTCAACCTCTTGCAAACATTCTGAGGGTTATTGCTGCTTTGCGCTGTCTTGCCCAAACAGATCGAGATGCTGCAAAGAGGAGAGAATCAAAGATGTCAAGTCTTGTAAAGAAGGCAAGTTATTGTACACCTACTTTTTTCTCTATCCTTCTTTCTGCTCTTGAGATGGACATATCACTTCCACCCACCTGCAGAACTACAAACTCCCCATATATCTCTGAGGTATGAACCTGGAAATTTAAATGAGGGAACAGCAAAAAGGTCAAGCTTCTCAGGCTTTAAGTTAAAAGGAAAAGATTGCAATCCCTGATCAAGGCTTTTTTACTGCTCAGCTTTTGGAGAAAGCAAGCTGAATGATGCTTAAGAATAAAAAAGGAATGTGCCTGAAATTTCCCCCTAAAGAAAAAAAAAGGAAAATAAGAATACCATACTAAGGAATTTAAAAATTATTTGTCTTGTAAATAATAAAATGCCATTATTTGTTCTTTTCTGGTATAATTTTCTAATTCTCTTTTGATTCTGTTTCTACATTTAGTAAGTAATTTTTTTTAGTTTAGTAGTAGGATCAATACATTAATTACATGTTAATTAGTTATTATTTAATTTTAAGTTTATGATAAAAAGGTGCAGAAAAATAGAACAAAAATCAAGACCTTAATTTAAATTCACTGAAACCACAGAAATTGCTCCCAATGTACATTGCTTTAGTAACAGAAGTAGGTATTCCTTCTCTTCTTTGCACAAATTATTTTAAAATAATCATCAGTTCATCAGTTAAACTGTAATGGATAAATTAAGTTGCAAATTTTCATCACATCACTTACATAAAAGAATTTTCCATAAATAGCTGCATCCATAAAGGTGAAGACGTATTTCTAAAATCAGTAAATGAAAACTTATATAATATGTCAACATTTGTTAAGAGTTTTCACAACTACCATTTTAATTCAATACCTCAATAATGAAAAGTTCCTGGACTCTCCTCCTTGCTTCCAGAAAGGCCTAGAGGTTTTGCATTCCATTTTTGATCTAGTCTGTTTTCTTGCAGCTACTCTTTTTTTATTATATCTGCTCTGATTTATCTGCTTCTGGAAATTATCCAGTCTGTTCAAATCCATCTTATATCTTATAGAAGCAATGAGATTGATCTACTTGGTCTTGGAAGGACATCTAACTGATTTTTTTCTTCTGTGTCCAGTATGTAAGTGCATACGGATTCACTGAGGCAGTACTTCTGGTTACCTCTTGAAAAACTCATTTTTATTCAGTCATCCATGAAGTGTGGTGACTAGCTTGAATGACAAGTTTGCTTTCGTAAACTCTGTCCAAGTTATGTTTAGTAAATGAATGAAAAACAACCAAAAGATAATATTTCAATTTTTTTTTCATTTTTTAATAGAGCTAGAAGCAAACTAACAGAGCCAAAACACCCTCCCCTCAACTCAAACAAAATAAAACATCAAACAAAAATCCTCTCTGATGCTCACTGAATTTTTGCATAGAATCTTCTCTTTCTTCTTCCATAAACAACATCTATGTTTTCTTTCATTAAGATTTAACTTTTAGTATTTTTACGAAATGTGAGACAAGTTTACAGCTCCTTCTTTTTGTTATTTAAACTCTTATTTTTCATATCCCATTACATTTAATGAGATTGGAAACTTGCATTTGAGTCTAGGAGCTATGAAACTGGCTCAGCATATTGCATGCAACACAAATAACTGGAAATCAAGTGGTGAGAGCAGGAGACACATTAATTATTCATAGAACTAAATGTATTGAAGAGCCCACATTAAAGCTTACAAAGGAGTATCTGTGAGTCCAGTGAGGGGAGGAGTAACTGCCTTCAAATCCAGTTAAAGTGCACCTGACACACAAGAGGATGGTTCTCAAAGTGACCATGAGAATTCTATATAAAAGCTAGGGTTTTAAAAGAAGTTTCTGGTTCCCAAATCCCAGTGAAAGTCAGCGAGATATGGACATTTAATTCCCTTCTTCAAATCACAGCTGAAACAAGTAGAAAGATATGACCTACATTATGTTTTGAATTTCTGCCTATCTACCCTTGTTAAGAATTTTATAACCTTTATCATTGTATCTGCATTCTGACTGACACCCTGTCAAACTCTGGGGAAATCCAAGTCCTTAGGGGAAAGTATTCATGTATTTACTGTGAATGGACACAAAAACTGGGTCTTCCCATGTACCATGAACCATTTTTATCATCTTCTTGGTGAAACCCAGGGTAAGCTTATATTTGTGCATGGCAATTTTCATTTGAATTTTCTTTGTGTGTTTTGTAAATATTCATCTATAGTTCTCATTCTTTTTTTCCCCAATTTTCACTTCATTGAAAGATAAAAGACTGCTGTCATGAGGTCTTCAGTAATGTTTAAAAGCAAGACATCTGTGGACCACAGGTTTCTCTAAATAAAAGGGAATGTGAATAGGTTTCATTGCAACAGTTTTTCATAGGTAACCACTAATGACATTTACATTTTGTTGCTAAGAATTTTCTAGATGGGGGTTATTTGATAATTTCTGCACACTTTACTATAAACCATCTTGTTACAGAAAACAGTACTGGTTTACCTAAAATTTCTACTTTCCTGAAAGTGTCTAAAAATGAATGTTGTATTCTTAGCATCAGTCTATGCCCCAAGGTGCATTATCAGCTATTGCTTCTAGGGATGTTGTTGCTGCTTCGATAAGCAAAGCCTTTTCAGTATGCATTAATACAAATGTATAACAGAATTACAAAGTTAGTTGGTACTTCATATGGACTCACCAAACATTGCTAACCTTAGAGAGATTATAAACATTCAGTGCTGCTTATTTTGTGTGTCTTCTTTTTCTGAATTAGCCAGAACATCTCATAATCAGGGAAAATTAATAAGAAAAATATCAGTGTTTTCTTCTGTCTTTTAGTTTTCTTTTTTCTTTTCTATTTTTGTCACAGGAGTGTTTAAAAGTCTAGAAATTACAAAAAAACTTGCAGTTGATTCATTTATGATTTTTTTCAGACAAAAGTGGAGATGTGCTGCTGCAGGGAAAAATTGTGCCGCTTGAATCAAATCAAAATTGAAGTGATTTATTAATTTGTTAACCACATATAATTAACCAGACATCAATAAACTATGTATTGAGAGACAATACTGATACAACAATGAATAAACCATGTCACTAGATACTTATAAAAAGTTAATAAGTACCTGGAAATTTTGAAACACCCTTCTATAATCCCAAGAATTTATCCCGAAAACTTCTAATTGTTGATAAACACATGCAAACACAAAAAAAAACAGAAACCTGCACCCCCTGCCATGGGTTTGGAGGATGCAGACCCCCTTCATTTCATGAGGGCCCCCAAGAGCAGATGCACCTTAGACAATTTTGCACATTCAAGCCACACAGACACCATGTACAGACTCATCTTTATACTGACAGCCACACTGCCAAATGCAGCCATTGAAAGGGCATATAGGCAAATCAAGGCATACAACCCATATTTTTAATGTCCATAATGGACAATAGTTTTTTTGGTTTCTGCTTTAATCATTGCCTCAAACATCCCTGCTGTGTTAATCTTGTGTACAAGAACCTGGACATAGTAATAATCTTGAGCAACATTAGAACATATGATATGATTTAAGCTTTACGTTTGACACTTACAAACAATGTAGAGTATATTTTTTTTTCTTTTATGAGATGCTTTAAACAGAAATGCTCCATTTTCAGAATTATGACACTATCATATTATATGTGTGCATCACTCCTTTTGTCATAGATCAGAACTCCTGTGTAAAAATTACTCTACAGGACCTCACACTTATTTCCATGCTGCTTTGATGAAGAAACAAGTGATAATTTGCTACATCAAGGAATGGATAAAAGTAAAATAGCATTGTATTAAAGAATTGGATGCAAAATTCCATGTGTCCTCAATCACCCTCTGCTTCTCAGTGTGCAGTACATGAGGAAAGGAAGGTGGAATATCCACAACCTGTGAAGTCATAGAATGCTAGGTTTGAAGTCTGGTTTAGTGTTTTTAACTCCTTCTTGCCTTTCTGTCCAATATATCAATTTCTGTATCTACATGTATCTAAGATATTTGGACATATATCAGGTTATTTGGTAACCCTTTACAAAAATACTAAGTAGTAATAAAACCTATCCTCCTTTTGAAAAATGTGGAAAATCACTTTTGATTACTCCTATTTTATTTATACCCAGTACTTCTTGCCTTTGTCTATTTTTAGTTATGTGTCAAGTTTGCGGAAAAAAATTGTCAGTGTCAGCTCTCCCTAACTTAAACATCATGTGCTTTACTTTCTTTTTGTTGAAATTGGGTTTTTTACTTTTTCCCCTTTTGTCTCTTTTTTTTTTCCTAAAAGAGTACATGAAGCATTATATCTATTGTTGTATTAATAACAAAATAAGATTTTTTCTTCCTATTTTGAAAAAGATATTGAAAATGAAAGCAGACTCAAAATGCTTTTAAAACATACAACTTACTAATTTATTATATCTAATCCAGAGTGGTAACAGAGAAATTTAAAAATTACATTAGCTCAGAAAAATTATTCAATTTTTTTAAACCAGGGAAAAGGAGATTAAACATCAAAGAAGGGAAAACTTTACTGACCTAAA
The DNA here is from genome assembly GCA_013400955.1 of Drymodes brunneopygia. Lineage (NCBI taxonomy): Eukaryota > Metazoa > Chordata > Aves > Passeriformes > Petroicidae > Drymodes > Drymodes brunneopygia. The sequence continues at coordinate 109,130 of VZTZ01043691.1, forward strand.
GCAGACTGTGGGCTTGGTGGAAAAGAACGTACAATGTTATTCTATCACTGTCCCTGTGAGAAAAAGGTCATGCAAATTCTGGTGCTGGAAAAATGAAGGAGATAAATTCTAAAATAAGGAAATGATGATAAATATATTCTTTTGCATTTGCATTAAACATTCCAGTTGATTGGTATTAGCATTAGGTTAAAATATTTATGGCACTTGTTCTGGATAAATCACATCAATATAATTTATTATTTAAGAAGAAGTGAGAATAATCTGCTTCAGTGTAGATAATATTGTTATTCATGCTGTCCTGATGAATACCAGATTTAAACAAGTGGAAAAATGTTAAGTCTTTGTACACTCTTGATTTAGAAAACTGTAACAATATTATGATTTTAAATACCTTTTAATTTAGAAGAGGACACTCAAATAAGAGAAGGATTAAAATGTGTAGAAAGAAGGAAGATGAATATGCCCTAAAGGTATCACCAGACTATAGTCTGTACTGATCTACCTCTGTATTGGCATTGGGGTCATCAATCAGATTAGCCATCAGTGGATTTTATGGTCCTTAAATTTTTTAGAATATCATGGTTTGTTCCTGGCAAATGCATTTTCAAAACACAATATTAATGATGATAGGATACTTGTTTTTTACCTCTATGTAATATAGATTCTATTCTATTAGTGGAATGTAAATACTATCATGATAACTCAAATAAAGGAAGAACCCCCCAAGGATTTAGACATAGAAATTGACTGAGATAAAGATATGCAGAAGTTTTGAATTTATTTTTTTAAATACTGGATATAGTTTTATAATATTGCAGTTATTATTTGCTTGCCATCAATCTGTGCAAATATAGAAAGAGGATTCAGACCCTAGGTTACAAACTGAAGTTTATCCAAATGGAGGTAGCATATTTCAGGCATATAACACTGTGTATTGCCAAGCAAAATTTCACATTTTCTTTTAAATATTACTTTATCCCTGGGTAATTATCAGAAAGAGAGTTTATAAAAGAAATTTACACCGAACCCTAGTCTGCATACACAGGAGGCATTGTTGTCCAGCTGGCAACAGAAGATAACACGCGGGTCTCAGAGTAGCAGTGAATTCTCCAGGCCGGACCGACCAAAAGCCCTGCCCTTCTTTATTTACCTATTTTTATATGTTTCTAAGGACAGTCAAAGACTGGTGAAAGGGGTCAACACCCCTAAAGGTTTACAGGACAAAGACATGGTCAATCATCTTTCTCCACCCCAGGGAAAGGAATGAAAAACAATTCCACAAGTGCAAAACAATCCTGGCCGGTTAAGAAAAACAAGGACCATGTTTACAGAACAAGCATGGGAAACTACAGCTACAGTGTTACACCTTATGGGGCCCTGTAAAACCAGGGCGACAAGGCATGAATGCTGTTTGTAACATGTGAACTATAAAAAGAGAGATGAAAGAAATAATCAGGCTTATTAAAGCTATTTGAGAAAAATTAATGTACTAAGAAAGTACAGAAAACATTTGAACTTGAAAATTTGGAAAAGATGATACAAAATCAGACAGTAATTCAGGAGGTGACTTGAACAGGCAGTACTTTTTTTGCGGGAGAGACAGAAAACCATCAAGACTGCAAAAAGTAATAAAATCTGCATCAGTAGGCAGTTCAGTGAAAAGCAGGCCTCAAACCCTCTGTGAGAGGAGCATTTTACAGCTGCTGGTCTTAATGTCCTCAGGAAAGGTGTCAAAAATTCTTAGGAAAAAAATAAAGGAAATACCACCTTGAGATTTCAATAATAGCAAATGCGAAATTGTAGTATAGTTTAGAGGCTGAAGAGGGGCAAACTCAATGGGAGCTATGTAACACAAGGGCTGGAAAAAGGTTAGGAACAGCCAAAATATCTTGGAATGATGGACACAGAATTCATAATATAATAAATAATAGTTCAGCAATGACACTAGGGAGAAAAAAACTGAAGAAAAGTTGTGGTGGAGAAAGAGTAGGGAAAATTTTGGGACGATATTTTTTAAAGCCTTTTTGAAATTCAATGTTTTTAAAGCTTGCTGAAGTTCCAGTAGATTTTGTCCACTTGATTTTTCCATAGTCTTTATATGACAGTCTCCATATATTTCCCATTGCACAAACATTGCGCTTGGGTCTATGAAGATTTGTACTGACCTCATTGTGTCATCAGCTTGACATTATAATTTCATCTCCAGAGAAACATTGAAACACTTTTCATCATGATTTGATATTGTAAATGTGGTGACCATAGATAGTAATAAAAATTCCTTGCAATTGCATTTTGATATCATAATGTAATCTCCATAGTCTTCACTTGACATTGTGATGAGATTGTGGCAATGCTAACTTAGTATGAATGAAGCTGAGCCCATGGAATGAAAAATTTAAAGTACAGTTTTGTGCACAGAGAGCAAATGGTTATAAATACATATATATATTATCATAATTAAATTTTTGTTAAAAATTAGAACACATTCTGTATCCATCTGAGGAATGGAGATCTGGAACATTCTGTTAAGTGAGGAGATCAGAAAACCAGTTTTCAGACACAACTTTCTGAATTTATGCAAGTGAGAGTATGGCATATTTAGTGCCGTAGCAGAGACTTGGAATCTGTGACTGGAAAGTTCTTCATGGTTCCATTGTCTTCTGAGATGTGTAATTCTGCCTTAATTCTTGAGTAGTGTAGGAATAGGGGCCAAACATAATATGTTTATAAAAGAATTTTTCTATTTAGAAGTCAATGAATTTTTAATTTTAAACACATGCATATGTCCTACAACATGGATCTCATGTTTATCTCATGTTTGGTGTAAAGAAAAGGGCATCACTTGTAGTAAAAAGTCTGGTGTGGGCCTGTTTGATTCTCTTTAGAGAATCTTCAGTTTTAGAGTTGTTAAGTATAGTGACAGACTGATTTAAACAGTGACTTTCATCCTCCTAAATTAGTCATTACTCTAATATGAACTGGAATGACATTTTTTAAAAGTCAAAGCATTGCTGATTTTTTTGTGGAATTTGAATTGATGACCTCCTGGTAAAATACATTTATCTTATTATTAGATCTTTGAGACACTATATCACTGCTAACCTTTTCTTAAAGCATTTTCTTGCAGATATCCTTCTGATTTTTGCAATACAGGCTATGACAAATATTTTAAAAGAAGTAAAAGGTACTATCACTGGATTATAACTATGGTACTAGACTGACACCTTGCAAGTTTTAGGTTTTCTTTTTCATTGACAAAACTGAACATCTTTGCTAGAGTTTAGCTTATGGAACTTCAATAAGGCATAGACATAGCTCCTTGTCTTTCACAACCTGCATTTTGTTTATGTGTTTTTCTCTTGTCTGTCTTTCTTTTCTCTTGGGAGTGACTAGGTCATGTAAGTGTAAAATTATTTTAAGTGTGGTCAAATGCATAAAGCAAATGCTTAGAACTGTGCAGGTTGAAAGTTTACTCCTGGCTCCAGGCCTAAACTGCTGATGCACTTTATGTCTCTAAGACATTTAAAAGATAAAAGTGTACATAACCAGCTTAGAACCTTTCAAAGATGAGCTAGAATAGAATAATCTAATCACAGAATCATGGAACCACAGAATATTAGAAGGTTGGAATGGACCTTAGGGATTGTCTTGTCCCAACCCCCTGCCATGGACAGGGACACCTTCCACTGGACCAGGTTGCTCAAGACCTTATCCAACCTTGCCTTGAACATTTCCAGTGATGGGGCACCTACAACCTCCCTGGGAAATCTGTTCCTGTGCTCACCACCCGCACAGTGAAGAATTTCTTTCTGATATCTAACCCAAATTTTCCCTCTTTCAAATTACACCCACTAATCCTTGTCCTACCATGACAGTTCCCGATGAGACATATAAATGCATATTTTTAAAAAAGTTATTATATATATTAAAATATTTTAAGAGGTAGTTTTATCACTGAGTAGTATTGATATAGAGAAAATAATTTAAAAATATATAAGAAAATTATAACTGCAATTTACAATTTTTGAGTGTTTATATTCCATTTTCAAATTAGGTAAACCTAATTGCCCACAAATTTTGTATATATACAGAGCTAAATAATAAAGTATCTTTTCCTAAATGACATCATGTTTTTTAAATAATTGTATTTTTTTAATGAGACTGTGGTATTATGTTAAATTATTTATGTTCATTATTATGCTTATTATTTATTATTTATGTTAAATTGTAAAATCCTGGGGTTCAAATCAGAAGGTAGAAAAAAGCATAAAGATTTTGTGAGTAGATACCTATGTGGAGAGCAACTATGAATTTCTTGGGAAATTATTACAAGTATTTTGATGAAATTCAGAAAATTAGCTGACACATTTACTGCTACATCTTTTCATTTTCCCTTACTTGTGTGAATAAGAAACATTGCAACACAAGATAGCACCAGTGCAAGCATACTATGAGAACTTGTTTTTTCACTAGGGAAAGTTTAAATTGTCTTCAAAATTAACAGATTTCACTTGTATTTTAAAATCAATCTATTTAAATAGTAAATAAAAGTTAGAATTCTGATGACCTGAACAGCTGTAATATGAAGAATGGACATAAACAGCTGAACTATTTTAATAAACTTTTGTTTTCATTTTGAACACATCATCATTTTTTATAGTTGAAGTAGGCAATGACGATACCATTTTTTATTTTGAATTAATAATTTTGAAGATGTGTAAATGTGAACTGTTGACCAAAATGATTTTCTAGCATTGACTTGGATGTTTAAAAAAATCCTGTTTAATACTAATACAATTGCATAAAATGTCTACAGCATATTCTGAAAGAGCAGTAAAGAATTTGGGTTTTTAATATGGAGTGAGAACTTGTCTTCTGAAGAAAAAATAAATTTTTCAGAAGAACAGTTGTAGGCCTCAAGATATTACCTGAATATGCCTCATTTCTTCAGGTAGAGTGTACAGTCCATCCAGACTACTTATAGCAACTAGGCTGATGAGTTCTCTCAAAAGTAATCTGTGTTTTTCCCTAATCCATTTACTGGGGCACAGCTTCTTCACTAGTGGTCTGAGAGGTAGTCTGCCAAAAGGAAAGCATTTGTAAATGACCATTAATTCCAAAATGCTTATCTCCAGTGGACAGAGATTCTTTCTGCAGTCATTTGGGAAAAGGGATTGAGGTATGCTGGACTGAACATTTCTGCTTCAGGAATCCCCGTTGCACTGATACTGGGTTGAATTCTTCTCATTATTACTTCACAATTGAGATGTGGGCCCAGAAGAGTCCTTGCCAAGATAAATATTTACTTTTAACAAAAGTACTAGTGGCTAGAAATTCTATCTGCCACTTCCATCTAGACAGTAGACCTCACAGATAATGGGGGATGTGGTTAGAGTCTTGAACCAAGCAGAAGGGGGAAATTTTATAGGCAAGTAGTATATCAGCTCTGGAGTAGTATTTCTTCTTGCGTTATGCAGTGTGCTGACTTGGCTTCAAGAGACCACATACATTTCCACCAAGAGAAACTAAAATTGTCACCTTTTTAGTTTGGAATATCCTGTAGTATATCTACAACAATTAAATATGAAGTTTCTTTTACATTCCATGTAAGACAATGATAGTTGATAAGGTAGACCATGATCATAGAGTCCAGCCAATAATACAATTGTTTGGTAAGTATTTAACACTGGTATGCTGGGGAAAATGATTTTTTTTAATAGCCTTCCATTTTCTGTTTGTTATTTTAAATTCCAAAAATCTCTTAATAGTCGCTGATGATCAATTTACAAGTGTGATGATGAAAATATTTTGCCTGTAAAAATTCACATAAGGAAAATGTAGTCAGATCTCAATTTTCTGAATTTAGATTAATACTTTAATTACCAAAATAGTTCAGGTTTACTTCAGTGCTCAGACTGCCTTAATTCAGTACATAAGTAGGGCAATTGATGTGAATCCCAACATCTGGCAATCAGTGATTTAATGAGTTACTTTTTAAAGAAATGTCTGTCTGCCGGAGGGGTCTATAATGCAATTAGACACATTAGCACTTTCTCAGTCATTTGGGGGTATTTTTCATGAGAAAATGTGATTGGTGCAAGCTGTAAGTTGTTTGCACTTTTGGAAGATGAAAAGTCATAATACATTCTCATTTCAGCTTAATAAGGAGGATTTGTTAGAATGATGTAATGTAATATATTTGTTGCAATTTCTGAGTGTTTGTAAAATGTAAGGATTTAGTCACAAATGATAGTGTACAGAGTTACAGGATTCTTTGGCCAAATTTTGTTTTATGCTAGCAATTCAGGAAAAAGGATGCTGATGAATTATTTAAACTAGAAGTCAAAAATCTAAATTCAAAGAAATTCCTGAGAAACCTTTGAAATTAGTAATACAATTTGGAAAGGATTCAATTATTTTTATTTTTCAAGTTCTCTTTTTAATTAGTAGTGTTGTCTTAGACATATTGTATTTGATTTGTTAAACTACTTATTAATTTCAATTTCAAAGTACATAAGTAAAATTTAAGGACTTTTAATTTAAATGTGATATTACACAGAAAGAATTTAACACTTTGGTAGTTGTATCCACATTCTAAATCTCCTGAAGTTTTTTTAGTAGGAGTAGAAAGTAATCTCTTGTTTTACTGGAGATTTTTCTGATACTGATGTCAAAAATTTTGCACTCATCCTGTGGCTTTTGACAACACCTCACTTCTTAGGAAATTAACTTTCATGATTAGAAGCAAAATGATTACAAAAGTATGTTTAAAGGTGTACATTTATGCATTGCTGTATGCATTTTATGCATATTGCAATTTTATATATATATGTGTTCACGTGAGACAAATATGATCAAGGCTATGATTTTATAAAGACAGAAAAAGAAAAATAATATTAAAAACAATATTGAATATTTACATAATGTTACAATATAAACAAACTACTGCAATTATTCAATTAAGAGGTAAAACTATTGTCTTTAGTAATAACGTAACCTGTGTTACAGAGGAGTTTATCACAGCATTTAAAATAAACTCAGTTGTGTGAATAAAGTGGAAATTTAAGTGGACTCCAAGTATTTTTTGCAGTTGGGTTTTTTAAGTGGTAGGACAGGTTCTAATTGAAACGCTGAACTTCATGTGCTTTTTGCCAACAGCCTATGAATATAATTTCTGCTGATTTAAGAATCTGATGTCAGGGCAGTAAGTATGCAATTAGCTTTAGTTTAAGTGATAGCAACATGCTGTAAATAAGAATCTTAATTGTGTTTGCAAGATTAAAATTCAGTTTCATTGTTTTTTTCCCTTGCTTCTTTGGTGGCTTTGTGGTATATTCGCATTGCTACCTCTAAATGAATGTCAACTTGTTTTACCTCGACTGCAGCCAATCGATACTTCATTAGGCTGAATTGTCTTGTGCCCATGCAACCTTGAAGCTGTGGCTTAATTACCACCCGTATTATGCAGTGGCTCAGAGTGCTGTGCTCAGCTGTGTCAGTTTCGAACAAAAGCCATGCTGTTGCCTGTATTTAGGAAAAATGGACTTTTGAACTAAAGAACTATAATATTTTCTAAGTTAACAATTCATGATGATAACCTTTTTTATAATGTGTATGTCAGTTTTCAGTAAGTTTACATTTGAATAGGTTTCTGCATATTGCAAAACTTCAAAAGACGAGTACCTTTGCTTTTCATGTTCAACCCATCTTTGATTTAAGATAATTTTAAATTAATGGCAAAGTAACATTCATCTGAAAGAGAAGACAGGAGAAAGTGCAGTCAAATGGCAATCATGACAAATGACATCTCTTGTCTGAGAGTCATTTTTCCTCACTAGACTGATTTGTCATCCCCACTTTTGACATTTTTCATCCTGCTATGAAATCACATTGACAGAATAAGATATTTCTACACTTAACAGTGGGACATAGAAGATGGTTCTCTGCCTTCATTTATTTTTTGTATTACATTTCAGGGTTTGTAAAATTTGTAAGCAACTAAATTCTGATGACAAATTTCATTTGCTTTATAAAATATAAAGTTCACACTGCCCTATAATCCTAAAGTAAATGTTGCTGTTTCATTTCTGCCAGGTCATTATACAATGTAGAGGAAAACAAATCTCCATGAAGAAGATTTTCCACTTGGGAGTATTGCCTTGTTATGAGCAAGGATTATCAAATCCAGTAACAATGAGGACAAACTACCTAACTTTAATGTATTGTGCCCATTGCCTTGGACATGTCAAAGACCTGTGGTTAGAATTTGCAGTTTCTTACTTCTGCACTAAAAACAAAAGGCTTGTCCATTGCTGAACATCTCATGTCCATGCGGATAGGTATAATTAGCCTTTAAGCTTTTTCCTCCAGATGATACAAACTAGAGGCATCAGCATTTTCTCTTGAGTTATAACAAAGGATACACTGGAGTACGGTCCTAAAAGGCAATCCTCAGAGATCACATAAATGGAGCTGAACATGTAGTGACCGGTACACATGGCACAGAGAGTAATTCTTCTTTTTGTTGGTTTTTTTTTTTTGTTGCTGTTGTTGTTTGTTTGTTTGTTTGGCTGGTTTTTGTGTCTATCAAATACCTCATGATTACTGTTGTGCAGACCAAAACACATATCTGTATATGTATCTGTGCCTAGTACCTTACTGATGGAGAGGCATGCTGACCACAAAATAGGAAGATTGTTGCCTTACATAAACCATGCTTGAGTGCTCAGAGGATGATAGCCCCCTTTAAAGCTCTTTTATAAAACCCAGTGAAGGAAATAAAAAAACACTTTCAGAGAAAATATTTTTCTTTTATTTGTCTGATTTCTGTGTTCAATGAACTAGATCTGTGGCTAGATATCACTGTTAGCACAGTGTCTTTCAATGTTCACATCAGACAATCAACTACTAGTAACCTCTAACACTGTTTCTAATTATCAGCATGTTGAGAATTTTCACACCCTTTATAACATGAAAATGTTACTCGTTATACATGCCTTTTGTGTACAATTCAGGCCTACAAACCATGCCAGAATTTGTACCAACAGTGTGAATCTGCAACTTCATGCCAATATTTGTGTACTTTCTGTTGTATATTTCCATGTACTGTCTCTTCTATTATAGTAAAATACAAAAATCAAATTTCACTTAATTAATTAACAAATCTTGTGTAATGCATCAGATGCTTTTAATTATTATTTTCCTGCTTGAGTGAAAAGAGGTGGCCACCCTTGGAATTCATATTTCATAGACTTCATGTGGGTCTCTTCTTACTCTTTACCCATATTTATCTCCTCATAGATTTCAAGCAAAGCTCAAATCATCATTTTGTGAGAATGATGACAACTCAGCAGAATCAGTGCCTTTCTACCTATTATGTATAAAGAAACAAAAACCACAGCCCTTGCATATGAAGTGCCTATCTGTGAAAATTTTCATTATATCAGACAAAAAATTTTGACTGTTTGCATATAAAGGGAGTTTTTGACTAACCAAAAGGGGACAGTGTTAATTTCTGCCACTAGACCATCTGCCTTCTGTTGAAACAAGTTCTTATTCAAGTTTACAGTTCTACTTGACAATGTGGGCATAATCAATAAGGAGGACCATAATGGCTTAACCCCAGCCAGCAACTATGCACAGCCACTCATTCACTCCCTCACCCAGAGGATCAGGGAGAAAATAAAAGTGATATAACTCATGGGTTGACATAAAGGCACTTTAATAGGTAAAGCAAAAGCACCCAACACAAGCAAAAAACCCTGAAGAATTCATTCCCTGCTTTCCATGGGTAGGTAGGTGCCCAGACATCTCTAGGTAGGCAGGGCTCCAACATGCCTAGCAGTAACTTGGTATATCACACACCATCACTCTGAATGTCCCCCTTTCCTTCTTTTTCCCTCATGCTGAGGAAGACACCATATGGTGTGGGATATCCCCTTGTTCACTTAGGGTCAGCTGTCCCAGCTGTGTCCCCTCCCAATTCCTTGTGTACATCTAGCCTGCGTGCTGGTGGGGTGGGATGAGGACCACAAAAGGCCTTGATGCTGTGTGAGCACGGCTCAGCTGTAGTGAAAACATCCTTGAATTATCAACACTGTTGCTACACAACACAAGTTCTAGTCTAAATAAAAATGTACATTTGGGAAATTTCCCTTCGTGCTTAGTGCTTCATAAAGTTGTCCCTCCTTTAAATTCTTCTGCCACTTCTTCAGTTCTAATGAATATATGTGAGATATAAAGACATTGTAATGAGCATGGTTTATTCTACCAAATCTAAAGCAGGTGTATTTGTATTTCTATAATGAATTACATCTGTTCATAAGAATCTTCTGAGCAACTTTCTTAATATCAAAATGTTTATTATTTACTCAGAAGATTTCAGGAAATGAGTGTCCAACATGACCACACTCCTGTGTAACATTATACAGCCACAAGCAATCAGGAACACAACACAGAGTAAGTTCACTCTTCAGTCATGCTTTGTGATGATGTCTTCACTCTTATACAGTTTCCTCTCGTGACAGAATAACTTAAATTGGTAAAACTTTTCCCCAATACACCCTTGCTATATTGATAGCAACTGTCATTCATCAGTAAACTAAAAGGGAAGAAAACTTATACTGTAATATGAAAAAATGTCCTGTAGTGAAATTATATGTACAACTCAGTCTTAATCCAAGTTCAATCTGGTAGGAGCTATGAACTTTTTTCTTTCTTTAATGATTCAATAATTGGAGACATCTAAGTACTGTTCACTAGAACATTAAACCACATAGGGACAATATAACATTGCAGACAAAAAATGAGGGTTTAGGGACATATTTTACCAATACTATAAAGGTAGATGTCTTAATTTGTTCTTTTCAAATTTAGTTGCATTATGTCCTCAAAATCAGTTTTTGTAAAGCTGATGTAATAGTGATCAATATTTACATGGAAAAAAGAACATTTTACAAGGATAAAATAATGAAAGGCTCTGGATGTACTCATTTTCCTTGACAGAGGACAGAGATTAGTATTGGACTTAGATTTGTAAAACATGGGCAGCAATGTTGTCTCTGCTCATTTTGTGTTACTCATATGTGTATATGGACTGCAACAGATAATTAGAGCAAAAAAGGAGAAACTAAACTGGAGACAGTTGACCATTAAGATTGAATGGTATAGGGTGAAATTCAGCTACTTCCCTTGTTTGCCTAATGGGTAAAAGAAGGCAGTAAAAGTCTTATTAAAAAATCCAAAAAATTACCAATAACTTCCACTGTTTTCCCCCATTTCTTCACTTGGAAACAGAAGAGTTATGGCCCATTTTGCTTTTACTGATCATCTTCATCATCACAAATGAGAGTGAATTCCATGAACTACAGTTCAACAGGAATGTTCGTCACTCTCATGAGCATCAGACGTGGCCTCATGTGATCCTCGGAATGTAAAAGTAGGGCAGCAGGGAGTAGGTAAGATATTTCCTTATGTATACAATCATGATGAGGGAGATATAAAGTACATTATCTCAGGGAAACGTCTGCAATTTAGAATTGTTAGGGTAGGGGAAATAATCTTAATATGTTGTTAGAGCAGGAGAAAATATTTTTGAGGGAATAAATAAAGCGTTAAATTTACGTCATAATACTTTAAAAACACTTGAAGGTATGTTTAAAAACTATAATCTAGAGTAAATGCATAAGAAGGAGCAAATATCTGTAAACTGAAGTAAAACAACCACGAGTTAGAAATATGTGAAGTTTATTTAAAAATATTCCTGTAGCAAACCTGAAGTTGTAATTGAACCCAGGTTCTTGATCTAAAGTACAGTTTGGGCGAAAACTAAAATATCACCATATATCTCATATCAGACTAGATAATTTTAATGGTTCTTTCTTAGTTTAAGCTGTGTGGATACACTAATGCAGCTCTCCACATTAATTTCTCTAAAAAAACACGCAAGGCCTCGTTAGAAATGATAAACTGAACTCACACCCAAGTACATTGAAATATGTTCCTGAAGGTCTCCCTTTGAAGTCCTCCCACTAAAAAGCCAAAGCAAAATAAAAAACAGTTATCTACTCTTAATTTTCAGATATAGATCTAGACATATAAATATTCAGTATAAATTATTTTCATTGTGTAACTGTCTGTAAATTACTGAAATGGACAGTAGTCAGGAGTAAACAGTTGAGGCAATATAATAGAATTATTTAATAGGTTTATATTATTCATCACTCCCATTAGGACATTTTTATTATTGCAAAAGAAGAATGTTCAAGAACTTGTTAAAATATTAGAATTATTTGATGTACTTAAGAAACCTTGATAAACAGAAAAGCTTCATTCAGAATGTATGCTGGCTATAGTGCATCTTCAGTTAAATATTGAGTAAGTCTGAACAAAATGTCAACATGTAATTTTTGAGTGAATGAATGCAATTTTTTTTTGCCTTTGAAAGCAAAAATGTATTTAAATCATACAAAATTAATTTTAAAATATGGAAATAAAATATTTTTCAACCATACTTTATAACAATTTAGATAATTTCTTTCTATACTAATTATAGCTTAAAGAAGCAATTTATTCACTAATATTAAAACCCAGTTTATTCATTTTCTTTTTTAAAAAGTAGCAGTGAAGTGACTAGAAATTTTTATTATATTTAATAATTTATAGCATTGCAGTTAGAGAGAGGCATACAAGGCTGGATATAATAAAAACTCTCATTGTTTCATACAGTTTAAGGCCAGAAGGTTCAATAGATCATCTAATCTGACCTCTTGTATCACCTGAGATAAATCCCCAGTGAATCCCAACTCAGTCATATACAAACCCTGGAGAAAAGTATTTTCATTTTGGGGGGACTTAACTGAGTAGTTTTCATCTATTTACACAATTATTTCCAATTAACTAAAAATTTGTTTATCTCTAGAACTTCTGGTTCTGTGGAGAATTGAGGTTGACTCACTGTGAAGGAGGCTCTTTCTGCATGCAGGGTTACCTTTTAAAAAACTGGAATGGGGTGTTTGCAGTGCCAGATCAGGATATAAAGCCAAAGCGGGTTCTCATTACTAGCACTATTCAAACCAGTTTTGATCGTATACAAGACTTTCTTTTTCTTGAGTTGTAGAGAAAATGAAATCACAATGCCTGTTCTCATGATACATCCTGGCAGAAAGAGTATGTGTTTCCACACATTTGCAATCTCTGATTGGACTGTAGACCCTCCTTCCTTTTGGAGTTTTCTCAATGCACTGAGCCTATAGTTGGGCCTTAGTATTGTTATCAAATTTCATCCATTGACAAGAAAGTTTTCCAGACCAATTCTGCACTCACTAGTTGTTTGGTGTCTTGGCCTTCAGGTGGTGTTAAGCTCCTAAAAAGCTACAAAACGGAAATATTTTTGGAATGCAGCTACATGTATGTTTAGATGAGGGGTAAGGTAGCATTTGATACTAAAAAAAGGCACTAAATTATGAAGTAGAGAAACTTAGAGAAAACTGTTTGTCAGAATAGTTTTTGTGTTGCAAATCTTTTTTTGATGTACCTGAACAAAACTACATTTCTCCTGTTTTGTCTGGGTTTGTTATAGATAATGTGTTTGCTACTTGTGTGTTTACTGTTATAAATACTATTATGTAGTAATATCTTCTTACAAACTCTCCTAATATTATGGTGGAGAAATTACAGTAATATGAATAAGGCTCTAGTCAGAAACAGCCCATCTTATTTTGAATGATTTTTTTTTAAGGACATGGTCTTTAAATAATTTCTGTAGTGGAAGCACCTATGTGTTATGGAACTTGCTGGGGCTGATTATGTGGTGTTTATAATCTGTCATTTTTATCTTTCCCGCTCTTGCATGGCTTATTTTGATTTCTCCAGGATATAAAGAAAAGCTCTAAAACAAGTTATAACAAATTGCAAATAGACTTGACTCTTAAGGTCTTTCCTATAAAGTTACCTGTGAACTCTTGCATTTATTTGGTGTATAACTAAGTCTGTACAGAGACAATAGGGCGTACAGATTAACTGGCTTCCTTAAGAGTGTATTTCATGCTGTAGGGGTTTCAGTTCGCCAATTCAAGTGTCTGGCCAAATGCCAGCAGACTTACCAAAATTTACCTGATGTTTGCTGTGAGATGAGGATTAGGAGTAGGCAAAGCAGGCTCAGACTTTAGGGAATATAAAGAAAGTTTATTTATGAACCTAAGACAAAGAAGAAAAAATCAAGAAACACCAGAACAAACTCTTCGGACCACCCCTCCTCCCCACCCTTTCCATTTCTGTCCCCTTGACAACACATAAAAAGACAGCACTTTGACCTCTAGTCAGTTTACCACTGCTGAGATAGCCTTTGTCTCAGTTCCTTTAGGCAGAGAAGTTTCTTTTGCTTATACTATGGGTTTCCTGTAAGAAAATACAGTTTTTTACAGGTCTTCAGCCTCACCACCAGCCACCCGCCTGGGAGAAAAAATTTGCTGGTGGTGGCCCCTTCCCTCACACCAGCAGCCTCCCACAGCTACTACAGGGGGATTATGGCAGTCTATGGGGTACCCTTTTAAGGATGAGCAATTTTACAGCAGCAATAAAGAAAAAAATCCCCTTCTTCTGTGTTTAGCAACACAGGTTCTTTTGGCAACACAAGTTCACCAGTATTCCCTGGGGCCAGGGACAACTCACAGCATCCTCTGTGTCTCGGCTCAAGCTTCTNCTGCCCGGCCGCTCCAAAACCTCCCTTCCCCCCCACACCTCCCTGTGGCGGAGGGGAGGGGAAGGCCCCAACCCTACCAGAGAGAGAATCAAAGAGCTCTCTTCTCTTTGAGCTGTAACAGGTAAAAGAGGAAGAGGATGGGGGGGGGGGAAAGGTCTCTGCTTATATAGGGGTTTTCTCCTCAAAGGCGGACCAAGTTTTCATTGGTGTACCTACATATCAATCCTTAAAAATACCTGGTTATTGGCTCTCTCTCTGAGGAAGGAAGTTGTTCAACTTCCTGCAGCATAGGTCACTTCCAAGATTGACATCCCCCTGGGCCAAACCAAGACACATGCTCAGTACTTTTTTCCCCTTGTTACTCAGCTAGACATGAGTGACTGTAAATCTGGTGAACCATATTCTAAAACTAGAGAGTAAGACTGGTAAGCAGTATTCAACACACTAATTTTAGGATAATCATATGTAAGGAAGGAATGTGTAAATGTTTTGATAACTTACAAAATGAGTATTAGATGTAGTAATTCAGCTTGTCACATGATGCTGGAGTCAAGAAAATAAAGAAACCACCATTTAGGGATCTAGGGCTAAATTCTACTTTTGGTTTAAGCAGCTGGATTCAAGTGACTTATTTAGACAAGGGTGTTATTAGACACTTTGAGTGGCTTAGTGCATTGAAAACCATAGGGAATACAACACCATATAAAATATGATCTTTATGCAGTCAGTAGATTTTTCTGCAAAAAATATGGAAATAAAGGTTTAGCATATCATGCAGCATGATGTGAAACTGATTCTGAATCGGAGTGTTGGACTAGAACTGCCTTAAAGAAATAAAGAAAAGCTGCAGAATATCGTAAAGCTTATGATGATTCTCATTCACTGAAGGTAAAGAGCAATTTCAGTCTCCACTTGTGCATGTGGACATGTTCACGTACACACGTTGACATTTACTGTAGACTTTCAACTTGGATGTCTGGGTTACAAAGTCTTCTAAAGTCCTATACAGTGCTGATGGAGAGTGCCATTTCCAGAAGAGTTGTACAAGATTCTATTTTTGTACTCTTTAGGTCACCTTCTGAATGAGTCTTTCTTTTCCATTGACAGTAAAGAAAACTTAGATGCCTGAATTAGGTGAACCTAGCTAAAGCTAAACTTTTTACTGCTGTTATTATAATTTCATCTAGGATGTAAATATCAGTAATGGTCATATAGATTCTCAGACAGGAGAACACAGTTGATGGTCAACACATGCTGATATTTGAAATAATTTTATGCCATTCACAAGTATGAAGATAGGAATTATTTATTTAGGGTACATGAGCTTGACTGCTTTGTGAAGTTTAATTTTTTAATAGACTACCACCAAATTAAATTTTATATGATGTTCTATATAAAATTTTAAGATTGCTTAAAATTAAGAAATGCTATTGATGACTGCAAAGAATGCCAATGAAACTTAATTCTAATGTGTTGTTCCCTTCAGTTGTAGGAAATCCATGGTATAACCAAATTTGCAAGCAATAATTCAAGGTATAAAGTATTTTGCTCTGATGACATTCTTATTACTTTAGTGTCAGCTTGCGAGCTGACATTCAATTTAGAAACCTATGCAACAGTATCAGCATCTAAAAAATACACACATAAAAATTAGTTTATTGGTCTAGATTTCTAGTGTAATGTACCACCAGCATCCAGTATGTAACTTCCACATTTTTTTATATGAGGTTCTTATAAAATTTGAAAGGTAGTAGACATCCTTTAGCATTCAAGTCTGCTTTTCTTGGTAACTGAACTGAAATGCTCCCTTAAAGTTTACTTCTTAAACTTTCTTATGAGAAAAGGTGCTTTCTATCCATTTGGTTTGGAGACTTAATTCCCATAAGGTTGAATGCACCCCAAGAGAAAAAGGAACTGAAGCCCTTACGATGACAAATCTAAAGTGTTTGCTGACTCACAGTTTAGATTAAATGGGCAAAATTCTGTACTGCTTTAAAGAATGTTTGTGCAAGTATCTCTATTGGTAGTTTTCAGATAGCTAGATGCATACCTAGAAGTGTATATAAGTGCCTCAGCAGTAATTTCCAGTTCTCATTCTGCCAAAAGTGATGAGTTGATGCTTTTAACTCCAGAATCCCAGGCTTGGTCCCTGTAGGTGTCCTAAACAGGCTTGCCTGCCTGGCTTGGAAATGCTGCTACCAACAGTCTTAGGCCTATTCACAAGTCATTGCATGATGCAGTGACAGAGACAGTGTTTTCCCTCTGTGGGTTGCACCTTACAAAATACAACAATGTATTTCCTTATAAAACTTATTTCCATTAGCTGAAGTGTTCGAGGTCTGTAATCTGACCTTTATGGTTACAGCTCACCTGAGAATCACATAAGAAAATGTGAATAAATTGAGTACCCAGGTAAAGTTTGTGCAATAACTTGATGCTACAAAATGTAGTTACGGGTACACTTGCTGTGTACATAATAGTTCTAGTGTTGACTTTTAACAGTCCTACTTGGTGACAACTGTCTGTTTAAGAATTTGGCATTGTATAATTTGGGACTGAAGATGATAGAGCTGTGTGTGAAAAATGTTGCTTGTGTGTGTATTTAAGTGGAGAACTGCTTCTGTAAGCTTCAAAAGGTCAGAACTTGATTTAATAAACTTTTCTTCCCAGAAAACAAGCTTTCTTCTTGAATGTGTAACATTGTTAGAAAACTGCATTTCTGGAGACATTGCTAATAGGCTTGTGAGACCTTTTGCTCTATCCAATGCTGTTGTGAATAGTCATACAGGATCTGGTCTGAATAAGCCAAAATCCTTAAACTGTTATTTCCTGATCTGTATGCTTTAGATCACTTCTGCCTTCTGCAGTACCCTTTACGAAGGTGCAAAGCTGGGATTTCCATATCCTCCAAGTGCCTCCTCTGTGCTTCATTCTAGCATATAATTTCACCATTAGTCTAGTAACACCCTTGTTGGTTTCCACTAATAATACCTTACAACCCCCCCTTCCTTTTATGCTCACTACCCACCAGTGCTGTATTCTTACTGATATAAATGCCTTTTACCCCTCTGTATAATTTCTGCTTTTGCCACATAGTTTTTTTTCAGTCTGTGGTGGCTACATGACAGCACAAAACATTCTACTCAGTGCTCCTTATGTTTTCTTAGGTCATGATGCCTCTGAGATGAGGTGATTTTTATCCACTGGAAGATATTATCCTCAAGTCCTTGGATGACCAATAGTACTTAAAGAATTTTCTGCTGTGAAGCTTGCCTTTGATAATCTCTGATAAGGTACCTATCTTCCTGCTCGTTGGAATCTGGCCACTCTCAGCTTCTCTGGCTTCACAGGCACTTGAGATGAGAAATAATTGCTGGAGTGGCAACCACAGACACCAAAGAGTACTGCATGCATCATTCATGTATTTACATACCGTGATTCTTAATTTTGCCAATATAATGCCTAATTCACAGGTATGTGCCATTAGCAAAGGATAGCTCCCTTCCTGCCTGCTCTAGAGTTCTTCAGAATATGATCATGTGTACTCAGACCAGTTACATTGTCTACATAAATAGCAGCCACATATTCAGGATTCCTAGATTTTCTTTTTCAATGAGCCTTTCTTTTTCAAGGATTTTTTCCATCTGAAGCAATGTATGTGGATGGATATTGCCTACAGATGTGGTGAGATCATTGCCACTTCTACTTTTATAACTTGCATTTAGATCTAGCAAACTAGTACTCAAAATGTTGTAGAGACTTCTGCTACTTTATCTGTGGTGTGTGTAATATGCAAATGCTGTGCCTTGCTGCAACCTCTGTAACCCTTGCTGGATCAAAGGTGAGGCCTTTTTATTAAAAAAAAAAAAAATTTAAAACCCAGTCTAGGAAGCTACTCCAGGACATCACACCCTTAATGATGGGTTTGGATTTCAGAAGAGAAAGACTTATTAATATAGCCCTTTACCTAAGTTATAATCATTTATAAATTAGAACACTATGATCATCACACCAATGTGCAATGTTACCTTTCATACTTTTCTCTTGCTTGTTCTCATGTTGCTCCAGGTTCACATTGACCAAGACAATGGCCATCTGAACTATCATAGAAACTTCAGAGGAGGGGACTGGAAAAATGGGCAAGAGCAGGAGAGAAAGCTAGATCTAGTCTGTTTCTACTATGTGGTTAGGTCCCAGTGGACATGGCCTTATGTTTCACATTCTGCTTGTTCAAAGCCTTCCCTCAAAGAGATAGGGACATATGAGATGCCAGTTATTTTGACATGTTTTACTTGGGGCTAAAATACATCCATCCCCTGCTAGGTTAGCCTGGAATGCAATAAAACCGAGTCTGGATCTCAGATTCCCGTTTCAGCATGTTCATTGATTTGCAGATGACAGGACAGATTGAAGAAGTGCTGAAAAAATCCACCTCAGCTTGTCCCGTCTTGAACTGATGCTTTTAAGTACTCATGAAGATCCCACATCCTTGATATGGAGCACGGAGAAGGAACTGGAGTTAACAAATGGCACCACATATCAAACTCTCCATAGCCTCAGTGTTCAATAGCACTTCCAAGATACTTGCATGATTATGAACTGAAGAGGAACTCTTAACAGATTGGAGGACACTCTTGCACATGGTGAAATTGGGAGATATTTTCCTGGGACAAGATCTGGTACAATGGAAAAGTCCAGGGCATCTTTTCGAATGCCAAATTTAAGATTAAGGGTGTGTGAAAAACAGGCATGCCCAGATGTGAGCTGGGAGAAGACCGCTTATAACTGGCAGAGCCACAAATTTCACAAATTTTGAGAAATTTGGACTATAATAATTTTTCTTTCTTTTTTTTCTTTTTGCATAGTGTATATCAGTAAACCAGATCTGGAATTTGATAGTGATCTTGCAATGAGATAGTTTCTGATGGTAGCCTCAAAGAACTTTATTTGCTTATTAAGTTGATTCGGGCGTGAGTTCAAGTGCCAGCAAACTGTGTCTACTGAGAGAATAATTCATTAAGTTATGTAAAATACCACACAAAAATTTGAGCAAAATGTAGCCACTTTGGTGTTCTGACAGATACCACACAATTTTAATAAAGATAGTCCTGATGCTGTATTGAAAGTCCTGTGAACCCCATTGAATTCAGTTATCACTTTTGCATCATGTTAACATGAGGAATTTAAGCCAGAGAAGGGAGATAATTATTTTTAGAGCTTATAAGCTAAATTTACTTGGATAGATTTTCCTTGGGTAAATACCTTGACTAAATTTCAAAGTCTAGTTTCAAACTGAGCTATATTAGAGTTTAAAAATATACCTCATATGTTAAGAACTGTTAACATGCATAAGATATTGCCTGCTTCTCTAGAATAATAGAACTTAGACATTGAATAATTATTGAATAACTTAGATATTGTTAAGGAAATCCTATTCCATTAAGGTTAGCTCTTGTACTATGTATCACTTTGCTGAATGAAAGACAAAACCAGGGAATAGTCATTGTTACAAATGGACCCTCTTACAAAGAGAATGGGAAGAAAGAGTGATGCTCTGAGAGAAATGAAGATGGAACTTAATCTTTCTCTCAGGAAAATACTGGTAAAATATAAACAAGATAACGAAAATAAAACTAAAAATGGAATTAAATTATCTAAACTATTATATAATATCTATGAGAAATTCTGTAGCATAAAATGACAAGAACAAAAATGTGTTGTTCAAATGATATGTTGGGAAGATTTCATGCCACCAAGTCAAACTGAAAAAGGATGGGAGAATGATTAAAGTAATCTAGATTTACCTGAAATGTGTAAAGTCAGTATCTAAATTAATTAAAGGTTTTGCTAGCATACAAAAATTCAGATATAAAATATGAAGATAATACTTCCATATTCCAAATAGATCTTATTTTGGATTTGGACATGTGAAGAGAAAAAGGAAAATATGACAGAGAGTTTGCTAGTATGTAATCAACATGTATGATTCCTTTCAGAATGGAAATATCAGGACACTGGAGCAAAGGCATTAATGTGGGGTAGAATTATGCAAAGTTTGGAAATGTTTGGCAACAGGTTGTGCAAATCAAAATATTTTTGAAAATAAGTACAGGTTCATGCCTCTTCTCTATGTGAAATCCTAAGCACTTCCATGAGAAACTAGATCTGCCTGTTTTTTAAATAGAAATGGAAATTTGGCTGGAAAGCCTTCATAAACTTGCCAAGTAGTTCCATAAGGTCTCTTGAACAGGTCTGTATTGAACTGGCATGAGTAATCACTTAAGCCACCAAATCACTTGACTTGTATCACGGCCCTGTGGGGTCATGAGAACTATCTAGAGGGGAAATTGATCTGCAAAAGAGTTGGAGTTAAAACAACTGTGTGGATCCTGTTTAAAATTTGTTCCAATCCAGCTATGATGATTCATGCTAATGAAATATTTTTCTGTCATTATGTCTATGTGGCCATACTCAGGATTGAACCCTGAGAATTGGAAAGGTTGATAGTAGAGCCACACAGTGAACATCAAGCAGAATATTTCTATGGAAGAGCAGTACTGAAGAAAATCAGGAGTCTTCATAAGATGCAATAAATGTCTATCTATCTATCTATCTATCTATCTATCTATCTGTCTACCTAACTTCCTATGTATCTATGTAGCAAAGGGAGGTTGGACTAGATGACCTTTTAAGTTTCCTTCCAACCCAAACTATTCTATGATTCTATGATTTTATGATACTAGGACATTTGATGGTTAACTCCATGTACTGAAAGAAAATATATCTTCAAGGAGGGCATTCAATGAAGTAGGTAAAAGACAGGATTTAAAAGAGAATCAGCAATTCTCTTAGTAAAAAGTGGTGTTATAGGTCAGTATTGAAATGCCCTGGGCAGTGAGGTCAAATGGTATTTGGGAGAGTAGAAATTTTTAGACCTTGTTTGAAGTCCTTGAGGATCAATTAGTCTTCAAATATACTATGTGGTCATGTGGTCACACAAACAGCATAACTTATTCCCACTACAGTGAGAAAAAACACAGTCAATAAAAGACACAGATACCAAGTTCACAGTACTTTTTCCAGAAAATATGCAAATATATTGGTGTGGCAATTTAATGTGTCTAAGGAATACTAGTGTTTACTAGTTGAGTTCATTTAAAATTTTATTTCAGTTTTTGACTAACAAAACGTAAAAATAAAAAGGCCTGGTAAGTATTGGAAATTTGACTGAACTTAGATGATGGGAGCAATTCAAAGATAAACTTTTTTTGGTGAAAATGAAATGCTGCAACATTTCCTTCTTACTGTTGGGGGGAAAAAAGTTATTCTAGTGAATTTTTTTTTATTCTCACCATCACAAACATGAAGATAATGACAGAAAATACATAGTCTAAGAATTTTTCTCATCTTGTGCTAGATTCTGCATCTTGGCTGTTCCTCCTAGGATCCCTCTGCAGTCAGTGGAAAGAAGTAGAAATTTTAGGGAGTGATTTGTCTCACGTAATATATAAATTGCTGTAGGGATGAAATAACAACCTGAAAGTGTGTATCTCCACTTATGGAAAAAACCAGACATAGATGACTCTATTCTTCTTCAGTCTCTTATAGCTATACCATGATCACAGCTTCAATTCCTGAATGTTTAATAGTATTTCTGCAATATGAATATGTACCCCAGGAAGGCAGAATCAGGTGGTTTCTGATAATGGTGAGATTTTTGTTCTAATTTTGTCTTGTAAATTGACTAGTAATTTTCTAGTAGAAGTGTCTAGTTTTAGATACAGGACAATTTGAACGCTATTCTTTGAAGCCAGGAATGGAAATTAGTGTAGTAGTATGTTTAGTGTACTCACACTGTACTTTGTATAGAAGCTGTCTGAAAATGCTGAAGGGCCTTGTTTCTAAATACAAAACATAAAGTGATGCATTCAACAAAAACAAAAACAAAAACAAAAAAGAAAATGCTTATAGTAAGTTCCAGCTTTCTTGTGTATAGAAGTCTTAATAGCTTTAGTGAAACTTCATAAGCTTTGAAACAGGGGCTATCAGTATCAATTTTGGATGGCCTTGAGCAGAAGTCATTAATAGAAATCATGAATATAAATATGTGCGTGGAAAGAAAGAAAGAAACTCGGGAGATACAGAAGAGTGAAACTAGTCTGGTAAAGAAATAAAATACTTTGGTTATTTAAATAAATCAAACCAGCTGTACCCTTGGGAAAGGATGTGACATAGATAGTAGAAGAACACAGAGAAGTTGAATATAGACTTACTGAGATATCCCAAGCAGAACCCTGTCTTTTAATAAACTGTAAGTATAAAACTTGAATTGGATCTTGGAACAATGGTATTGGGGCTTAATATGAATATTGACAAACAGTATGAGATATGTCAAAAGGAAGAGAAAAGGAGCTTGAACTCTACCTGAAAAAGTGCCAGGTATTGCAAGATGGAGAGATATTTGGGGGCAGGCAGTGAGAAGTGTTTTCCATTGCATAGTCACTCTCCTGAATATATTGCCAGGTATAACATTGAAAACACAAATAAGAATTATTTAAGCTGTAAGTTCTTTGGGGCAAGGTTGGTTCTTCTTATCTGTTTGTACCGTGCCTTGACTAATAGATGTTTATTTTTGTACATAAAAATAGCAGAATTTCCTTACAGAGTTATATATAAGTGAAAAAAGAAAAAAGGAAAAAAAGACAAAAAGTCTGACATATAAACGGACAATTTCGATAAAATTCCAGGCTTTACTACCTTTTTACCCACTCACAGTTCCTGAAGGCTATAACATACTCTCTTATTTCACTCCACAGTTTATGCACAATACAACAAGGCATTTGTGATAAGATACGTATCTCAGAGGTTTGGAGTTTGGGAATAGATTCAAACTATGCAGATTTTGTTGGTCTGTAAAATTGGTTAGAAATCTCATGAGAACATTGCTCTCATGAGATTTCTAGTATTGTCTTCTGTGAATCAGATCATAAATACTGCGAGAACTATTTTTGTTTCAGACATATTTCTGCAGTTCTTTTCTCACAAAATAATTGGAAATACGGAACTGCACATAAATGAATAATAATGAACATAAAATTCAACAAAATATTTGAGAAAGTTTTTAAAAATCAGTTTTAAATTTTGGTAAAGACTCAAAGACTTTCTGTTTCTTTCCACTGCTGCTTGCTCACAGAAAGCAGTGCATCCTCATTTTTATTCACACTTCACATGTGTTGCAGTACATCGCTAATGCTCCATCTATATGTATATGCTATCAGTTTATTAAGGTTTTAATTATAGAACTTTTCATGTTGGGCTTGTGATCCTCTCTTTCTGTCTTTCAGAACAGTTCTATTCAATAGCTTTTGATCTGCGAGGAGCTTAAGGACCGAGTTGCCACTGATGCTGTTTGCCAGCAGCAAGGGGAACTTGGATATGGCCTGACCATGGAGACTGATAGGCCATAAGATATTAAGCTCCCGCCAATTTCTATTTTCTCTTTCAAAGATTGCTAACCTCATCTCCCCAGGGACTGCAACTGCTGCCAGCCTTTAAACCAGCAGGAGTAATATCTGTCTCTAATTCGTAATTACTAGGTCTCTGTCACAATGAGCATTGTTGGTGCTTGCCTTTATTTAATTAGTGAGTACGTGCGTTTGTACTGGTGAGAAGTGGAATCATAACCTCATTATTTTAAAGTTATTTTTCTATTTCTCTTTTGCCTGCATCTTCCTGTTGTTATATCCATAATATACAGCAGATCATTATCAGTAGCATTAATAATATTCAATGCTGTGCATATTTTTCAACAAAATTTGTATTGCAAAAGAAACAAGGATAGCACCTTGTAGAATTGAAACAGACAGTCTGCCCCTGAATTTTTACCTCTTCCCTGTGCCTACTCCCTATTATTAATGTATATTATTACTTCAAGTATGTCAGAAAAAGAGACAAACAGTCAGAGGCAGAAATTTCTCCCTAATTCACTCTGCCTAGCCAGCAAAATGTAACACAAAATTATTCAGGGGAAAAATACAATTTTCTGTCATCTCTGCCATACACTGATAACAAAGCTACAGGCTAATATGTTTTGATATTTTTGTCACTCGTTTATCATGTGACCTTTCATGCTATCATTAATACAGCTGAGGGACAGAGCAGATACACTGAAATAAGGGTGTGGAGAAGTCAGATTGCTTCTCTAACAACTAACGGTCAGTCATAGCAATTTATGCTTTTCTTCAGTATAGCACTGACTGAAGAAGAGAAATTGTTATTAAAATTTGGTATTACTGTCTAGGCTCTGCCATATAGAATTTGCAACTTTTAGCTATGATGGGAATACTGGAAGGGGGGAGGCTTAATAAATTTCCCTTTGAATTATGATATTAATACAATACAACATGTTTGCTCAGATATTCAAAGGATATACATGTGGAAAAATCATATTCAGGACACTCCAACACTGTATATTAGTCAGAGTCCAGAATTGTTATGTCTAAGAAAAATATTTCAATAGCATTGGTACAATCACCTTATATTGGCTCAATTAAAACAATTGCATTTTTTCATTTCTGTTTGTTTTCAAAATTCCAGTTACTAATAGTGTTGTATAGTATTCAGCAATATTTTCAAGACATCCAAGAAAGTGCAATGTGTCTTTTTTTATGTCTGTATGTCTTTTATGATAAATGATACCTGGGTTAAATTTGCATTCGGCTTTACACCATTTCTGACAATAGTCTAGCTTTTTATGTTGCCTGTGGAGTCTGGTTTGTTAAAATTCCAATATAAAACTAATTTATATTTGACATTAATGAGTTAAGAAATGTTTTATACAGTACATCAGAGCTGAGAGAGAACTTTACAGCATCCTAGTAAAGCAAATTACTGTTGAGTGGAACCATTATGTAAAAAATGAAAAATCTTTCACTAATCTAAGCTACTTGTCCTTTCAAAATCCTGTGATTTTTAATGTTTATGTTAAGAAATAACTGAAAATTTAACAGACTGTTTTTTCTCTATTACATTCTATAGGGGAATTGTAATATGACTAGTTGGAAAAGATCTCTTTCATCAGAGTGCATGTCTCTGCCAGGTCAGAGTAAATCTTTATATTCATTTATAAAACAATATTAAAATACTTTAACTATTTAAAACATTAAATAATGTTTTTCTTGAGAATGACTTCTTTGAGTAATATTTTTAAGTGCACTAGAAAATGACCTTTACATTAAAAAAAAAAAAAAAAAAGTAAGGATGAGCTTTAAATAGAAGGATTTTTAAATAAGTCCCAGAGAGAGCCTTGTAGACTTGAAATGAATCTTTTTGCATTAGATCTGATTGCAAAGTGAAAGTTTAAATTTGTTATTACAAATGTAAGGACCCAATTTCCAGAAAATAGATGCAAATTAATAATTCAATTTGCCAAAATATAAGTTGACTTAAATTTGATTACTTCTGTCAGTAAATTTACATGTTTGCAGAAATGTACCCTAAATATATTCATGAAAACAGAGGATGCATTAGCACTACTTAGAAATATTATTTGATGATTTTATTACTTAGTATTTTGTAAACAAGCCCAGAACATGTATTTTTAAACACTTTTAGTCCATTTATAGTCAAATGGACTGCATACTCTATGCATGTAAATGTTTATATATATGTGCATATATGTATATAAAGTGAATTCTATTTCTTAGTATCTGATTCATGTGTACGGATAATAGCATCAGATAAGTAAAATATCTATTTGAGTCCTGCAAACTTTAGAACGTTCTACAGAATATTTTTATAGAAGGTAAAGGGTTTTTACCTTTTTGTGTCTCTATAACAATGTTCTTAAGAGTGTTCTCACTGTAATATTATTGCCTGCAATTTTTGGTAATTAACAATAGTGTTTTCTGAAGCAATTAATAAGAAAGAATAGATGCAGGAATAATGCTGGTAATACAAAGACTAAAAAAATTATGTAAACTCATCATAAAATTATATCAATACGGTCAAAAGACACCTGTAAATATGCTAGTCAAGTGCAGAAAAATTGTGCTAAAATACTTACCCATTAAATTAAAAGCATCTTTCATACTATTCATATAGAGAAAAAGTAATTCTTTTTTTCTCAAATGATAGCCTTAGAACAGGAATATCATGAAGTGCATTCTTTCAGTAGTGCACACTTTATTACAGTCTAAGCAAGGCATTGGCTAAGTGGACTTCCCTTTTACCTCCCTGTCGCTAACAACAGTCCTGACCTGGAGATGCAGCCTGTTTCAGGATGAGAAGGAAAATGTGTCCATGCATGCTTAGTCTATACCACCCTTGAACAGATTATATATCAAACTGAATTGTACTCAGCCCTTTTTCTTCTTTTTTCCCCTTTTTTTTAATTTTTTTTTTTTTTTATTAGGAGTATATGTGTACATTTTAGGCTTTGGGGAGGTGTGCTTGTGACTGCTATCAACAAAGGATTCAGCTGGACTGAGAGCCTCCAACCTATTTAATGTGATGCTGAAGGGAAAATTTGGAACCTTAATCATGGAATGAGGCAGCCTCCACACTTACATATTTTATAATTTGCATTTTGCTCAGTCTACTTCTTAATAGCAAAATAATAAAGAAAAGAAAAATGTAGAAAAGGAAGAAAATGTTATTTTATGAATAGGTTCTTATTGAAGTGCATTTTAAAAATATGGGTTTTTTTCCCTGTAAACTGGAAACAATTATAAAACATTATTGTTTGCTGAAGCATATCTTAAGGGCACAAATGGCAAAATTTTGTTCATCTTTCCAACTTTGTTCAAAGTGTATGTGCATGTTTTAGAGTGGAATCACTTATTGCTTTAATATTTGTAGTAAATTGATTGCAAAACTATGAAATAAGAATCTTTCATTCCCTGCTTTCCTACCATAATGTTCAACAAAAACATACAAATGAACAAAAAAGGAAGGGGGATTTTAAGGCTGACATTCGTGTTTGCATGTAAATAAAGCACAAGCCACAAACAAAGCCAGCAATCTCACATACTTGCCTTCAGTGGTAAAGGATGGAAAGGCTGCCTGCTACCAATCAGCAAGTGGTTGCTATGGTTACAAGGTCAGGAAATATGCCTTTTCCCCAGTTGTCCAAGGCTTGCACATGTCACTTCTGAAACTATGAATTTTATATACAGGTCAGGAGATGCATACCAAAGAAATAAACAGTGAACTGGACCATAATGACAGCTAACGTTCAAACGTCCTTGAATTTTTTAAATTTCTATCCAAACACATTTTGTCATTTTGAATGGGTTGGGGTTTTTTTGTATAAAATTGGAGCAATTCTTTCCTGTAATGAAATTTTGCAAAGTAGGTACAAACTATGCCTCATTATTATAAGCTGCATCAATAACTTTCCTCAGAAAGATACTTATGTTCTTTCCCTCTATTTTTTTAAACTCTTTAAATTACAGCTTTGGAATATTATAAGAATATAATTTGATGCAACTTAAGAACTCAGAATAATAACTACTTTCTAAAAAACAGATTTAATAATGCTGTATTTATCTGTAGACAAGATGGTGGTTAAGCTGTTAATGAAATGCAGATGGTCCTGTTTTAAAGTACAAATGCTTCTTTACTCAATATGCTAAGCTTTAGGGGAGTTTTAATATAATCTCTAAAGGCTGAGAATGATATAGTATTTGTAAAATGAGTGAATTGTGAAAGAAACCTTGATTGTTTATGTGTCGTTGAAGAATTTACTAGGAAAATTAGTCAAAGGCCTCTCGGGGGACTTAGCATTTTGCTACAGATAAGGTAGGTCAAGTAAATTTAGTGATGGTTATTAAAGGGTCTGTATTATTTTTGCTTTGTATTCCGTAGTGGTACATAGTAATCCTTTCTGTATTTCAAACCTTTTTAAAATCTAGTTTTTATTGTATTAATATTTAAGAACTGTGATAATTGTTTTTGAACTTTCAACTTGGAACTGCTTAATGGACTTAACAAAAAGTGAACAACAAATTTGAAGTGTTATTTATACAATTGCAGTTTGAATACTAAGTTATGTTGCTTCTCTCCAAATGTGTATTATATAAATGTTATAGCCATGTAATTACAGCTTGCTTTGTATATAGTTGTTTCTTTACTAACTGGGAATGTACAGTAGAAGTAGTGTGCAGCATTTTAATAACACAGTATGTATCACACAGAGTTCAGAGCACTTGTAATGTCTCTTCTTTCTTTTCTTTGTATGCTATATGCAAAGGACATTAAAAGTTTAATTAATTGTTCTTTTTCCCAAATAGTCCTTCCCACTCTGTTTTTCTTGTAATACAGTATGTCTGTTGTTTTTATCATGCTGCTTTCTGTGGATCTCAAATTTCACTCATTGATGTGGAAAGCTGAAATAGAGCCAAATAGACAAGCAACACAAAGAGAATATGATGTTTCCCTTTCCTTTTGGATTACACTTTTTGTTAAACTGAATATTTTTATTCTTTTTATTTTCCTTGTGGGTGGGTTGGGGATTTTTATTTATTTTTTGCTTCTTATGGATTTTTTGATTTGTTTTTGGTAAGGAAAGCTTAGTCTTTATCTTGATAGCAATACTTCCCTTTTCATTCTTTTTTTACCCCCATTTTTTCCTCTTTCTCTTTTTTAGCAGAAAGCAGCATTCAAATGAGAAACTAAGTACATTTCTTTTCAACAGGCAATTTACCCCATGATGAGATATGCTTTCACTTATTTTTCTTTGACATTCTAGCATCTAGCAGCACAGCAGGTATCCAAAGGTTAGGTTTCAAATAAAGGATAACTACATTCTTACATTAATAGATGCCATTGTATGAATATGTCATATTATGCCAGCATTTAGTACCTCTAATTGTTTTTCTAAAATTATATGTGATAACAAAGATGTAGACAAAGTAAAAAAGATTTAAAAATATATTCCTTTTTTATCATTATTGTTCTATTTGTGCAGGTTAGCCTTGTCTGTAGCATTAAATTTTTTATACACGTTACCAATTGAAATTAGGAAATTATTTGAGAAATTCTGCTAACATTTAGAGAATCTGCAAGAAGCCTATTTTAATTATGGGCTTGCTACTTGAACTGAAAATAATATATTCTGATGTTCTACCTGTAAGATTGAAAACTATTCTAAGCAGTCTATAATATAATACTGTCCCGGGGAAACTGTAAATATAGGTTTTATAGATGTGACTGAGGAATACAAATCTGTGTTACTAAGAACAGACTGTAGCTAATGCACTTTTAAAGAGTAAGATTAACAACATTTTTCCATTCGTACATAGTTTTACCATGAGACCATATTGCACTGTCTTACGTACTTTTTTCCCCTCCTGTGACCTTTTTGTATGGCCAAATGAGTCTAGGTTATGTGTCTTGTGGCCTGTGAGCAACCTTGCCCATTAGCCAGTCCCCAAACCTTTGATGTGAACCATCAGCCCTACGATTTCTGTGGTTCATTCATTTTTGTGGTTCTCTAACGATCTCTGCCCTAGCTCTGAATCCTGCCTTTATTGTAGACAGAGCTGACAACAGGCAGCCTTGTCTTTCATTTCCTTGATGTACTTTGTACTGCAGTATGGCTTTTGTTAGTATTGATGCAAACATTACCATAAACCACCACCTAGGGACTAGAAACAATTGACTAACTGTTTTCAAATCCAATACACTTAAGTTGATCAGACACAAAGTTTAAGTACAGTTAGCTATAACAGCACCAAAGCTGTGTGGTCTCAGCCTCTATAGACTGAAAAATAAAGGTCAGTGGAACGAGGATGCTTGTGTCAAGACAAACTGCAATGAAATTTGTTCAGGAGATGAATATTGGACTACGAATTCATTCCTTCACTTGTTTAACAGGAAAAATATCAGTTTTACTATCAAAACTGTTTGAAATTATAACCCTTTTATTTCATTTAAAAGATGATTTGTAGAGAGAAAAAAATGGGATTATGGGGAGAGAGCAACCATTTTAGGAGAAAGTTCAGATTGTGATGAGATGCACATTTCAAATTGGCTAATGTTAAAATTTTTCAGTTACATTCTAAACAGCGGTCTAACAATCTCTGAACTCATTATAACTGAGTATTTCTCATATGAAAAAAATTCAAAGTTAGCAATACTGTAGATGCAAAACTGTGCCTGACCCTTTTTGTATAAGGAGCAGTGGCAGGGTCATTTGCTTTTTGAGCTTCGTTAGATCCTGAATTCAAGCCTTTGTAAAAAGGGCTATTCAGATTCAGTTTCCGTATGATTCTTCAAAGATGTCAGTTGCTCTTTGAAGTTTCTTCCTAAATTAAGCAGTTGAGAACTTAAGAAAGTGAAACAAAAAGACTGAGAAAATGAAGTGGATTCAAGGATCCATGAATATTTCAACTGTCATAAAAAGCTTCATATTGAGCATACAGTAATATGATTATTAACCTTGTGATTTATTTAAAGTATGAATATGTTAAGCTATAGAATTTAAACAGTGAATGCAAACACATCAAGCAAGACCTGAAAGAATTTGGTCTTTTAGAGAAAAGAAGGGAGCAGGAAAATAAGAAAACAAATATTCATGCTTTGATTTTTTTCCAAAGTTTTGATGCAGCTATTACTTGGAACTGATTCATTAGTCACTATTGTAAATTAGTATACGTTACTCCCAAAAAAGTTATGTGATACATTTATGAAAATCTGACCTCAGTATTAATGTGATTATGTCAGAGAGAGCCTCTTTTAATATTAAAATTTGCAAGTTCAATTTCTCTAAATTTTTATTTTAAATAAATGTCAGTAATGCTTTTTGCATTAATGTTAATCTAGAAATGAACTTTTGGCATTGATGCAAAATTGCTGATATTTATATGCTTAGATTATGCTTTTAATTGTCCTGTTCCTTTTGATATGAGTAAATTCTCTGAGCCAGAGACTGTTCATCTTCTGTCTTTCTATAAAGCCCCCAAACAACCTTGGATAACTTTATTAGCAATAATAAAACTTTTTGTTGGTTTCAATTTTTTATTTTTAATATTTTTGGCAATATTGCTTATGTAAAATAATGTACAGCATGATTTTTTTTTAAATCTGGACAGTAATGTGAGGGACTACTTACCCCTGAGAGTCTCCAAGGAGGAAGAGAACAGCTTTGTTTTCCAAGTCCTTCAGATTTTTTTGTTTCTCAGAACAATTCAATTTTGAGTGAGAGTAAGCATTACTCTACCTCATTTTGCTTCCTACTGAAAGTCAAAGAAGATTTGAATGGACTGCCTGGCTATATTTCTGTCTCCCTTTCACTATTAAAGTCTTCTTCAGTATCTCATGACCATGCTGTCATTATGCACACTCAATCCTATTTCTTCCAGGTGTGAATCTGATGTATTGTCAAGTCTTGTTTTCTAGATTTGGCGGTCTAGCCACCACACCCATCTGAAGCCCAAGAAATAATTTTGGAGTTGGGGTATTTTGGGGGATTTTTTCCTCTTCCTTAGAGGACACTATTTTTAAAGTAGAAAGAAATTAGATGTTTGAAAATAAGAAATATTCATTCCTGTTGTGACTTATTACCGGTGTCAAGAACTGACTAAATCTGAAAGGGTCAGCTTTTAGAGGAAAACATGATTAATAATCTCAACATTTTGATAGCGGAACTTTTAGCCCATAAAGAGAAAGAAGGACTGTAAGTCTTTGCAGACTTAGAAACATCTCATCCCTGCTTACAGAAAAAAAAAGCCAAGATGATTCAGAGGTGGGCTGAGACCTGAAGATTACGCTGAATAAAGCCAGCTCTGATTTATTGTTTATATCAGATGATGCCATTTAACCCCATGCTGGACACAATACAGAGCTTGATGTTTGGGTTGAGAAGGGAAAAGAGGATTGTGCTGCCCAACCTTTCACTGTCTGGTGCCTCCATGTTTAATAAATGAACATCTTTAAATCTATGCCTATCTGTATTTCTTGTGCCTTGTGCATTTTGTACAAAAAGTCTCTGTTTCCTAGTTACTGCTACAGACTGTATGTAATGATGTGGAAATACGACAACATGAACACGTGCACTGACAAATTTCATAACTTTGACTCTTAAATAAGGTGATTTCTGAGAACAATGTTCTGATTTTTCATCTGTGCACATGGTTTTGATATTTAATATGCTGGAACTTAATTCTGAAGATTTAATATGGCAACACACTGTTCAAACAGGTCTCTACCAAGGCAAAATGATTATTGATGTCAATTATGACACTTTGGCTCAGTGTTTCAAGAGCTGGAATATGAGCTACAGTCATTTTATAGCTGAAAAAATTATCAATGATAATTGACTGTGAGTCCTGAACAGGCAGCTTGTCCAAGTTCGGTTCAGACAGCAAAGGTGCAGAAGAGCCAAAGAGATTTAAGTCCTCAGTTCAATGTGTCATACCCTCCCTGACATCACTTTATTTTTTAACCATCATCCAATGGACCGTATAAGATATATAGGGGTTGATGGCTTTGGCTGCTGAATTTATGAGTAGAATCTCTTGCTGAATTGTCCCATAATTGGGTTCTTAAAATAGATTTTCTAAGGTAAGTGCAGTTGGAGTTGTGTATTGTACCCAAGTTCAGAATTTTTTTCCTAAAAGTGAACCAGACATAGAAATTTATAGGGAAAAATATAATGGCCAGTGATTAATAATGATCATATAGATTAAATGTCATAATTAGACTGGCAAGAAGACTAAAAGGCCAAAAAGGAAATAGAATTTTATGAAATTTCATTAATGCTAGGTTTAAACCTTGCATTCCAGCATACAAGCTGTTTATATTTAGAAATATTTCAGGATTAAGTAATTTAATTCAATATTTTTGCAAAGAGATTGGACACTCTGTAGTACTACAGCTGAAATTTTTGTTTAATATATGAATAATAATTAATTTTATTATTAAAATAACCCAGTTCTGT
The DNA here is from genome assembly GCA_013400955.1 of Drymodes brunneopygia. NCBI lineage: Eukaryota > Metazoa > Chordata > Aves > Passeriformes > Petroicidae > Drymodes > Drymodes brunneopygia. The sequence goes on from VZTZ01043691.1 coordinate 142,771, forward strand.
TTAAAACTTGTGCCTAATTCACACCTGGATTTTTGTAATTACCTAGAAATTGTTACTTAGAGTTTAGATTTTATTTTCCTACTTATATATTGGATGCAAAGTGGGTGAGGAATTTGTTTTTAGGGAAAATAAATATGTTGAAATATTTTGCTGATTTTGGTTTAAGATATTGTTTAAAGCAATTCAAGTAAAAAATAGAAATTAAGTGCAAAAAACTAAACCCAAAGAAAGGAAATGTTGGACATTTTGACACTGATATATAAATAAAACTTTGGTAACTACCATGACCAGAGTAGATAATTACATCTACTCTGGTCATGGCAGTTATCAAAGTCCTTGACGTATATATCTGATACACCTGAAGCCATTTAGTATCGCTTTAAATTATCTGCTAGTGTTAATTTCTTTCAATAATTTTGTAACTGCTCATCTGCATTCACTGTCACTTCCGCAGGGTGAAATAGTGAAACATGCACTGAAGTATAACAAAAGGAGGAGCTAAGAGAACAGTACTGGGGGAAAAGAAAAGGCTTTCTGAGTGTGAAGTGGACTTGATCTCTCTCAGGGACACTCCTCTCAACCCACTTTGTGTCAAGCAACTAGCATGGGTGAAGTTCTCAAGTTCTGCAGACAAACGCATCACACTCACATCCAAAGCCCTATAGTGGCATTCAATTGGTGCACCTGTATTTGAATTTTTCCCCTCAGAGTACCTGAAATAGACTAAGAGAAGCTTTTTTTTCTCTTTCTCTCTTCCCTTCCCCCTTCTCCATTTATCTCTTAATGGCAGTACAGAGAGGGAAGAGAAGGGAGGAAGGGAGGTGACAACAGTAGGAGGGGGTTGCAGGCTCTGTAGGATTGCAAGCAAAGGTTCATTCATGTACGTTTATTCCACACAAAAAAAGAGACTATTCAACCACTTTGAATAGATCATCATAACTGCTTGTCTGGTCAGCTTTCTCCTTAGAGTTTCAAGTTATAGGGGTCGATGTGTAATCTAGGGGTCTTGTCTAGCTGCCTCTATTAAAAAGTGCAGCACTCAATGCCAGCTGCACTAAGCAGGGTGCCTCTATCTGTAATAGTGCCATCAACAATTCTGAAGATGTACTTTGAGTGCACACAGGATAGACAGACAGTCTGATACAGCGCTGACATTTCCAGAGCTGGCCACAGCTGATTTTATGCTAAATACACTAATCTTTTACATCAGTCCTTTAATCAGGAAGATATTCACTCATTGATATGCTCCTAGTTGAGGCACATTAAGTTGGCTTTGATAGTCCTTTTTGCCCCTTCAGAAATAATTAGGAAACAATCCAGAGTTTAACTCACACAGCAGTACAAAAGGGTATTTTGAGGTAGGGTTCATTCTGTCATTAGTTTGTTGGATTTTTTTTTTTTATCTTTTTCTCTCCCTATTTTTCAGAAAAAGAAGTATTAATTGTATTTCATCTGGTGGTTAAATACAAGAAATACATTCATGACTCTGCTTCTTTATCTTTTTTTTTTTTTTCTGAGTGGGATATGCAGGAAAGAAAGACTGGTCCTAGAAAGTGCATTCCCTGTCTTGAAAGAGGGGAATTCTGTCTCTGTTCTGAAATAGGGAGGGACACAATAAAGTGGGCAGATTCTGAAGCTCTAGGAAGCCTGGTCTAGGTGTCTGAGGATCTGGAGGCATTCCTTTTAAAGCAATGAATGTTGCTGTCCTTTGTCAGCAAAGCTTCTTAGGCACATTTGTTACTGCTGGCCCCGATGCCCTTCTCATCTACTCACCTGAATAAATCTAAAAAGAATGGAGGAAACTAATTGCTGCTGGAATCAAAAAGTCTCATGTAAATTTGCTCTTAGTGATACATACTACAGATGCAGAATATGCTGTGCCCTTCTCTTTTCACACACCTTGCATCAAGACACAATGTGCATTATTTACTTAATCATCGAGGGAAAAGCTGCCAAGGACAGATATTAAAAGGGAGGAAGACAATCACAGTTTTCCCTTTCCAGATTCTCATTTCTGTTTTCCTTTGCTCCTCTCTCTTAAGGCTTAGGACTGTAAGCATCAGACCTATGTTATAAAAGCTCTCAGGCTTGGAGGCTGAGAAGAATGTGGAAACTAATAATGACATGGCCTTCAGTGCATTGTTTGCAGTGAACAGAAACAACAAAAGATTCTCCCAATGATCTAAGCCTGCTCAAAAGACAGTGCCATTTCTTCCCTTGAGATGTGAAGCAAGGAGTGTATTGAGAGTATGTTCTTCCTTTTTAGACTGAGGTGTTTGAAGCCTAGGACAATTTTAAAACTTGAGAGACTACAGCATCTCATCTGGATCCAAATAAATTTGGCTTTTCCCTCTGTCCTCCAGGCTGACAAGATAAGAGATAAGAACTCTAGAGATAAGAACTAAGGCAGGGCTACAACTAATAGCAGCAACCAAATACTACTGACCTTTACTTTTTTCATGTTGATCCACAAGAACTTGGCAAGGCCAGGGTTTGGAGGTTTTAAAGGAACAACATCAGAGTAAAACCATGAAGTTTATTCTTTATAACATAATGCTGAATTTTGAGCTTTAAAGGAACAGGACTCTTTAGAATATTTTCTGCAGAGGAAAGCTTTACATTTGATTTCGAGTAGGCATTTGTCACCAAAATTATCAGATACAATGCTAGTGCCCCGTGTGTTAGAAGGAGAGCCAAGCCTTGGGAAAAAACTGAGTTCTCCACTCTTTTCTATGCAACTGTGTGCTTTTTGATGTATAAAGAAGAGAAAGCCTCTCGTCCTTGTTATTAAGAACTTGCATAAATCTCTTTCTTCCTTACTAGCCACCTTTTATTTTTACTGGATAGCTCTCTAACACTTCTGCTCTGGTACATTTTAGTGCTTTAATATTCTCTTTCCTTCTTTTTCTTCTCCAAATTGCTTTTCTGCTTCATTCAGTCATTTGCTTCTATTATGTTTTGCTGTTTTATTAAATGGGCTCTACCTCTATTATTTTCCAAATTAAGGTCTGAACTAATAAACAAATATCTGTCCAGTACTGAGTGGTCAAAAGGATAAATGTGAATATAGAATTAGACACTTCACAGGAATCCTCCTTAGTCACAAGGCTTATATGGTAGGTGCAGCAAAATAAATAAAGACAGGAAAAAAAAAAAAGAGAAACAGCTTAAAAAGTGGTGTGCCTTACGTACCACTTTGGAAAACTGCAGGAAAATCTCCCTTTTCATGCTTTTATTTTGCAGTGTTTTTGATTATTTGATCTTCCTCTTTGACAAAAGATATCACTTAATAAAGAAATATATTTTTAAAGTATTATTGCTCCCCCAGTATTACCACACAAATAACATGGGAGTAGCTTTACCATTTATACCCTAAATAAATGTATTGTGCAGCTCCTTTCAGATCACCCCCCTGTGAGAGAGGCATCCAATAGCTGACTGAATTAATATTACTCCTCAGGTAGTAAGGGAACTTCGATGCTGTTCCAGACTTCTTAAGCATAACTGTAATTTTTATTTGTTAGTTCATTTAAAAGGAAAAAAAAAAAAGAAGGCTTTTTGTAATAACCATTTAACCATTTATGTTTATGGAAAGGAAAATGTTTTGCTAAGAAATCTTTTTTGAAGGTAGTATTGCACTCAAGGGGACATCCCAGACCAAATCATGAATGCCAAATTTTAGTCTGACTCTGTGGCCATTCAGATGCTGACTGCAGGTCTTGCTGAGAATCTATTCACCACATATATCTAAATTAAGAGATGATGCAATGCCAGTCTGAGAATTATTAATAATACAAGATTAGTAAAAACTATGGGCATTTTTTTTTCCTCCTTTCCGACAATCAACAGTGTCATAGCAACAGTATTGAGCTTTTTTGCTTGGAAGAATGTATATCATGCTAATGTTTCTTAAAGCATGGTAAAGCAAACTTTGTCCTGTTGCAGGTGAGGGTAATTTTTTTAAGCAGAGAAATTTGAAAATCTTCATTCCTTGTGCTTCAGGTTAGGAATGCCACGTAACATTTATATAATCTGGACTGAGGCAGGTCCTTGAAACAAATATTTACTTTATTTTTTTATGCATTCTTCAAGATAAATCAGAGTTCTCTCACTGACCATCACTGAACACCAAGACCATTTGTGCTTTTCCTTCTCCCCAAGGTTGTTTTGCATTGAAATATTTTATTTGATTTCGTTACTCCTGCCCTGAGAAATAGAGAAAGTTTTTTACAAGGCTCTGTATTTTTAAATGTTATTTCACACTATGGCATGAGTTTGTTTTGGGTTTTTATGGAGTTAGACCATGAGTTTATCCAGAAGCCTAAGTTAATGAAAAAAGTCCTCCCATTAAGCATTGTGTGTTTGTGGGAGCACGTGGCTGCTGTCCTCACCAGGCTGCACTGCCTGCCTATTGATTTTTCTTGACAAATTTAAGGTATGTTTTTGACCTACAAAAACAAAAATGGCACGAGGCCTTCACAATAGCTGCAGGCATTTGAGGGACTTGAACTGATATCTTGAAAATCTGAGAGGGAAGACTGGCAGTAGAGTTTCCCTGAAGGTGCCTTCAGCTGTGAACTTATTAAAAACATCTTTGTAGACCTTCAGGGTACTCTGTAAGGCATTTCTATTTTCTTATGCTTTTGGAAGAGAGGGGGGATCTTGAAAGGCCTCCTACTATTTTAGATAAGCACTCTTTAATAGAAAATTTGTCCAAACAATTTCAGACAAGTTCTTAAATATGAATCAAATGCAAAAATAGGTGGCCTATAGTGGTGCTTGACTACTCAAAAACACATTTTAGGATAACTGTCTGCTGTTTGTCATGATGGTATGCCACTGTGGACAGAGGGATGAAAAAAGAGGTAAGGAAAATCTTCCCCATTTTTGGTGACTGAAAAAACTTAACTGTTTTGGGTTGTAAGAACTTAAAGTGGGCTTGGCAGGCCATGGATTTGCTGACTCCTCTGAAGTGCTGTGTATTGACCCATTTAATAGCAAGAATAGGATAGTCTTTCTGAGGATGTCACTCTATCAAAAGGAGAAGGCAAACTATATGCCTTGACATTGCTACTTTTTCAAGAAATGTAAAAAGATATATTGGGGAAGAAGGAAACAGAAAAAGCAGAACAACTTCATCTATTAAGTTTTTTTCTTTAACAGAAAGGCAAATTTCCAAGAAAGAGTGTCATAAAGTCACTGCTCATTTCGCAGACAGATTGTTTAAGGCAATGGGGGGGATGTGCATGTGGTTATCTAAAGGTAGATGGGTGGTAATGTGAACAAATGGGAGAAGCATAGATACCAAATATAAAAGAGAAACAGTGGGTATAATACAAGGAAGAAAAGGCAAGGAGAATAGGAGGGAAAGGAGCAACCAATATATCAAAGGAAATTTTCTGTGGTAGGAGTGAGATATGTACAAGAATGAGAAGCTACAAAAAAATGAATACAAAATAATTTCTGTTATCTCTTGAGTTAGAAAGTTAATTAATGTTGTTAGAGAAACACTGCTATTAAATATAATGCACAGTAGCAGAATAGATGGTACAAATTGTTTCTTTCTTATGTTTTGGGGGATATCTTTGAGTCTTTTTGGGTCCAGTGGCAATGGCCATAGTATAAAGAAATATGGCAGATTGACTTTTTCACAGAGATTGCTGTGGGTATTCCCTGGACTAGTTGGTGTCAGGTAAACCAAATCAATAACTATCAGTCATTTTACAAAGGCCAAGACTTTCCTTGGGGATATGCAAATTATTAGCAATTATTTGGCCTTCTCCATTTTCACCAATAGGTGGCAATATTAATTTTTTATTGACCTCCATCTGTTATCCTAAATTTTGAATAATCATTTCCAAGTTAATTTTTTCCTGTTTGTCCTACTTCAAGTGTATTAAATGGTAGGAAGTGAAAATATATTCATAAGTTTCCAGGTCTTGCTTTAAAGAAGTTAAAATTAAAGGGAAAGGGATGTGAGAACTTCTACCAGAAGACTATCCATAATGCTTTGATAGTTCAGCACCTCCTTTCTGATTTCCAGTCCAGCTCTTATTTCCTGTCCTTATGGTAATGTTTGCTTTAATATTTTGTTCTTTTCCTTTCTGAGTTTTCCAATTAATTTTCTTTTTCAGATGTGTACTTAGAAATTGTAGATTGCATGTGTAACATGAAAGATCTAAACTTCTGTTTTACAGTTTTTCAATGCTCTTCTTGTTTATATGTGCTCTGTATTCTTAATCATCTTATTTGTTTTTCAGGATGAATTTTTCTTAGCATGTTACCAACTAAAGGATTGGAGTTTTCCTGAGGCCATTGTCAATATTTTGTAGTGTTTTCTCTTGAGTTTAAGTCAATTGCCAACACTCGACTTTCTAGAGCAATGTTGATATGGATATAAGACATGACAGAGGTACTGTAGGTGCATCTTCGTTTTCAAACTGAATTTATTTCTCTCCTAAGTTTTATTTCCCTCCACACCCCTTAAATTTCTTCCACTCACTCAGAAGTTAGAAATCAATATTTTTACATGAAAAAGTCCAACAATCTTGTCATTCTTTTTACCCAAAACTAACACAGAGTTAATTGGAAGTTTTGACTGAGTAATGACTGAAGAATTTGGCTCACAACAAAGACAGTACATGGAAATGTATTTTCTTTAAAAGAAGAGGACTCCATCTGAAACAATACAATAGCATTTTTCAGTAAAATGAACTACTTGAAAGTGATATATTGTGGTGGTTTTTGTAGCATTGTCTTATGCTTGGACTGATGTATGGTAGCAGTTAAAATGATTGTCAAAACAGGAAATGTACAGAACCAGAAAGTATCTAGAAAAATATGCACAGAGTTTTTATGATTGCTTGGCTTGCCTTTGTTTACAAGCTCTTATTCATTAAGCAGTTTTCTTTGTGTCTCTTGAAATTCTCTACAGCATTCTCATGGATTTGTAGCAGCACACATCAAAAGCGTTATGCAAACATCAGTAATATCAGCACTTTCTTTCACTCCCAACCTGAAAATCATGCCAGGTTCATCAAATCTCAGCTTTCTTGAAATCCTTGGTGAAACTGGTCAAGCTCAGAGAACTCACCCCATTCAAGAGACAAAAAAAAAAAAACAAAAAAAAAAAANAAAAAAAAAAGAGAAGGGAAAAGAAAAAAGTACATAAGAACTTCTACCAGCAAAAATGACAGATTTTATAAGTAGAGATGGCACACAGAGGATCAGCTGCTGCTTAGTTCAGATAGTTCTCAGGCTGCTGGAAGTTTGGAGCCCCTTCTCTCCTGTCTCTAAGAATCAACCTTGAAACTCATTTTTTTTCACTGCAGTATCACTTATGTCTGGTATAAACTGAGCTGATATGAAGCACTCACAGTACAGTTTCCCTGAGATACAAGGTACTGCTGTGCCTTAACCATGACTGAATAGTAGCTTTTTAATGGCCGCTGTTGCAGCTGAATCAACAAGCAATAAGCTAGCAAAATTAAAGGTATTTAATCTTTGATCTTGTGGGTAGTTTTGGTTTTGCCACCCATGATGATGCCAGTAAAAAACAGATGCATGAAACTCAATGTCAAAGCCCCTAGCTGTAACTGTTTAATTAGTACTTCAGTTACTGTTTAATTAGTGTTTGACCACAATGTATACAGTGTTTCTGATGTTAGCTGAAGAGTTCTCACTAGTCTTTTAACTTCATTTTTTAAGCCTGAGTTTCTCTCAGAAGGCAGTGGGGTGCCTTAAATTCAAGCTGATGACTTACTGTATGTTATAGCTCAGTCCAAATGAGTGCTAAAGACTGGATAGAAGGAGGACTGTAAAGGAATTGACTTGCAGTGAAAAGGATCTGTGCTTCATTTGGGGCAGATTAAAGAGAAAAGTGTTCCAAATCCACCACATCTCTATGTAGTGAAGTCACATATTAAAACAGGATCAAGAATGACCTATGAAGAACATCTTATGACTTTCCTAAATAATTAAAATATAAAGGCGTCCTGGCATCTGAAGAAATATCTGAGCTATTCTTCTGTCTCCAACAGAGACAGAGGTGTTTAGGAATATGAGGCACAGAGTGCATGTGAAGTCAGCCTTGCCTTGGAAATTATTCCTAACTAGTATTGCTTTCTTGTCCAAAAGAAGCACCCATTAAATGCATCAACCCCAACAGGTCAAAACCTTCACAGCTGCATGATTTCCCTGTATATATATGTGAAATATTTCTTGATATTCTCAAATGAAATTTTTAATCTTTTTTTCTGTCAACAGCTGGATCCTGAGCTGAGGATTTGGTGTTCAAGAATGCATTTTCTCTTTACTTCTTGATGTCTGGGCATCAGTATTAACTTCTGAGAAACACAATGAGAATGTGACGTTCCTGCTCTAAGACTTTGCCAAACCTGAGAGAAGTTGAACTCAGGATTTTCCGTAGTTGTATTATGGATGTCAGTTTAGGGCTGGTTTCCCTCTTCCTGGGGCATTCAGAGGATGGGCTGATACATGCTTACCTCACAATCCGGGTGTCCCAGTTTAAAAACTTTCTGGCCATCTACAGCAGTGATCTACATGAATCATCTCCAAAATTACTATGTCTGTATTTATAGTCCTGCCACCCCCACCAGGTTGGGAGTATTCCAGGACAGCCCAGGACACCAGAACCACCCTCCACCCCACGTAGTTCAGAAGCAGGGATGCAGGCCTTCTCCTCTGCTCTAGTTTTACGTCTGTGACAGGATGGAATCTCTACATTTCCCCTTGGCGCCATTAAAAAGGGGCCCATCTTTGTCTATGCTGAAAGTCATCTCTTCAGCTCCATTCAAAGAAAATGAAATAAAGAAAATAATGACAAACTTTAAAAATAATTTTTAATACCTTAAGCTGTGTGTCAGCTACATTCCTAGACTCTTTTAAAAAAATGTACGTCAGGCTTTTATGAAATCAGCAGTCTCCGAATTTGGCGGTTAGTGCTTTATACAATAAACTTTTCCTAAAAATGACGAATCACTAGCAGATGTTTTCTATTACCATAGTGTAGCTTTGTTATAATTCACTAGAATTGGTTTGATTTTTGCCATTTTCAACAACTTTTTTAGTGTGTTTATAAAGCTAATAAAAATATTTATTGGGGACAAAATGTTACTATGCCACATCTCCACTGAAAAATTAGTCAGAAGAGTAGGGTACATAGTCTTCTTTAAAAATTATGACAAATATCAGTTTTATATAAATAAAGCAGTTTCAAACCCACAGCTTCTTGAAATAACAACTTCTAGTATAATTAAATGTTAAAACAGAATGGAAATCTGGCATTGAAAGAAAGAGGGTAATGTTTCATTTCCAAAGAATGTTGCTTTGAAAATTTGGATTCAGCTGCACATTTAAGCTTGATACACTTAGAGAAGTTATAAAAGGTAAAATATAAGAGCTTGGACATTAACTCCTCAGCTTCACTAATTTCAAACTATTCAGCTTGTACATATAGAAATGGCAACACTAAGCCATTTTTCTTTTTTTTTTTCCTGATGGAGGGCTGACTGGAAGCTTGAATGATCTGTGCAACTTAGAAAAACCTTAGCAGGAAAGATGAGAGTCTTAACGTGGCCCAGAGGACAAGCTCTTTCCAGGCTGCTGTTCCAAAGGCATTCAATACCATTGTTAGGAAGATTTCTAAATTGCCAGTATACATTTTCCAGATCTTATTAGCATCTCATTACTCATATTTAAACTACAGAATCAGTCATTATAGTAATGGTACTTTACTCCTTCATCATTGATGTTTACTCCCCTCAAATATTTGTAGACTGTTATTTTTCCATTTTAGTCATCATGACAGCTGGGCAAATACCTCACAAAATTTTTGCAAATATTTATGGAGCTCTGAAATGAAGCTTCATATCCTATTTTATTAAGCCACGGTGAAGTTCTTCTTCATTTAGGAGAAAAAAGCAGCTTTTCAATAACACTTTCTTCCATATATGTTAAAGTTATATGTATTTTTCTGCAATCCTGTGTGTCACATTAATACATTACAGGGCTTGCTTTTCTCCTTAGAGACTTAATTTTGTGAATAATATTTATTTCCCCCCTTTTCTGATTTTTTTCAACCTCAGACTTCTGAGAATTTTGCAATGTATACAAAACCTCCTTCCTCCTGAAACTCCTTGAATCAACTGGCAAGGCTGTGAAACCCCATTTGGAGGTGTTTTTAGCCATTCAAGTAACTAGTCAGTGCCTACCTAAAAGCAACATATGCAGTTGCAGCGTTTCTGCTCAGAACTGTGTGCTTCTGTGTGCAGGCAGGATTCTTTCCTATAAAAGAAGTCACGAAGTCACAGCACTGGGGGTGATTACCTGAAACCTGCTAAGCAGTTTTTATTTCTGTACCTATCTATGATATGACATAATGTGATTAACTTGACTGTAAATTTGTACCTGATTCAGTTCAGAATACAGTTCAGAATGGGATGCTAAATTATATAAACAGGCTCCAGGGGTTTTTATATTTTTTTTTATTATTTTTTTTAATATTTGATTTGCATATCTACACATGGTGAATACTAAGCCCCAGGTGAGATGACTTAATGCAATTCAAAAACTAGTGACAAGGCTCTGCATGCCAAGAAATGCTCTGTATTTTATATTAAGAAAATTAAATAAAGTGTGTTTTTGTGTGTGTGTGTGTATATGTGTACATGAAAGTGGGGGTAGTGCAGCAAGCCTCCAGCTCTATTGTATTATGTTTAGTTTATTTGCTTTATGAGGACTCAACATCCCCATCATTTTTTGTATTTTCTTGATTCTAGAACACTACCTATTTCCACCCTAAAGCAAAATCTAGCTACAGTCCAATAGTTTCAGCTCTGAAATGTATTGTGTCATGCTCAACAGTGAGGATCACATCAAGTGCCACTCTCCACAGTGAAGAGAGCAGTAAAACACAGAACTCCTGGGGCTTATCTTTTTCTCCAAAAAAATATTGAATTTCTATCTGTGGCCCACAGCCCTTGCTTTCAAATCCTACTGATGCCTCTGGCAGGAAGATCTGGTAGCAAGAATGCAGTCTAAGCAGAGGCTTACACAAAACCTGTTCCTCTTTGGCAGGCCACCATCTTTTCTAGGGGGTGAGGACAATTAAAGGCTCCTAAACTGTTCTTCTTACAAGTTGAAGGATTGTCTGCCTCTGTCAAATTGATACCAAGACACCGGTAGATTTTCTTTTTTTTTTTTTTTTTTCACCATAAGTAGATCAATATCCTGGAAAATACTTGCAGTCTTTATAATCCTAATGACACTGTATTGCTGCTAGGGCATTGTATCAGCATAATTTTGCCATAAATGATGGAATGATAGTAGCAAGATATAGATTTCTAGCTTTCACAACTTGGCACTTGGTATCATGCTAATTTCTCTAGATTAAGTATTTATGGGTAATATTTAGATTACACCTTTCTGGAATATTTTTGAAAGTAAAATGTGCTTGTATCTCTAACTGCTTAGACACACACTCTTGTTTTACTATTTGAATCCACTCTCTGTTCCCTCAAGAACACTTTACTAGCCAAGTCATTGATGAACACTTTTACTCAAACACTAGAAGTAAGTGCAATGATTTTAAGACATTTACCCAAGTTTCCTCAGCTTCTTCTGGCAAGTGGGTGCTGGAGTGCACATTCTCAGTTGATTTCCAGTATTTAGAGCAGCAATTTGAGCCTCTTCAGCTTTGGTCATCACTAACAGCAACTCTGTGAGCACTCCATATTGGCCCAGGAGTGAAACTATCATTCAATTATAGAATTGCTAAGCTTAGAACCGACCTCCAAGACTGTTGAGTTTAAATGTTAACCCAGCACTACTGTGATCACCACTAAACCAGATCCCCAGGTTCCATGCCCACACATTTTTGAAGACTTCAAGGGATGCTGATACCATCACTTCCTTGGGTATTTTGTTCCAGTGCCTGACTACCCTTTCAATGAAGAAATTTTTTCCTAGTATCTAATCTGAACATTGTGTAACTTCTAGCCATCTCCTGTCTTCTTGTCCCTTGTTACCTCAAAGAGATCAAGAAATAATTATTTACTATAAATGAAATATTCTTTTCAACTCTATTTTGAAAGTCTGCTTCTGTTTACATGCTCTTTCAGCTTTTCACAATCTGAAACTATTACTCTACAAAGCCAAAACCCATGCAGGTTTGGCTGCAATTTGATGGAATGGGTTAATTAACAAGGATGTGTACCAATTAGGTAATCTCAAATGTCCAAAAAATGTTGTCATCTTCAAAGTTTCCCACCATGAGTCTGCTAAGCTTTTATCTTTGCTTCCCCCTCAAAATCTCATTTTCATGTTCTACAGACTGGGTCTATAGGTGTGTATAGAGGGGGGACATGCCTGTCTTCAGCTTAGCCCTTCAGCAGGTTTGCACCAACCTGGTGATCCTGCCAAATACTTCAGGTAAATACCATATCTCTAAGTGCTGGTTTAAGGGATGGGTGCTCAAAGTGATGGGGAAAAAGCATCTCTTTGGGACTGCCTGTACATTCTTTACACTCTGAGGTCTGCTTTTCTTTTTCGGTGGGAGTATTTGGTGAGAAGAAGGTTTCAATCATGCAGACCATGTGGATTTGAATACTGACATCTGGAATCTGTCACCTTTTTCCATGTCAAGCAATGTCTCACTTTGAAAACAGCACCCCCAGAAAAGATTGTAGTATAAATTTCTAATCAAAGGGAACAAGATTTCAGAAATCAACTGGGAATGATAAAAAAATTAAATAACAATCTCAAGTTTATGAGTGTATACGATAAGTCTTCTTTCTCCCTGTCTGGATTTGAGATCTGATCTGAGCAGCATAGCACTGGAACTTGCTCCTGTTTTATTTTGTGCAGTCTGTCTTTCTTCAATCTGAACTGAATTTTCTCTCTAGCTCTCCTTTCAGTCACATTGTATTTTTACAGGAGAATTTTTTCTCTGTAGTCAGCTATTACACTATAGATTGCTGTGATTTTGGGATATTTTTATTTGTGTTACTAATCACATTGCTCCAGAGTTTGTAGTTCTGCATTCTTATGCTTGATGAAGAGAACCTAAAAAGAAATTTAAAAATAACAATAATAAAAAAATCTGTGTAGTATTGATGTTATTTCTGGTTTTGTTTAAAAGTTAAAGGGATTTACATGGAAAAGGGAAGGAAGGGTATGTCATAATTTCTGTGCTAAGTAAAAGGTTTTGTTTGTATAAATCACATACTGCATTCATCATGCTCAAGTGAAATGATAAACATTACATTTCAGCATTCTCATAAAAATTAGGAATCTGCACCAATAGCACTAATTCTTCAGTGGACTGGTTCCATTTCTTTTACCCTCCTCCTTCCCTAGCACAGTTTTGTAGCAGGACTCATGGCATTATTAGTTCCCATTGCTGCTTTCCCACCCTAGGATTACTGTCAAACTTGAGCAGCTTGCTCTGTAAATAGCTCGGCCTTTCAATCCTGAGGTCCATTGCTTTTACTCTTTTTCTCCTTTTTCTGTTTTCATTTCCTGATGATGTTGTCATCATCAGTGGAGTTATGATGAAGAAGTTTGGTATTATTTATAGATTCTGGGCTTGTAGCCAGCTATTTTCATGCCTTCGGTGCTATTTAAGTCTATTGTTCATTTTTGATTGCAGTACAGCTTCCTCTTATTTTGCACCTAGAGCTGTGAGTTTTCTGACTCTACCAACAAAAAATGATGGGTTTAGTCTCTATTTTTAAAAGCCATAAAATGGAAAGAGTGGAAGACTTATTTCCTTTGTTTTTGTTGTGTTCTACATGTTATCACTTAATATTAGTTATTAAAGTGGATCTGGTGCTTCCACTGAAGATAGGATATGGTATTTTAAAAGTTCAGTTCAAGAGGAGTTCATTTAGAAGATTATTCCACTTTTATTTGATAAACTGCTATGCACATGTGCAATAACAATATACTGTTTAAAAACTCTTGACAAATAGGGATAAATATTCAGTATGCTACATGGACAAGTGCTCCTGAGATTGCTGTATTGTTGATACAAAGAGATACCTATTTTTTGTACACTGTGCTGAAATACTTCCCATTAGATTAAGAGTATGGCTCCTGCTCTTGCTCCCGTAGGATCTCAGAGTTCTCCTTTTGTGTCTTCTCACTATTTATCTGATTATGGCTCTCTAAAATAGAGAAAAATAGAACATTTCACAATATCTTCTCCTTAAATTAAGTCCTTCAGAATACAATGAGGATATCTTGCAAGGCTATTGTTGATATAATAAAGCTGTTTAGTTACCTTGAACTGGTGCACCAACACTCTAAATCTAATAATTCAGAGACAAAAAAAGTTTAATGGTATGTTTGTGACTTAAACTGGTAATAAAAAAGAGAATTGTTATTTAGAGTGATGTACTGCCTTGAAGTTAGTCTGTTGTGAATGCATGGTAAGCTCTGAGGCACAGAAACATGAGTAGAGACAAAATCATATCATATTGCTGGCAAGTTCTTCCCTCAGCCTTCTGAAGCTTAGCCTTTGTTTATGCAGGAGTAATTTGTGTTTCTGACTTTGCAACTGCCTGGGAAAGATAATCTCAGGCCTTGCATCACATTCTCCTGGATTTGCAAATTTGCTTAGGTAGAGTTAAATACTGTAGTGCTTAAGACAAGCTGAAGTTTTGCCAACCCCCAGTGACACTGCTGTTTATTTACCAGAAAAGAGTGAGATTACCTTTTTAGAATATGCCTTGTTTGTCACAAACTTATTGTCATTCTAAAGTGATAGGCAGAATTCCTTATTCTTCTAGGAGAGGATATTTAGTAAAAATTATGCAGGTTGTTGATTAATATAATAACCTGCATAAGCTACTACAGTACATGTATTTTGAATTATTTACCATCTTCCTAAACAACGGGCAAAGTTATTCTGATGTTTGTAAAAAGAAATTCTGTGTTTCTGCAAGTTTTTCCTTCATTACATCTGTACTAAAGCACAGTCCGTAATGTGAATCTGAATCTCTTTTCATTAGAATGTATTTGGAATGAAGACTATTCCTTGTGTAAGATCTTTTGAAAGTGAAGAAATAGCATGAAAATGTTGCCTAACTATTGCTGGAGAAGCTGATCTGGAATGGACTTTGCAACTGATCATATGGAGAGCAGAAGGAGGAAAAAGAGTGTTCTTTCAAGAGAATTTTCCAGTTCTTCTGTTGGTAGCTGAAGAGGGATTAAGCTGGGGGTGGCAAAAAGGTTGGGATTATTTTACATGAGTTCTAGGTTCTACTCTTTTAAAAATCCACTGTCTGAGAGTTTTGAGTACAGGTCTTAGGAACATAGATTAGTGCTAAAGTGAAATAATTGTGTTTATACAATGAAACCAGGGAAATATACATGAGTACACTCAGCAAGGAAATACATCTGACTTTTGTAGAAAGTGGGAGGTGTGGTCTCCAGAGAGTCAAGATATTATTTATGTTTCAGACAAACCCATGATGATCAGCTTGTGCAGGCACTGAAGGACAGGTTGTGTCTCACAAGGGAAAACTGATTTCCTGAATGCTATCTTGTTTCGCTAAAAGGCAGAAGGAATATAAGACACAGATATGTGAAAGTTTCAGAAACTGTCATAAACCACCTGGAGACTTCTTTTTTTAGCTAATAAAATTATTCTGGTCATGCAGAAAATGCTTATTGCATACCGTTAGGAAACTGCAACCTTCTTTATACCTAAGTCAGTTTGGAAATTATAGATGAGGTGTCTGGAGAGCTATGTCTCCTTATGATTCTCGTTTATTAGGCATGGTCTAATGTTTTACCCAGACATCAACATGAAACAAAAGAATCACAGCTGTTGTCATTCAAAACCATTTGATGGAGTGCAAGACTGCACTTTAAAGTAACCAATAATCAGGTTTCATTTATGGGAAGTGGGTGACAGGTTCTAGGTCCTCTTCAGCTTGAGAAGACATAAACCATCATTTCTTACCTTCTTAAAGTGACACCATAATAACAAAACAACCTTGAATAGGACTGATTTTCTGTCATTCATTTGAAGAGAAGTCACTTGTGAATGAAAGAAGAAAATGAATGTGGGACTCCTGAGCCCTGGAAGGGCAAGCTCCAGAGGAAGTGCCATTGCTCCAGTGGCTAATAGGACACTGTTCTTTGGGAGACCTCATACTTCCTTGGACTGTTTATGTGTTTTCCATTAAACAGCTGTCAGAAACAATATATTGTTGTCACCTTCACATTTCCCTCCACCTGTATTTAAAAAGAAAATAGCCAATCATCCATTCATGAAGGGAAAATGTGGACCCTGATGCCTAGTAGAAGGCTTTGTGTTAGGCATTGTTGTGAGTTGACTCTGGCTGGACACCAGGTGCCCACCAACACCACTGTATCATTCCTGTTCTCAACTGGACTGGGGAGAGAAAATATAAGGAAAGGCCCATGGGTCAAGACAAGGACAGGGAGAGATCACTCACTGTTTACCATCATGGATAAAGCACATCTAATTTGGGGACATTAGTTTCATTTATTACCAATCAAATCAGAGTAGAGAAATGAGAAATAAATCCAAATCTTACAAAACCCTTCACGCTACCCCTCCCTTCTTCATGAGCTTAAATTTATTCCTGATTCTGTAGCTCTTCACCACAGTTCCCATGGGGATTGTGACAACAGGCTCTGTTTAGTTCATCACATGTTGTCTCTGCCCCTCCTTCCTTCTCAAAAGAGGACTCCTCACACTCTTACCCTGCTCCAGCATGGGTTCCTTTTCCCATGGGGTACAGGCCTTCAGGAATAGATTGTTACAGCATGGGTCTCCAATAGTGTCACAACTCCTGCCAGCAAACCTGCATTAATATGGGCTCCTCTCTCCATGGGGACAGAGCATGGGCTTCCCACAGGGTCACTGCCTCCTTTGGGCATCCACCAGTGCTCCCCAGGGAATGAAGATGGATCTCTGCTTCACTGTGGATCTCCACATGTTACAGGGGGATGTCCTGCCTCGTTATGGTCTTCAGCATGGGCTACAGGGGAATCTCTGTTCTGGCACCTGGAGCACCTCCTCCCTTTCCTTCTTCACTGACCTAGGGGTCTGCAGAGATATTTCGCTCAGACTCCTTTCTCCAGCTGTAGTTGCTGTTGCACAAGTTTTTTCTCCCCTTCTTGAATATGTCATCCTGGGAGTGCTACCACTGATGCTGATAGGGGTCAGATTTGGGCAGTAGCAGGTCCATCTTGAATATGGCAGGCATCAGGGAAAACTTCCAGCAGCTTCATACAGAAGCCACCCCTTTAGCTTCCCTTGCTACTAAAGCTTTGCCATGGAAATCCAATTCAGGCATCTAGTCAGAAAGGCTAAAACCATGGGTGAATTGGGGTTTCAGATTCAGCTCTCCCTAATGTTTTTGAATATTTATCATAGGCCTGCTTTGGTTGTTTCAAATCCCAATCTTAATTCAGCGCATAATTCTCTCTGGAGGTTGTAGAGAGATTTTCAGATGAGTAGAACTGAGAGACCAGATACCTAGAAATTTACACTTTTATAAAGCCAGCAGTATTTACATAGAGGATATCTGTACAAATCAAAGGATGAAACCAGTATTATTTCTGTGAGTACACAGCTTATAGCTTAGTGTTTCAGTCAGACAATATTTGATACCAAATCATTTGAGTTCCATAAAATCAACCCAAAGATAGTTCTGTATTTTAGACGACAGTCAAAGATGGAGAATAACAAAAGGCAGATGTGACGTCTGGCGCTGAACTGACCAGTCTGAACTGATAATGGTATTTACAATGGGAATGAGTATCTTTTAATATTAAGACTGTGAATTTGAGTAGATTAGTGGATTCTGTTTCAGACTTGACCACAAACTCACTTTGATTCTCCTTAGGTCTCTTTGAGTTTGTGTGCTGTGTAAAAGAAAATCTTAAGAGAGCCCTAGCCCTAAATAAATTTTATTGTGAGATCTGCTCTTTTTATCCCTTAACTCCTGTGCTTTGGAGAAAAGTGTCTATAAGACTCTGGAGTAATTTTATACTATAGTTCAATATCAGTATACTATTAGTTCCCACTGATTCTAAGAGGAGTTCATCAAAACCAGTGAAATTCTCAGCAAAGGGAGTCTGTTTGAAATTTCCTTAAAAAGACCTAGAATTGTCTGACTTTGTCCCTATGTACACAAATATAAAAATAGGTACAAACTGCCCTCCTCATTAGTACAGGGCATCTTTTGAACCATAATTAATTATCTTGGAAAGGATGTTTGCAGTGCTCAGATGGAAAGAGAAATGTGTTATTATTATGAATAATTAATTTTCAGTGGTTGTGTGGGATTTCATGCCATGAGAGTTTCATTGAGTTTAATGGAATTCACATGGCCGAGTCCACTCACTGTTGCAAGTCTGCAGTGTTTTGGGATTATAGAAAGAGATCAAAGAATCTCCATGTCTGCCGTAGTAAATTACATGTCCCATTCTGTATAAGTGGAGGCAAAAGTGAAATGCCCATTTGAAACAACCAGGTCATATTTGTCTGGCAAGATAATCTGCATTACTTTAGTAAAAAGTTGGACCAATCAGAGGATTACAATAAGAATTTGATGGAAGGAGCTATTTTAATAGACATACTAACAAAATTATTTTCTGGCACGTTGTAGTAAAGAAATACCTGAAATTGGATTGGTTTGTAATGTCAATAACATATTGAAGTCTGGGCAGATTCTGAAGTACCATGGTCATATATTTTTTAAATGGCTCTTTATTTTAGAGAAGGCTGATAAGGGACAGATTGCCTTAGAGGAGTGGAAAATAAGATGAACTCAACTGGGTAGGGAATACTGCTCAGAAGTTTTGATGCAATGCAAAACATTGTCATTGGTGTGAGATGAAGTCTTGAGGAGCTACCAACCTGCTGCCAAGCAAAGGTATGTTCTGAATGGGCAGAAGTAGAACAGGACACAGGATACATTCCAGTATGTGGTGAGAGCTGGAAACAGCATTTCAGATGGCCTGTGACCTTCCCTATGCATGTCCCGTCACCTATTCAGCACTTTGTTTCAGCCACTTTCATGCAGTACTTTTTATTCAGCAACAACCATCTTCTGGTAACCCTGACTTCCTCAGAACTCATCTTCCACTAATACCCTAATCCCAAATGCCAAAAAATACCACCACCGCTTTTTCAAGTTGCTCAGCCTCCATCAATGGCTTTATGTAGTAGTGGTTACTTCTCTACCAGTCCTTCTTCTGTAGCCCTCTCTTCATATAATGACCCTTAATTTTCCTTTCAGATTAATATGCCAGTGCTGTGAATGTTATGAAAATGGTACAAATAGACCTCTACTGCACTAAAAAAAAAAA
>VZTZ01043691.1:162179-179608 GCA_013400955.1 Drymodes brunneopygia
CTTCCTTTCAAAGAACACAGCCATAACTATAGGAGCAATGTTGCTTTAAACTGTTTCAGCTTGGTTGGCAACAGGTAGTTACTTGCACTTCTGTCCTAGGTTCTGAAATCCCTGCTCCATTCCTGACATATGACTGAAAAATAACATGTAATTACTCCAGGTGCATCATGTAGAGTGTTGGGGGCAAAAAATAAAAAAGCATCCATCATGTCAAGCTTCTCTACATCTTCAAAATAGAAATAAGCCATTACTTTGCCCTCACTTTTGTTGTGGGGTTTTGTCTTCTTGAGCTGGATGGGGCCAGAATTACAAACAGGAATATAGAATCATAGGTTCACAGAATATCCTAACCTGGAAGGGATCCACAATGATCAAGCAACTCCTGGCCCTTTACAGGACAACTGAAAAAATGACACCATGTAAGTGGTGTCCAAAACCTTCTTGAACTCCAACTGTCTTGGTGTCTTGGCTGCTTCTCTTGGGCTGCCTGTTCCAGTGTCCAACCACCCTCTGGGTGAAAAACCTTTTTCTAATATCCAACCTAAACCTCTTTTGATACATCTTCAGGCAATTCCCTTAGGTCCTATCACTGGTCACCAGAGAGAAGGGATCAGTGCCTGCCCCTCTGCTTCCTCTCACGTGGAAGTTGTGCTCAGATAAGAGGCCTATTCTTCTCAGTCTCCTCTTTTCTAGACTGAACAGACTGAAATACTTTGTACAGCTTCCCATCACAGCCCTTCATTGTCTTCCTAGTCCTCCTTTGGACGCTGTTCAATAGTTTAATATCATTATATTGTAGCACCCAAAACTGCTCCCAGCACTCGAGGTGAGGCTGCGCCAGTGCAGAGCAGAGCAGGACAATCCCCTCCCTTGCCTGGCTGGTGATGCTGTGCCTGATGCACCCAGGACACGCTTGGCCCTCCTGGCTGCCAGGGCACTGCTGGCTCATGTTCAACTTTCTGCTGACCAGGACCCTCAGGTGCCTTTCTGTGCCTTTCCAGCATCTCATTTCCCAGTCTGTACATATAGCCAAGGTTGCCCCATCCAGGGGCAAAATCTAGCACTTGTTAAACTTTATACTATTAGTGATCACCCAGCCCTCTAATTTGAATGTATTGGGAATACAGTTCCATTTAAGATATATCCCATAGGCCTAAACAGATCAATATATAGGAACTCCACTGAGAAGGCAATTGTCATATAAATGACAGTAAAATTTCAGGTTAAAAATTCTACACAAGATTTGGCTTAATTTGGCTTAAACTTAATGGATGAAAGAAACTGAACCTAAATGCTGAAACTCTTAAAACTATCTTTTTTCCATGTGTGGTTGAGGAGGCTGGAGGCAAAAATGCTCAGTGTTAGTCTGCCTGTTGTGACCTGAGACAAGGAACGGCAGGTGTGGAGTCATTCCTACTGCCCTTTCAGCCCTGTTGAATGCTGGCTGTGAGAAAAATGAAGATCAAGTTGGGATAAAAATTGCAGCTTTCTATTCATGTTTGCCTAAAGCAATTACACCCTTAATGGCCTGAAGTAGAGTAAATGTAAATTATCTTCATAACAGAGGTTAGCTTAATGAACCTTTCTGAAACATTGCATATTTTTGTATTATGAAACTGACATTCTGTATGTCATCAGACACAGAACTGGAGATATTAAAGTAAATTTCTTCCATGAATAAATACTCTGTCTTGCACAGGTGGATTAAACATTTGATATAGCCAGATACACCTGCTGGAAAAAATCAAGCCTTCCTGCTGAGTGTTATAGCAACAAGGGGATTGACTAGGTAGACCAGAGCACTTTCTGTGCTCTTAAATATCTATATACTTGTAACATACATCAAGG
Source organism: Drymodes brunneopygia (assembly GCA_013400955.1). Classification (NCBI taxonomy): domain Eukaryota; kingdom Metazoa; phylum Chordata; class Aves; order Passeriformes; family Petroicidae; genus Drymodes; species Drymodes brunneopygia. The sequence continues at coordinate 164,028 of VZTZ01043691.1, forward strand.
CAAAATAAATTTCTAGGCAAAACATTAATTCAATAGATGCTTAGTAGATCAATTTCAGTGCTGAAGAAATAATGCAACAAAGAATATTGTTGACAGTAAAAGTGGTTTTTTTTATATATTTTCAAATAGGTATCTATGACATAATGCATTTCTTGCACTTTACCTGTTTATTAAAATATCCATAAGAGGATACTGCTTAAATACAAATTAAGAACTTTTTAATCAAAATTTCTATTTATATTCCTTCCTTGCCATGTTATTCAACTGATTTGTAATTTACAGGTGTTGGGAATATTCTACAGATTAATGTCTTTGGGAAAGTTGGCGGAAAATCTAACTGTATTTATTCAAATAAAGTGAAAAATAGCAATTAAACTTTTTTAAAGACAAATTATTTCTAATGTATTTCAAATATGCCTTAGCCTTTCTTCTTTGTTTTATTATGTTAAATATCCTAATTTTTTTCCTTTTTTTAATAAAAAAACCTTAAACTATCTTTTAACTTAGCTCTACCAGTGGCTTTGATTTGAAAATTTGGAAATAAGTTCCACATATTTGACAACCTTTATATCCACTCAGTTTCCTATTCAGTTTCCCAAATTTCATGCCATGTCCTTATTTCCTCATTCTTGCCTATATTTTAGCTTCACACAAAGTTGTTTAGTGAGGAAAACAGACTGCCACAATACCAAGATGATAATCTTTTCTTCCCTTTACAGTTTTGATATTATTGTCGATATTGAGTCTCTTGAAAAAATGCAACACAAATTACAATCTGAATTTCACCCTTTGGAGTACATAAAGCAAATAAAATGCTTGTTTCACAAGAGTTTTGTATCATATAAATTAAAAAGTAATTCAAATACATGAACTCGTAAGTGTTTGAATTTTATGACCTCTGAGTCATCCTAAATATAATTTGATTGCCTTAGGGTGCATTGAGCTGTTGCAAAATACAGGCTGCTTTCACAAAAAAAAAGAATCATAGAAATATGTGAGAATTAATTTTAATGTAATTTAAAATGTAATCTTGTCAATTACAATATATATGTTTGTAAGTTCTGCTTTTGACTTGTACTAAACTGCACTATGATTATTACACAGGTAAAATATTCAGTGTTATGTTATGGCTACTGTAAGCATTGATTAAACACTCCAGTGTTCATGAAGGCTGACAGGGATTCAAACGAGGAAATGTAAAACTTGAAGGTACAGCAGTATAGTGACATTTCACTCTATAAAGCTGCCAATATTTTAATCCTGCACGTAAATCATTTTCATCAGCTCAATTCCATATCTTAATTTGTGTAGCAAACAAAGTATTGGGTTGCATTATGTTTAATAATTAAGAATGTGATATCAATTTCCATATATTTTAAGTTCCTGGACAAGAAATAGAGTTAACATTTTTAGTTTCAATTTGTTTCCTTTACAAAATAAGAATTATTAAGGATTAGGTCTAATTTTCACGCTGTGATCAACCAAACTTTCATTATTTGTTTTCATAGAACCTTTCGTTTCTTTGCCTAAGTGATGTCTTCGTCAATGTTCATGTTGTATTCATTTAGAGTGATGATTGATATGGTAATAGATACAGTGTGATTGAAAGCAACCTTTGTCAATAGGAAGGCCAAATACTCAAACAGTGTATTGGTTTGAGTTTGCTCATTATTGGAGACCTTTCATAGTCATATTGACTTGCTGTCCAAATGTTGTTACTTACCTGATGCTTTCATTGTTTAAATGGTATAGACATCAGTATTGAACATGACTTTTTCCAATATTTGTCCTAAAATACACACAAGGCTCAATTATCAACTGAAAATTCTTAAGGACTATTTTCAAAGTATTACAATGGTATTTAGGGAACATAAACTAAATGTTTGTGACAGAGAAAATTAGTGTTATGTACTGGTGATGTTAATGTAATGTGTTCTGCACTGTGACTTTGTATTTCTTCATATTAGAAAATTACAAGAAGTTTACTTACTCTGAAATGCTTTTTCATCACAGCAGCAAAAGTCCAGGGACTTCTTATTGTAAAAAGAGCATTCTAGAATAACAGAAAATATATTTGTTCCCTTATATGTAGATTTTGCCATTCAAGAGTACTTCTACTCTTGAGAAAATTCTTCTGGACTTATTCTGGCCCTAATAATGTGTTAGACATTGCTACAGGTGTTGTGATCTTGATTTTGATACTAATGCATTTCAGGAACATGAGGAAAAATGCACTTCCCTTCCTTCTTCAGAGTCATTGTACTTTGAAACTTGACAAGAGACCAGGCTCTGCTAAACTCTTGCAAAATAAATGTAGAGGTAAAATATAAACAAAAAGAAATTTTTTTTATGCAAATACAGGAAGTCTTCATGGGACTTTGGAGTTGGCTGATGCTTTATGACTTTCAGTGCAGCCCAAATAGCAACAGGGAACTAAGACTCCTCTGGGAGGACACAGAACAGAGGAAAATCATGAGTTTGGCATGAGAGGTTTTAGATGGCATGGACAGTTCTCTGCCCTAACAAACAGTGTAATTACAGTGAAACAATATTATGACTCCATCCTTTATTACTTGTCCATATCTTTCAAAAGATATCTTCCATATATTCCTAAATTCTGAGATTTGCTTTTGCAAAGTATTTTTTATGGCTTAAGGGTCTTCAATTACCTTCTTTCCTCCTCTAATTTGCTGCCAAAAGAGGGTAGTTCTGTTGCAGATCTTTCCAGGTCCCCTCAATGTTGAGAACCTACTCAAAAATGAGATGACAACATAAATTAATTAATTTTTCATATATGAGAGACAGGAAAATGAAGAAAGTACATGGAAGTTTTTCTCTTTTATCCCATGTTTATATTTCCCCTGAATAAAGACATTTGACTGAAAAGTTCATTAATAATTTCAAATTTATCAACTACCACAAGTGATTTTCAATTAAGCTCTGCTTACATAATGTTCAATTAAATGTATAGAAAACATTTACCATTTTCTGAAGTCTCCTGTGATAGTTCCTTCAGGAAAATGTAAAGAAAGGCTAGTTTGAAAGATCTGAAGCCAAAATTGCTGTTAAAGATTAAGAGTTAGGTAGATTTCCTTCCAAGGCCTGAGGAGCTAGCCAGTTTAGTCATTAAAATCCCTGTATTTCTTTATTGGGATTTCATGAGCACTTTTGTCCTTTTAAATCACCTGTTGCTCAAAGTAAGACCAAGCTATGACTTTATTTTTCTTGACAGTGTCAGCTGTCTTCCTTGCTCAATTTCTTTGGTTTGTGTCTCTATCTGTGCATAGTTCCTGAACTTGTAACACCAACCATCATCATACTACATCTATGGTAGAAGACTGCTAATTATATGCATGCAACAATCCCTTTCTGTATTAAGATATGAGAATGGACACTGAAGAATATTATAGAAAGGGGTCTTTCTCTTGTCTAAGTGTCATAATGTTCTCCCTATATCCCTGGAAATCCATGCAGGTCTAGTGAATGGCCGAGGTAAAGTTTCTTTCATTCATTCATTTCTGAACTGAACAACTTCCTCATCCTCAAATTGAATGTACACCCTAGAAGGAAATATATATATCCTTGTTAGGCTGGATACAAAGATAAATCATTTATTTCAGAGTTCAGAGATGTGTTCAGCAATGCCACCCCTAATTTTTTTATTTAATTTTTTATTTATTTTTTATTTTATTTTTTGTTTTATTTTTTTATTTATAATTTTTAATTATTTATACCTTTATAAAGGTAAATAATGTAAAATGCTATGTTTACTTCCTTGGATTTTTACTTCACTTTTGGTAATGTTCCCTTAATTTAAAAAAAAATGAGAAAATTCAGACCTATGGATATTTATTAAAAAATCTCAGGACAGAAGCCCTCCAGCTTCTTACAGCATTTAATTCATAGGAATTTAATGCTGTGCTGTACTCAGCATGTTTATTAAATAAATACATATTCCCTTCCAGAAAAGTAAGTATAAGTTTAGGTGTTGGAGGAGCTTTTTCCCTGCTTTCCTTATAATACTGATGAGGAAAGTTTTCTGTTTTAATAGAAAAACAAAGTAAACAAATCATCAGAATCATTCTATTACCACCTGCAGCTCTCTTGCCTTGATAGATCATATTGTACCAAAGAAGAACTTTTGCATTGCCCACATTCTGATGTCAGTAATACAAACTCTAATTTTACAACATGTAAAATTGGAAAAAAAATGGCATAAATAATGTTGTGACTCCTTGGTTTTACACATGCGAAATGAAATTGCCCCCTGAGCATCCCAGTAAGGCTTGCTCAAATTGCAATGTTTTGCTTCTTAATATTCACAGAGTGCTGCCATTGAAGCACCTGAACACCAAGGCATGTCCCACTTCAAGCAAATGGGAAAAGCATGCCATCAATGCTCCTGATCTCTGAGCAGAAGGTGCAAAGAGGGTAAAGTTACAAATGCTGAAATATAAAGTAGGAACGTAATATGAACAGCAGATGTTGTGAAAGACAATTCAGCAATGTAGAAAGGAGCCTGGAGAGTGCAATTAGAAACAAAGTAGATGAAAATGTACCTGATGACAGGCAGCCAATAGAGTGTAAATCTTCATCTTTCTTTCTAGATTGAGAACAATGTTCCTTTTCTCTGCTCTTTGGGAACTTCTACATATTGGTGGACAGATATCATTCCAGGCTTCTCCTCTTCTGAGCTGTCAGGAACAAGCTCTCTGAACTGGAAACTATTCCAATTATTGGGATTATGTCCAGAAGTTCAAAAAGGAATATGAAAACAGGAAAATTCAGATCATAACATTTTTGTTCTCCAGTAACGTAAGCCAGCAATTGCTGCTTTTTACTCAATAATAGTTACTTTCTATTTTCTAAGTCAGTCTGGAATACAGGAGGCTTTGAAGTACCTAACACTTATGAGTAACTTCTTTTGGTGCTGCAGGATTCCTACTGCTGAGAGGGTTTCTGGAAGGAATGGTGTTCCTTTGGGTAGATTGAACTATTGGGGAAGTTGATGAGAATTTACTAGGGTTAACTGAAAAAAAAAATGTACATCTCTTTCATAAATTTAGAGCCTACAGTAACAACAACATGATAAAAGTTATTTGATGAGAGTGAATAAAATGCTTATTCAGGTAAAATATGGGGAGGTGTGAATCAAGGGCAAAAAGTCCCTCCAGCTGTGAAACAGATCACAGTGGGCACTAAAGGCACTGTGAGCAAGAAGGTTTGAAAAATCTGTTTGGATTGCGGAGGAGTTTGTTTTTACAGGGAAGAGTAAAGATTTTGTCCAAGAAGTTTCCCTTCGGCGGTGAAGCCCTGAAGTACTATGTGCTAAGTTCCTTTTCAAGAGAGATGAAGCATTGCAGGGACTTCTGAGGAAAGATGGAGAGAGCTACTTGAAGCTTCTATTTTAAAAACTGAAAAGACAATCAAATAGTGAAATATTTCTCCATTTAGCTGTGAGCTTATTCCAGGGGCCAGTGGGTGAACGGTAATGTGGCTACAGGGGTATCTGGTAGATTTGATCTGACCTGCAGAAAATTGAGATGTTGCATTTGTGTTCTTTTTCCTGAGTTCATGAGCAACACTGGACACAATGAGTACTTACACACAGTAATAATATTTGCCATTGATATGTATAAAGATTTTTAGAGGAATAACATAGCTGTCCATTAGCAAGCATTTCGGTAAGTAAAGACAGCTAATGGAAGAATGCAAATGATGTGAGGAAAAATAGGATGCTTTTGAACCATCTGACATCTGCTAAAGAACACAAAAATAAATGGAGTGGCAGGCAGAGGATTTAATGCATTAGGTAGGCAAGTCTGAAAGGGAGGAGTCTTTTCAGAAGAATTCTGTGTTTTGCATTGTCAGGAGCAGGTAGCAGAGGAAACTTTTGATTAAAATTTGGAATATGAAAAGACTAAAGAGAAAATTGCATGGTAGAGAATCTAATAATGAGGAAAACTGAGAGCCTGTAAGAAATAGAAAAAATTTGGGTTTGGAGATTTGGAATTCAAGAGCTGCAGAATGCGAAAGGCTAAGGATAGAACAAAAATACAATCTCAAGAACTGAAGGAATTGAGAACTTATAAAATCAAACATAGCTAAATCAATAGAAAGTTTGAAGGAAAATTAAAGATGGTTAAAGATGTAGGAATTAGGAGCAAAAGTCCTAAATGTTATGTTTTAAGAAAAATAAAACTAAAAATGGTACAAAGACAGAGAGGGAAGGCTGGAGCATTCCCTAGGTTGCTTTTGGTAGACAGAAATACAGATGACGAAGGTTGGGGGAAGTCTAAGGTGCAGAGGAGCAGACAGAATGATATCAAAGGGGGCAAAGAAGTGAAGGATACAGCTGAAATTGGTGACATAGTGACCATAGTGACAACATGGGATGGAGGGACAAATCTGTGAGCATCACAACCAGAGAGGATGATAGCATGGAGATCATAAATACAAATGAGTGAAAAGCTGTGGGAGAGTGAGGGGTAGTGAAGGAGAACAAGAGGTGATTTGATAGAAAAAGCACTAGAATCTCAAAAGAAATAAATGGAATTTTTGGGGGGGGTTTTGGTGGTTTTTTTGGTTTTTTTTTTACTTTCCCATTAAAACAAATAAAAACTCTACCATGTGGGATAGTTTGCTTCATACTTAAACCCCTTAATAGAATATTTTATATCTTTATTTTGCATAAACAAATATCTGTCTAAAGGTTGTCGCTGTGTACTGTTAGGAAAAAAAGGAATTTGCTCCAAAGAAACTACCAGTAATACCAGCAAACAAAGAGAGATTTTCCCAGCAGAGAGGTGAATTTATGTCCGCAAACTAACAGGTTGAGATTTATATATTCAATGTTAGTGCATAAAAATTAAACATTTTATTGGTGTTTGCCTGTCTCTGATGCACTCACCTCCAGCTACATACTAATACTGTTTGTTAATATCTTTTCCTGATGGCATGTGACTATAATTTTCTGAGTGTATCAGATCTGTTTAGCACTGTCCAAAATAAAATAGCATGAAGATATAAATGCTAATGGAGAAAGTGCACCATGGGGAATGTATATCATAACATGAAACTACTTTCTTTATGTACATGATCTTTAAGCAAAGAATCTTGAGGTTTGCTTGAGGTTTGATTTTTTTCCAGTATACTTGCTCCCTAGATTTTTTTTTCCTTATAGCTTGTTGTGTGTCACGTACAACATATAAAATGAAGCTCAAATTGCTACTTGCTACAAATTAAGCTGAAGAAGATCTGTGTCTGACCATCCTAAAGCTGTGAATTGAGCTTTCATGGATGGATGATTTTATTTCAAGTCACTTCTTTTCATTACAGTTGCCGCAACTATGGACTTCATTTCAGAAGGGCTTAAGAGGTGAGTGCAGGCAGTTTTGACATAAGTTATATGAATAAGTGTCATGGTGGGGGAGTTACATCAGATGTGAGATCAGTATTTGTGTAAGTGGTAGCTGCACCACACAAATAAATACCTGAATGACATGAATATCCTAAAAGGATTACAAAAGAATAGAAGAGCAAATATGCAGAAGTCCAAGAAGACAAAAAGAATTCTTTAGAAAAACTGAATTCTCACATGAACACAACTTTTAAAGTGTGATATTGCACTTTGATGCATATGTCTTTAATACATATAACTTGGAGATGATACACTGTTATTAGAGACTTATCATGCCTGATGTGCAATGCAGAGGCGTTTGCTTTGATGAATTGGAATTTGCTGTCATGAATCCAATGGCAGCAATGAGACACATCACTACCTCTAGCATTCAGAAGCTTTTAGCTATAATTACCCTATATTAATACATAGACATATACAGGACAGAAGCAAATCTCTATCTGTTTGTGTCCTCCACCATAAAATTCTTATTTCCCTCAATGTTTTATACTGCTTATGTGTTTCAAACCTAATCCTGCATATCAAAATAACACTTAGTCTTTATAGCTACACTAAGTGTTCATATCACTAAACATATATTATTCTAGACTTATTTCTCTGAGATTTATGCATACTGTATAAAGAAGCAGAGGAAGAGAGAGAAAGAAGTGAGAATTTCTTCCCTGCTTAAAAAAGATTTCAGCTATTCAAAAGATCTGAGAACAGTAGAAAGAGAAACATAAAGGAAAACAGTAAACTGTAGGAGCTGCATCCTTTGTTAGAAGATGCATATTCATTGGAGAAAAAAAAAAGCTGGAAACATTTTTAAATTGCACCTATACAATTTGCAGCTGCTCTGACTATTCTGTATGCCATTCAGTTTTAAAACAGACAGCTTGGCTCTGTTTATGCAATTTTAGAACTGTCATACTCTTCCTTAGAAATAATATAAATGCAGCTTGTGAAATGGCTTCAGATATGGGAAGCTACAGGGATTTGTACAGATTTCTAAAGTTCTTAAGGTCCTGTTTAAAATTTTAGGGAAGGAAAAAAAACCCTCACTGTCCATAATTCTATACAATTTGGAAAAGAAAATATACCAATTTTTCTTTTTCCACAACATGAAAATTACCAGGCAAACTGTCACTGTGTTATTGCCTTAGTCTTTTTTTGTAGGTTTTCATGAAGATCAGAAGCAGGACAGGTTCTGACCTAGTTTGGGAGTTCATGAAGATTCTATCCACAACTGGGTAAGTGGTATGTCTAACATACAGGAATATGATGCAGTCTAAGAATAGCCTGGAGACCTTCAAGAGGGAGGCTTGCCTGTGGTATAGCTTGCAAACCTGCAAGAACTGTCTTTGGTAGTGCACTCTGCGCTTCATGTCTGGGCTGCCCAGATAAGCTCCACACAAACAGTGACTTTCATGTGGCTATGAGGAAAACAAAAGGTGGGAGCATAGTGTCAAATGCTGCAGGGACCAAACTTTATGAACAGTTAAGGAAACATTGAGTAACCTGCTTTTCTTTTTCTTTCTTTCTTTCTCTTTTCCTTCTTACCTAACTACCTACCTATAAATTAGTGGATAGGTTTATCTAGATTCAATACAGGTATTATACTTAAAAGTGCCCAAACCTAGAAACACTCTGACCACTGGTGCCTTACCACCATCTGTTTTGTACAAAACTGTTCTGAAACTATTGCATTTATCAGATCATGGAGTGTATTGCCACTTCATTTCTTTAATAGTTTGATTTTCAGAAGTTATCTTCTTGTTTTACTAGAAAACAGGAACAGACTCCATCCAGGCCCCCTTTCCCCCCACCACCTGCAACCAACTGTGGCTTTATGCTTTGGTATGGGTTTTTTTTTTTAAGTTCTGGGGTTTTTTTTGGTGGTTGTTTGTGGGTTTTTGGTTGGGTGGTTGGTTGGTTGGTTGGTTGGGTTTTGGTGTTTTTTTAAAGTTATTCTGTTTAATATTAAAGGTATGTTACACTACCTGTGTATCTTGCTTGTGACATACTTTACCTGGTTCACTTTTTAATTTGTCTGAGGTTGTCTTATCGCCAGAGATGTAGTCTGTTATTGATTAAATAATTCATTTAGCTGTCCCCAAGATGACAAATCTGCTTATTGTCATGAGGAAGTTGATATACTATACTTTGTTTACAAAGGTTGTGCAACAGTCAGAAAGTAATGTATAACTACAACATTTTTATAGATTTTACATGTTATGTACATTTCATTAACAGTTACATCCAGCGATAAACGTATATTTATTTGATAAAAATTGAAATTGGCACTAAAATAACTCACATTTATTGGCTGTGCTCAAAGTAAAGAGATTCAGGAAAAGTTCGCATGGTGAATTAGCTTATGAACCTTTTAAAAATTTTGTCATGTTAGCTAAGCTCTCCCATTTAACCCTTTCAACACTGCTTTAGGAATGCACAGAAATTTCCTTCAGCTTTCTAAACTTTCATTGTCAGCATATGGTATATTGCATACATCCATAGACATATCCCAATTTTGTCACTCTGTATGAACTTCTCATATGTATTCCATAGGTTAAGAAGAGTTTGTCTTGTTAATCTTGTGCTTAAAAATATAATTCTGTTCCTAACATTGCATTGAAGTAGTCATATTTAAAAATGACTGTTTTAAGAAATTCTGGTTTTTATTCACCCTCCTGTTCTTCATTCAGAGTACTACCCAGAATCTGGATTAACATATTGAATAAAAAATTATCATTCTTACCATCACCTTTTCAGCCACAGATCTCCAGCCAGACACAGTTTTAGCCTCTGCTTGTAGAACACATACTGTTTCAGAGGCAGTTTCAGAAAAGGGCTCTGAGAGGACTTGCAAGATTTGGATAAGATAAGCAATGAAAGGGAGCACAGCAGAATTAAAGGCATGCTTAGCACCCTACTTCCATCCTGATAAAAATGCCATATACAGCAGAGACATTTGCAAGTCATTATTTTCAAGGAATAGTAAGAATGGCAAACTTTTTGTATTTGAAAATTGTTCTTTCTTGCATTTGGGCCTGGTACACTTATTCATCTCATCAGTTAAAGCAAAGTATAAATTGCCTCGCTTTCAATGTAATAAATTCATAGAAACAAAGGAAGGAATATTGTAAAATTTTCCTAATTTTCAAGGAATTCCCTTTTTATATGTAAATACATTTTACAAATGGTGGAAAACATCTTTTTAGCAAAAACGATTCTGGAGAAATTACCAAATATGTTAACTAACAAATGTATGTGAGTTAATCTTTAGTGTGATAGGATGAGTTTATAGCATTTCTAAATAATCAGCAAAAAATGTGCTTAGGCTGCAAGTGTAAAATATAAATACTGGAAATTAAGAACTTCGGAAATATGCTATTTCACTTCCAAGGCAAAATTTTTAATTGGATTTTATTTATGTATTAATTATACATTTAATGGCTTTGGATGTAAGGAAAATTTGACCTGTGATGTTCAATGGACTCTTACAAATCTCAAAACCATGTTAATCGCTTTAATTTCTAAAGGAGCAAATTTGGGTTATTTTTACTGCCTGTATCACTCAAAAATACATACAGTGGATATATAAAGATGTATGTTTATGGATGTCTGTATCTACTGACTTACTGCATGTATAGGTACCTCAATTTATATATTTATATATATACATTAATATAAATTGACATAACACATAACTAAGCATTTTCAAGTGATTATAACCACCCAAGTTTTTTCATAAGGTTAGTATTTTCTCACAAGTTTTCAGTATTATTTTCCTCACAACATTTGAACATTATTGATGCATATCATTCTGTAGAACCCTCCAGTGGATTCAAATTATATATACAGACTTTCAACTTATATTTTTGTCATTTTATAAGGCTTTATACACTGTGCTTCAGTAGAAACAATGATTCATACATGAAAAAAAATTAAAATACATTTTCATAAAAAGGGCACAAATTATTGATAAACACATCTATGTTTGCAGATTGGTTATTTCTCAGAGGTTATTTGGGGTCATAATTGTAAATCTCATTACCTTGCTTGAAGGAGAAGGTCTCTTTCATTATTACGGTGCTGAGGTCCATATCCCTGAAGCTAATTGCAAGGTATTGCTTCAGAGTTCTAATTGTTTGCCATCAAAATAGCTGTGTAAGCTTGATTAACAGTGTTCAGCAACATTCATAATAGTCCAAGCCTGGTCCTGCATAAAATAGAAACTGGGAAAAAATCAATAAGATTTAATAAGATCAGGAACAATCACTTACAATAGTACATCAATCACACAAAGTAATAGGTGCAGGATTTGATAGGGTCCTGAACTGCCTGAGAGATTCATAACCAGTACTCGTTAATGATTTGTTCATTTGCATTTTATCAATCCAGCTACAGCTGACAAGCAGAAGGAGCAGTAAGGAAATATGTTGACTTAAACTCATCAGAGTTTGCAATTAAAAAAACCCCAGATAACTTAATAGGAAAATCAGACGTGGCTATATATGTGGAGGGTGTGTACATGTGTAGATGTGCTCTTTCGTGCTGCAAGATTATAATAAATTACTACTCCATAGTGGCTATTAGTATTCCCATAATCCCTCAGAAAGTCTGCTTATGTCTGAGAAAAAGTATAACAAAATATAAATTTTTAAATTCTCCTCGGTGCTTCACAATGTTTCTTTCTCATTGCATTTCACATAGTGTATTGACATCACAATATTTAATATGAAACATGCATATTGTCTTGTTTTCGTACCCTTTTAAATAAATAAAGCCTTGGGCTTTGCCTTGGGCCAAACCCATATCAAATACAAAACCAATAGTAATCAGATGGCTTTCTGGTGATTATTATTTAGCATTATATCCTATATCAGCAGATTTCATGTCTTTCTAAAGTAATTAAGTTTTGTTTACTGTCTGAACATTTTTTGAAATTGTCATGAATAAACATCAGATCTCATTTATCCAGACTCTTGCCTGTTTGTAATGCATCAGTCTTTTGTTTAAAATAAGAAACCCAGAGCCAAGCCAAGCTAAAATGCTACAAAAAACCCCACATGAGCTGCCTTGTGTGTGAATGAGTTATTTAGAGAGTAATCTTATAGGTCTATCTGCAGACTGTTTGCTTGCCTGTGTTTGTTGGGTCCATTTTGATGAGTGACTCATTATAAACCAGATTACACACCTCCCTTTTCTGAGGAGCAGTTTCTTCTGTTAGATGTAGTAATTCTAATTTATATCCCAATTAATGTGTTCCCCTAGTATATAGCCTTTTCTTGTCCTTACACCAGATTTATTTTTTTTCACAGACAAAACCTTAAAATACCGTCTTTGGTTCTCAAGAGCATCTTGCGACCCAGAACACAAGTTGTTTATTTGTACAATCCTTTTTTTTGCTCATTTTAGTCAGCTTCTACATTTTAAAAGGAAAGCAGCAAATTCTTAATCAATATTTGCTCCTGTCACATCGTCTTATACTAGGACAGCATCTAATACCAGTACAAAGTCTGGGCTTCCTTAATACATGGTTTAAAAGGGAGATTGTCACAGGGCAGTATGATATGGAAAGAATTTAATTTGGGTTTTCTGTGCTACATCAGGCCCTATGGCTCAGCAACTGTAATGGAGGACCTTCCCAGGTTAGGTGACACTATGATTTTTGAGGTAAAAGGATGGCTGAATTTACAGGCTGACTGATGCTGTGATTTTAAGGTTGCACCATGACCACCCCAGTGGTATGTGTTCCACGGAGAAAGAATTGGCAGGTTGGTGGCTTTGTCAGAAAATTGGCTCAATCTCTAACTGGATTTCAGAAATTATATTCTCTAAACTGCTATTCTGGGACATGTAAAAACTATCAGCTACTGCATTAATCATGGATTAGTTGTAATAACTATTAATTTTATAGTACTTTCAATTTTTTTATAACTTTACAAATATATCCTGGACTGGATAATTAAATCCATGAGCTGTATTAAAAACAGAGTAGTAATAAAAGAAAGGGAATTATTTGCTACAGTAAGTCTTGAGAAAAGGATATTCTTTTTCTGATTCTGAGCTGACCATGAATAATCTGTGGTTTTTAATAAGTATGTTTGTTTCATCAAATGGCTATTTAACGAAGAAATACTATAGCCTCTGAATTCGCTAGATATTCTTAGATAAAAATATTAATTTGGCTGTTAGATGTGTGTGATTTAAAGCTATGCTATTCATTTCTCTGAGTAGGTTTGATAAAATAGCCCCCTTGTCAGCTGCTGCTTCAGCCTCCCCTGAAGTTGTCCCTGAGTCACAGATACCCTGTAACACCTAAACTACTGGAGTCATCAACTAAATGTAAGTCCAGGCTGATTTCCATTCCACTGAAGTCTAGGTTTCAGAGTCTAGCAAGAACTAAAATGGGCCACAATGAAGACTCTATCCTCAGAAAAAGGAAACACAAATGTCTGGAATACTTGCCTTTCCAATTTACTGACAGACGTGAGCCAGCACCTTCAGTATCAAGCTATGTTTTCTATTCCTTGATTAAAGATGTATTGCTTTTTCAGGAACAAACCTTCATCCCTGACTGCTGTGCCTATAATGCAGACTGCAAACCTCCTCAAAGAAGAATACTTCCCCAAATCCATGAGAAAAAGGCCAGGTATTCTTTAATGTCAGATTAATTGCTTGTTTTCAGATATAGGCATGCATGATACCCAACTGGAAGCTTTCTGCAATATGTAAGACCTTGAGGGATAAATGTGTGACTCATGAAACGGGGATGGACTCTTGTTATCTGATTGTGGTTGAGGGCTGTGCCTTTTAGTGGGACTTCCATTCGTGGGAAGCCCTGAGCCGTAGTGTACAGCAGTACTATCTGGCAACATCTCTCTGTCTTTGACACCCAGGACAAGGTAGATCCTGGATTTTCCTAACCAAGACATGGGATTGGAGAAAGGAAACCTGTGGAAAGGCCTGGGTATGTGAGAAGAGCAACAAGGAGCAGAGATATATGTCAGGTGTAAGGGCTGCAGATATCTGTGTGACACAGACACATCTACCATGTGCAGGTATGTCCAGTGATTGATGATATCAAAATGTTAACATTTCTTTTAAATGAGTATATCACTGCTGGGATCCTCAGAGGCAGTAGTTATCATTTTGTTCTCTAAGAGCCAACTCAGGGCCAGATCCTTGGAAGAAACTTTTCAATAAATTTCGCTCTTTAGAGAGCTTAAAAACAGAATAAACAAAAGATTTCCAGAATTTCAGAAAGCTGGGAGGAAAAAAGGAAAATTCACAGAACTTGTTATGGAGAACAACTATCAGAAAAATATGCAAATCACTTTAAAAGTGAACATAAAACCAAGACACTAATTATCTGAGAAGCCTAATAAAAAGTAGTAGCTTGTGTTTACTTTGATTTTTTTTTCCATTCTGCAAGACCTACATTATTTACCCTCTACTTATTATGACTCACAAAATTTAAAAATACAATGTTGGAAAACTATGTTCTTGCTAAAAAAGCAAGCACAAGCTTTAGAAGCACTTTTCCTTGTCTCTTCGCAAAGTGTTATATTAAAAAGTACTTTAATATTGCTGTTGCTGAACTTTTAGATGTGACAATATCACATTATTCTAGATTTTGAGAGTTTCTAACTGCACTATATTTCTGTTTCTTTATAAAAAAAAGTGACTGTGGAAATCTCTCTCAATATTCTGGGTGAATAAGAAGCAAAATACTCCAAACTGGGCATTCTTCCATAAGAGAAAATAATGGGAAAGCAAGATTCAGTTCTAGGCAACTGCTGGTCTGTAAGAATGATGCTGGTCTCTAGAATGTTTTCTAACCCCAAAGAGACAAAAAAGAAGGTACTTCATCAGTATGCGCCTGATTTGTGTATAAGAAAGAAGCCCAAACAGGTTTTATGGCCTATAGCTGACAACTGGTCCATACACCAGTTGTGATATCCACAGACTTGGCAAATAAGAATCAGGGTTTACCATGGCTATAAAGCAGGTATGCAGACTAAGCTGAAAAAGATTAGCTTCTGCTTATGAAATTCTAAATATTATGCATTTTTTGGAATGCATTTTCAAGGCCTAGGTTTGAAATGAACACAGTAAAAATAATACAAGCTTAATTTTCTTCTTCTTTTCTTTTCCTTCTTCCTCTACTTCTTTT
>VZTZ01043691.1:179638-244480 GCA_013400955.1 Drymodes brunneopygia
TTTTTTTTTTAATCTTGTCACCATGTTGTCATTTTTTGTCATGTATATTATTCCAGAAGGATTTGATGTCTGGAGTGATTGCATAAATCAACTCAACTATGTCACTGCTTATAAGTTTGCAATATGTTAACTCTCTTCATAATTTACATAATGTTTAAATAATATACCTTCTTTTTCCCTTATCCCTACATTAATGTGATTAGAATCAGTGGAAGTGCTATAATTTTCTTGTAACGTGTGCTTCCCACCTACGCTTGCTTATTACAAGAAGTATCATTTCTAAAACTAGCAGCCCCTAATCAGTTTAGCTGTCAAAAATTATTTTTTCCAAGAACAAAATTACCTTATAAAATATATTATTGTTTCTATTTAGTATTCCTGTTAAGGTAAACAAACAGCAGAAAATTGTTGCTTTGTCTTATTTATTTCCATGCCGGCATCTAACTGTAAGTAGTAGTGGAATACATCTTCTGATATATTATGCAATTAAATTGATGGATGGTTAATTGAGTCAGTATGGCATACCATATGTGTACTCCTGACCTGAATGTCACTGGTCAGATTAAGGCTTCACACATTTGACCAAAGAACATATGCTGTTATTGAGAATGTGGCTCTAGATAGGATAGGGATTTTAGTCCATGGAAAAAAAATCATCATAACTGGCTTTGCTCTTTGGTAGTTGGAGCCCTGGCTCCTTAGGAGTCCAGCTGTAAAGGACTTTAAAAATAATGAAAGTTATTAATTAAAAGCTTACTGACATCATGGCCATTAACTTTGGCAGGCTCTTTCATTAATTTATTTGATCTCTCTTATTACATGACATATCCTCATCATAGTATTTGTGCCTTTGTACACCAAGCTTGAGACCTTATTGGCTTTTAATTTGAGCTCAGCCTTTTCTTTTTTTATCCCAGATGCCTTCTTCTCCAAAGAAATAAAATATTTTCTTTATTGGTGGGCATGATACATATACAAACAATAAAGTAGCAGAAGAAGGGGAGTTCATACACCTTTAATGACAGTGACACATATACATCAAAACACATACAGATTCTCACACGGAAACATTCTTGTATATATAGTTACATCACAGTTGCAAGTAATGGTATTTTTAGAAGTGCCTTGGTAAAACATTGTTTTCATGATGATTAGTCCTAGTTTTTGGCAGATTTAATATTTCTGTTTTATCTTATTTATCTAAATAATATTTAATGACATTGTATTTTTTGTCAGCTATTTTGCATATTTTACTTCTAAACCAGCTATTATGGGAGCTATTTTAGCTTCACAAATGTTTTAAAGTAAATTATGTTATTTTACAAAATTATTGCAGTAGAACATACATCTGAGCAATAATGTTTTATCTTTGACATTGCTTTGATGACTCATCCATTTTGACAGGTAACTGCTTTAAAGCTATTTAGTTTGCATCAACACTGAGATAAAACGAGACTTGAACAATATGTAACATAGAAGAAAAAAAATATACTGTCATTACATGGTTAGAAAAACAAAGATTTGAAATGGGAAAAAACAGCTAATAGAGAAATATCTTTGATTCAGTCATTGCTTATTGCAGCAAACTTGCATATTCTTTGTCCACTGACTTAGCCTAGAAATAGTACCGTCTCTGCTGCATAATTTGTTACTGCCACTTTGAGAAAGATTATGATAATGTACATATAACAAAATTGACAACAATGGAGGAGTCCTGTAATTTTGAACTAAATTCAAGAAGGCTGCTCTGAGCATGAGAACTAACAGTGTCTTCATTATGATTAGCTTACCTTTTCAAGTGTTCTGCTAGGAACCTCTATCACGTAAATTGAGGCAGGAACTTTATTATCATCACTATAGCAACTGCAGGGAAATTTATTTCAAAACAGTTGGCTACCTGAAAATTTTCTCATGATGGAAAGAACGGCAGATGATATATACATTTTAATTCATTTTCATTTGTTCCCGTTTTAAAGTGTTCCATAAATGAGTGAAAGGTTTTTTTTGTTGTTGTTTTAAAGACAAGATGACCAGTTCCACCTTAATTTTTTTTCTAATCCATCTTTTTTCACTAGGAGCAAAAAGGAGTGCTGGAGGATTTTAGTTCTATCGTTATATGTAAAACTTTAATTATGCTAAGATATTTCAAATTGGTCATTTAATGCACAATTCTCTTCATTATTTAATTTTTGAGCTTAGCTGTTACCTGGCTTTTCTTTTGACTTTGATCTTAAATCACACAACCGCTCAGCAAGAATAGTGAAGTGTGCAATTTTTTATTATTTTTCCATGGTGTTAGTATATTCTGTGCCTAAAGAAAAGGAATAACTGCATGGATGGATTTGTAGGGGATGTGAGGAAACTGTAGATGCACATAGAAATTGAATGCAAATACAAGGAAGTGTCTCTTTTTTTTGTCCATGGCAGGGTGGATCCCATGTTCACAATTGGAATTTTTCATTCACAACCCTGCTTTTGTTGCATTTCTGTAATTACAGATCTAGCATAATGCTGAAGACAACAGTAGTGCTTCAGAAACTGGCATCAATCTTTTATTGCAAATGTACACACAATTTTTTTTATTTCTTTCAGCTCCATGATATTTTTATTTTCTTTAAAATGAAGAAACAGAAAGACAGTGTTTTGAAACACGTGTTTCATTAAATGAGCAGAGAGAAATGGAGAAATATCTCAGCTGTCTTGAAACCCTTTTTCTCCACAAAATATAAGTGTAAAAATTCTTATTATTTATGCATCATGGCTGGTGTTCCATTATGAAAGTGCAGTGTATCTCAAAGGTACCTCATAAAATACACTTCAGTCACTGCTTTACCCAATTCCCATTTTTTTTTGAAAAAAACAGTATAAAGTTTACTGCAATATGCATTAACAAATAGGTCGTGTGATGGGGACATCCTTAGCTCTCTTTAACTTTTACATCTTATTGTAGCCAAATTTCTCTCAACTCCTCCTAATAAAGAAGAATATTTTGTGCTTTGGATTTCAGTGGGTTATTCCGTCCACTATGAAATGGAAATATGTTAATTTTCTTTCACAGAAAGAAAGGCATTTAAAGAATTGCTGAAAATAAGAATGTAAGATTGAATGTAAAACAGTCAACACAGTCAAATATTTCAGATATTTCGCATGAAGCTCATTTTCATTTGATAGTTTTAGGAATCTCACCAGGACACCTACATAAACAGTCAAGATGTCCTAAGGTCCTTAAATAATTCATAGGGAAAGGTTGCCCCTCCAGAACATAATCAGAATTGCTTTCTGAAAGTACCTTTTTTTCTTCCATTGACTAACTAGGAGTCTATTGTACTCTTTACTAGCCTTAATTCACTAAAATTCCATCAGGTTAAGATATTTTCACTCAGAAACATCTCAAAGTGGAAAGACAGAATTTTCAGTTGCATTATGTTTAGTCGGGAGTTTTTTTGTTAAGTAGACTTTGGCTGGTTGGTCAAGTGCCTCTTTGTTTATTTGGGGCCATGTTTTGTGGTGTGATTTGTTTATTGGTTTGTTTAGTTGTTTGGATGGTTGGTTTTGGTTGTATTTTTTGGCACTTTTTTTATCTACAAAGCCTAGAAAAATATGAAAATCCCAGGAGCCCAGATCTTGAAATCATTGCTGCTAATAGGAGTTTTACCAGTGACTCCCACAGGATCAGTATTTCACCCTTTTACACAAAGAATCAATAAACAAAAGTCTGTACCTTGGAAATGTGAGTGGAATAAGTCAGGGTAACTATGTGAATGATCAGAGATGAAATTAGTTTTCGGTGCTGCTTTATAATTATCAAAAGAACATCTATCATTAGGTATTATGATCCATAAACACAAATTATCATTTTGTGCAAGAAAGTGCTAGAGCTTTGAAAATCTATCTCTAGGCATTGAAACAGCCACTGTAAAATGTTGTTCATCTATATGACAGCTTAAAATATTTTTGAAATAGAGATCTCAATTTAGTAAGGCAAAAGATCTATACATTAATGTATTTGGGCCAACTCCAGCATCTCACTGAAGTCCCATCAGAACCATCCTCACTCTACATTGATTCACTATTCTGCTAGCAGTTACGCACTTGCAGCATTAGCATTTCTGCTATGCCCAGAAAGCCAGGTACCTGTCAGCACTGAGAGCACCCACAGGTTCTGCCACCTCTTCACTTTCCCCAAGGGCTTGACTTGTGGTCATCTCTGATATGGCCCAGCTGTGGGACCTTGGTCAGAGCTGCAGATGGAAGAGCCTTGTTGGGGTCTCCCACCTTCCTTCACCTGAGAACCTCACCCTGGGCCCTTGCTGCAGCCTGTCTTTGTACTTTACTGATTCTGACCCTGAGCCACTGACCTGATATTCTGCCTTGACTCTGTACTAGGCCCATCAATGGAGACTTTTCTGTGATCCTTGGATGGAGGTTAACCCTGGTCCCTGCCACTGATCCTGCCATATCCATCTCATTGGGAACAATAGGATGGCACCCCAACAGTGTAGCACTGACCGGTCAGCCTGACCATCACCCATGGACCCTGGCTAAAGGCCCTTTACAAAGCAGCCTCCTCCTCCTCCTGCTCCCTGGTAGTACAAGTCCCAAGGGCCAGACAGTCTAAGATAGAAAAACAGTGTTCCAACTGTTCATTTCTTTGTTTCCTTTCATTCTTGGTGCCTGCTTTGATGAACTTGTATCTGGAAAGATTTTCCTATGTATAGTGTTAGGTTTTGATCAATACATAAGACACAGAATGTATATCCCAATTTAGCCAATAATATATTGCTCATCAGGGGCATAGAAAAGCTGATTGCAATCCAATTTTTGTTGGATCCAGTGACTTGAACCTGAGCAGCTATACAGCCACTTTATGTCCTCAGTTCTCATATATTCCTTTATGAGAAAATGTTCCATTTGCCAAAGCAGGCATTGTGCCAGAAAATGAATAATTAACTCCACAACCAAAGGATTAAGGTGATTGTATGTTATTTTCATTTAGGAATTAGAGCTTCAAATTCTGCTGTAATGAATGTTTGTGAAGAATGGAGCATTCAAGAGAAAGACTCAGGGCAAATGCAGTCAAACACGAGGACTGTGGCATGCTGGAACCCAGAAAGTCACTGCTTGAACCTCACTTCTCAAATGCAGATAAAGGAAAGAAACAGCACTCAGCTGACTATCTGAGGAAATGTGATGGGTGTGTTCTCAACAGTTTGTCCTCAGTTTCTTTATGAGGATTGGAGAATGTGTTGTGATGAAGAATAGAAAATTTAATATAATTTATTTGGAAATCCCAGCTCTTTCCTGTCTGTCCAAAGAAGTATCTTCATATTCTGATGCACTAACTCTATCATTTCAAATTTTAGAAGAAAATAAATTAAAAAATCACAGTCTGGGTTTCATATCTGATCTATCTTCTCGAACTTCTAATGTAAACTTTGTTAAAAGTTCTTTTCAACATTTCTGCTTCTCCGCCATTCTCTAACTCTTGAAATGTTGGAAAAGATAGTTCATGCATAATGCATTAGGTGAAAAGTCCATACATTTTTTTGCTTTTAATTCATTTAGGAATCAAACTAATTTCATTTTCCTCATTGAGTATATTTTTATTCCTTGTAAAACAATCATTAAAACATTTGAAATAATAGAAGTGGAATAAGAAAGCATATCAAACATGTAGTTTTAATAATAGATTGCATTGTTAAGTCAGAAAGAATTAAGTAATTGTAGACAGTAAATATTTTAATGCATATACTCCTCGTGGCTTGTTAATTCAGTTACTTACATTAGAATAGTTGCATAAGAAAAACAACATTTTTTGCTAAATCAATTATCATAGAAAGCATTTTCTTAAAGTTTATGCATTTAGGTTACATATGAATGAACAATATTGTGTTTATATCTAATTTAAGAAACATGTTTCTAAGGAATTAAGAATGTGTCCAGGATAGAAGGGAAGGGGAGGAACCTCACTTTGTTAGAGGAAAAAAGGGGCAAAGTTCTGCTAAGACCATCTATTCAGAATTTGGGTTTGGGCAGAGGAACATCCCTCAGTCAGGAGCTGGATCAGAAAGGTCCCATGGGATTGAGTGAAAACTCATTGATCTGTTCAGCTGAGAGGAGGTCAAAAGAAGGGAATATTGGTCAAGAATTTTTATGGTGGTTAAATAGAGAAAAAAAAAAGATTTTTATTTCAAGTATTAAACATATTCTTACAATTATAGGATGCATTTTTCAAAACCTTTATAACTCCTTATAAGCCTAAGTCCCATTAACTCTGGAAGTGATTTAAATGCTTTTGAAAATCCAAGTTACATACACGAGTAACAAATATTTCTAAAATAGTTGCCATGTCATCCATGTCTAAATACCTTGTAATATGAAAAAAAAGACATGGCTAGGCATGTCCATTGTCCATAGCAAAAGGCAACACTTTGACTTGAACACACAGTTAGAAACAATAAAATTAAATTTTAAATATATATCTATATACATCACTCAATGCTTCAAATGACTCACAGAGTTTTCTTCATTGAAGCCCCCGGGGAGTGATGCCATTGTACCTTTTGAGGCACAAAAAGAAATTTGCCAAAGAAACAAAGCAGTAAGTTGCTTGAAGCCACTGCCACTTCATCATTCAATTGGAGCTCTCAGTGTTTCCTTTCCTGACAGTAGTGAAAATACCAATGTAACACAAGTAACACCATTAGGAAAAAACCTCCTGCTTCCTAGGGACTTCATGAATGTAGAAGGAAGAAGAGAGAGGTGAAAAAATCATTACTGACATAGTGCCTCTTCAGAGCACCTCTCTCTCCTGGCTTCACTGAAGACAACTGCCTGCTCCTGGGATGGGGAGTCATCTCCTTTCCCAAAGAGTTTCAAAGATCCAGCATTCCCCGTACACTCTTTGAACTCACTAAATATTATAAGTATGGGATGTTTTGGCCAGCTGGATAGGAATAGAGGGCAGCTATGTGTAACATTCAAGACCTCTTTCTCCTTCATTTGCAGTAAAATAGGGAAATACATACTTAGAGGTCATCATTTCCCCCCTCATTCCTAGACAGTATAGATCAACAGCAAGTAATACAGATCATCACTTTTACAGGATTCAACCTCAAGAACAGTTTTCTGCTCTTTACTGTACTTTGGTTTGGCTGATTTTTATGCATTAGTATAGAAGAGACTTCAATATTCAAATGGATGCCAAGCACAGTAGTACAGTGCATTAACCTTTCCCTTTGAGATATTTCAGTTCAATTGGTGGCAGAGAAAACCACAAACTGTGGCACAACTGTCAGTCTCATAAATGATTTGTGACTGTGTAAATGCAGACGCCACAGCTGTCATGTAATCTGCACACAGGCTATACTGGGAATGTAACTCAGACCCTTCTGCTCCAACAACACGGGCCTTTTCCATTTGTACTGTTCCATTAGCTGTTGAAATGGCTTAAAACTAGAACAATTTATCCTTCCCCTTTTGAACTTCAGCAAAATAGGACAGAGCTCTAAACTAGCTTTCATTTACCAACCAAAATTCTCCCAATGTGATTTTCTAAAGCAAACATTTAAATCCAGTGATACCTAAATAGCTGTCAACGGTATTATACGGAGCTGTACAAAACTTAAAAGCCCAGAAACAGATACATTTTCCTGGTTTCAAGTGTCACTGCAAACCACAGATTCATGCCTCTGGATTGAATATAACATCTAATTTATGGGTTTGAGTGGAAACCGCCTAAAAGCTGCAAATGCCTTGGAGCTTTTATTTTAAAAGACCCAAAATTGCAATTCTGGCTAAGATTTGCTTTTTGAGGGAGTTAGTTTGAACCAAAAAAATCACAAAGCAATACCAGGGAGAAATGAGAGCATGTGAACCAAGTCAGCAAGGCATGTCCCAACATGGAATCAAAACACGGCATAGATATCTCATGCACTTCCTTTGCAGACCCAATAGAGAGGATAATCACAAAGTCCAGCAGGTATATACCTCCTTCCAGTAAAAGGCAAGTTGGTTACTTACTCTCCTCTCTGTTTAAGAAAGACTAAAGGATCAAAAGGAGTTTTCCAGTCCACAGGACTCAGAAACATAAAGGAGTATGAAAGAAATTTGCAAAAGCCCTATTAATTCTTTATATAATGTAGCAATGCTGACTGCACTTACTTCTGAATAACTGATTATTTATTCCTCTGTAGAATAAAAGCAACATTTTTCCAAAACTTAATATGGAACTATTCTAAAATTATTACAGGAAACACATTTTCTCAGCTACTGCATTTAAACAGAACAGCTCTGCTGAATATAGTTTTGTGCTTTCTTTATTTGTTTATATTCAGGAACAGTTTGCAATTCTTTCCACCACCCTACCCCAATTCATTGAGCCTATAGGTCTTCAGGCAATCAGCAAAGACTAGAACAGAGATGTAGTGTTTAGTTGTTGCTTCCAAAACCTAGACTGCCTGTAACTTAATGAACCCTCTGGAGATATGCTCCCATGTGGAGCAGGTTATGTCTGTGCTTGAGAAGGTTTAAATTAGTTATTTCTTAGAATACCCTGTGATGAAGGCACTGCTACCAACTGCTTTTCTTGTCACTAGCCCATCAGGGCAATAAACCAATTAGTTGTTGCCATAGTAAGGGTCATTTCTTACCATTTTAAATTCTTGGGAGGGATACACAGCACTTCCCATATTTGTGGAATCAGCATTTTCAGTTCATTATGATTGCAAATGAATGTGTTTCTCCACAAAAGCAGTTTCGTTGTCAAAAAGGACTTGTTACGTTGCTGTTTTATGAAGTGCTAGCATAGTATGGGGGTACGGGGTAGGAGGGAAGAGAGCAGGAGGTAGTCTTCTGCCTCAGATATATCAACCATTCATTTTTTATGAATGCTTTTGAAAAATATTTGGTCCTCAATTAGAAGTAGCCACATGCTGCTTCCAAATCACTGTTGGCAGGAAATGCTAGTATATGCCAGAACTACAGCTTGCGTCCTTCTGAAGGTTTGAGATTTCTCCTTTGAAATTTGTCTATAGAGAAATCACTTTACTCATGAAAATTAAATGTACTTGAGAAGTTGGATTTTATACTTTGGTTTGTATGAATGTACTTAAGGCTTTGGGAGGGTGCATCAAGACCTTGTTTAGCTAAAATTTTTCTTGCAATGTATTGTGTTCCTTGGGAAGGTACCTTCTAATATGTTCTCCACAGAAATTTAGTAAGCTTGGCTCCAGCAATGTTCTTATACAGAGTAACTAACTCACACATCAGTTGCTGTGGAATCATGTCACATCATCTGCCACTGGAGTAAGGAGCCTGACAGATACTATTGCCAGAGTACAGTACCTGACTGTCAGTGTTGTGCAGTGTTGTGTTGAGGTTTCACTCTGGTGGGTGGCTCTGCCTCACCCCGCCACTCTCTCACTGCTCTCCAGTGGGATGGAGGACAGAATCAGAAGGGAAAAAGAGAAACAAAACCCAAAACACTGCAGTTTGATATATTAGGCAAAAGCTGCACACGTAGGCAAAGCAAAATAAGAAATTAATTCACAACTTCCCAGATTTTTAGCCATACATGTAATGGTTAGACAAATGCCATCACTCCAAATTTTCACCCATTTCTCCCCACAGCTTTTATTGCTGAGTATGAAGCTATTTAGAATGGAATGTCCCTTTGGTCAGCTGGGGTCAGCTATTCCAGCTGTGTCTCCTCACAACTCCTTGTGCAGCCCCAGCTACTTGCTGAGAAGCAGAAAAGGCCTGGACTTGTCCAGCAATAACTGAGACATTCCTATGGTATCCACATTGTTTTGATCACAAATACAGCACCATACAAGCTACTACGAAGAAAATTTACTCAATCAAAGCCCAAGTATGTAAATGTCTTTAGGTTTCCAAAAGTACCTTCATCAGCAAAATAGTTGAATATTGCATTTGTCATGTAAAGCATAATAATTGGAATTAGCATTGAGACCTTACACTAAAATTAAGCCCAGGTCTCTTCTTAGGTGATTTGAGTAGCTGCCATGTATGGCAGTTCTGAACAGCTTTCTTTACTATAGGAAACTTGTTCTGGGTGATATTTTGGATCAAGGAAAAGAATTTTCATGAGGACAAGCCTTTAAAGTTCTGTTCCTGCTCTGGTGAGGGCTGCCGTTCAACCATCATTTTCATAGGCATGCTCTGCAGTCCTGAAGAGATAATAAACAGAGCAAACAAGATGGGCATGAAAATTAGTCTTTCTCCTCCTTTTGTGCCTCTCCCAAAAAGTAATTTGCAAACAATGCCAACACAAAAAGCATATTTCAATTCGATTACCTAGGGAAAATATCCTGGCTTTTGGGATCTAAAAAGGCTTCATGCAATACTTTTTCTTGATACACAGCCTCTTAAAGTGCCACAGGAGGATCCAAATGGAAGAATATCTTGTCTCTTCTTTGTAACTGAACTGAAAATCCTGAAATTCCCTATCCCTTTGTTATAGTTTCTTTCATTTTACATGTCTGAATGTTTAGCTCCATAAGAAATTTGATGTTAGGTCCTGTTGAAACACCTGAATTTCAGAAAATTTTTGAATTTTTTGGAAACATTTGAAATACAAAAAAATTTTGTATTTCTGTTTTTAAAGGCATAAATGAAGATACCTTTACTGAAGGAACCAAACAAAGCCATCAAATTAAAGATAAGCTGCAAGCCACAAAAAGACAAAAGAGAATAAAGGAAAGAAAACTACATTTTATTTTAATATTTCTTAGCCAGAAAAGATCTCTAATCTTCACCACCTCTGAAAGAAACATAAAAGACAAGTTAGCAAGAGACTGGTGTAGTCATTCTTCCACCACTGCCAGCACTGAATGCTTCGGTTGCTGCTTCGTGTCTGAATCAAAACCATGCTGGTGCATTACTGGGCTTTCCTTCCCACAACAAACACCTGCAGGTCTGGGTAGCTACTTTTGAGGATAGGTCAATCTCCTTCATGAGACTAAGGAAGCTTGAGAGATCAGGACTATAATGCACAAAGTGTTTTTTCTACTAGGATCAGAGGCGGACATTGAATTCTTCAGGCTGGGCAAGTTTCATGGTGCAGAAGTAAAGGAGGAGTAAAGCCAACTGGAAGGTTCAAATAACAGCTAGTTCAAGGATGGCAAACTTCAGCTCCTTGAAACTCTGGAGCCATGGTGGAAAAGATCACTCCAAACTTTTGTGATATTGTTTCTTTTCAAGAGTAGGAAACACGTTTCACTTTTGCATGTGTGGTTGAAGACGGGAGCCTGAAAATCTCTCTACAACTACAAGGCTGAGGCAGCTGGTGATCTGAGGAAAGGCTGCTATGTTTACTCTGATGACTCTTTTGGGCTGATTCTGGAGAGGGACATCAAGCCATCTGCACACAGTCCCACCATTATAAAAGGGGATGGACGGAGAGCAGGAAGGAAATGCGTTGCGATGCAAACAGTACTGCCTCTTTTGAAGTAGAGAATTAATCCTGAATACATTTAGGACACAGGAACTGAAAGGCAGGCTTAGTGGGAGGTAATCTGCTCAATGCCCCTTCCTTTTGCTTAGCTGGAAATAGCTACAGAACCTGCCTCAGTGTTTCCATCCTTTACTTTTTTTCATACTTTTAAATAATATTTTACATTTTATAGCGTCTTTAATCCTAATAATTCCTAAAATGCTGTACAATTTTTTTTAAAAAATATATGCAAACTATATACTTGGGGTTACACTGTCATGCAATCAGCACAGCATTTCCTTAAGAAACAAAATATTGATCATGGCCATCAGTTGTCCTCACCTTTATGTAAGACATGACATCCTCATGGCTGCTTTTGAAGATGTTCCTCTGCAAGGTACTGAGTGGTATTTCCCTGCAAAATTGTGAATTTGAGGCAAACATTGTACGAAAAACTTACCTCCACGTGTAATTAAGGAGAAGGGCTAAGGAATTTTCAGTTGCATTGAGTACCATTTTGTACCTGGAGAAGTACAAACACTGATATCTTGGGCCTAATCTTGACCATGTCCGAATTTACAGAGTTTTCATTGAATCCCAAGGGAATTCTCATGGAAAAAGTAGAAGTTCAATGAATGAGTTACTTCATTCTACTTTTTTGTGGTGTTGCAGATGATAGGAGTACCTCCTACCAGTCCTCTTGAGAGGCTGGCTCATAAATACTGAAGGAACTGAATGGTTTTCCTGTCCACTGAATGGAAATACATAGATATATCAGCCACAGCAATCAAGTGATAGGTCAGAAAAAAAAAAAAAAAGAAGACAAAAAAGACTCTCTTCCATGAACAACTAGTATTGGGGAAGCGCATTAAAAAGCACCTTCTCCTTCTCTCATACTTTTGTGAAGCTCTAAGCCTCTGCAACCCTGCTCTCAGTGTTTCCTTTTAAGGTCACTTCATGGGTGTTTTTGTACAGCAAGGTACAAAAATCTCTCTGATCTCTGCATGAAGGAGAGGAGGCTTCAGAAGTGACAGAGGGCAGGAGCCTCAGTACATGAACCTTCTGTGTTCCTTTGAAAGGCCAATGCTGAAGATGGAACAGATCTACCCTATATCAGGATCACAGGGTCAGCACAATTTTTTCTGCTGCAACTTAACATGCCTGCTTTTGAAAAATTTGGCCCATAAAAGGCACTTACCTGAATTAATCTACCTTTAGTCCCATCATTTCCCGTTTGAATAACCAATTGCAAATGTAGATGACATGTGGAAATGCTAACCCCATTTGTAGGGTAGAAGAGCCTTGGCAGATCGGCAGCCTGTATAACACATCTATAATTCAAAATTTTGAAGTTCCTGTGGTATGGATGTAAAAGGAGATTGTAGCCCTATGAATTTTATGCTTTGCTCTTGTCATATGGGTGGATGATGACACCAAATATTTGGTCTGGAACTGAGTATGCTGCATATTTATGTATTCAGAAACCTGAGCCAGACTAGAATGCTGAAATCATTTATGAATTTTTAGTAGTCTTTCTACTGTAAATGTTTAAAGCTGCAGCTTAGTAATAAGATATTTGATAGTAGTGCTCAAAAAGACACCACTTGGGAGTTATTAAAAAACATCTACAGAGCTTAAATGTTTTTATGGAAAAAAAAGTGATGTGGCTGTCTTTCTTCCCTCTCTGAATAAATACCATAGAAGCAGCTAAATAGAGATGTAAACCAAATAGTCAAAAAGTCAGTTTGCAACTTGCATAAAACCAGATGAGTTAAAATAAGATCCAATTGTGTTTCAGTACCAGATAAAGCACATTTTGCAACAGGAGATTTTCTCTCTGTGTGTGTGTGTGTGTGTGTGTGTGTGTGTGTGTGTGTGTGTTTGCGTATATATTTATATGTATATTCATTTGTGTGAATATGAATAGTTACATATGCATCTATGTGCATGCACACACAAACACACACACACATATATATAAACCCATATACAAACTATTAAAAAAATCCTCAAACAGGCTTGCCGATTATGCCAACCTTTTTTGCCCATGATCGTAATCTGCATTATTCTACTAGACGTTGCTTTTAAAAAAAATTGATGCAGCCACTAAAAGGACTAATTTATTATTTGTATTAAGTATTTATAATAATTCATTGTGTATCACAAATTTGTGTAAACTTGTAATATGAAGAAAACCATCAAGAACACAATATTTATTTTCCTTGTCCAATGTGCCATAGTGTTTCCAAGACTGCAAAGCTGCAAATAAGAGTAATGTCTGATGGGGCACATTGAACAGTTCCCCAGAGACCCTGAAAGGACAGGGTATGATAACTTTCAGGCCTTCATTTACAACAGCAAGATTTACTTTAATGTTTGCATGTTTCTTATATGAACTATGTAAAAATTATAAGAAAATGTATGGAAAGATTGTTTTTCATATTGCATCAATTTTAATTGGTTTTTGTTTTTCTTCACCACTACAGTACTTGCTTTCCTCCAGAAAGATGCATAAATGCTTAACCTAGCATAATTATGTGTATACATTCTTACCATTAGTAATTCGTGCTTTAATTATATTTACCATTTGGACCATGGTATATTTGTGTGACTCAGAGTTATTTAAAAGTGTTTCATTTTCACGTTTCCACTATTTTTCTATAGATAAATTAGAAAAGCTTGGGAAATTGCATACTGAAAATTGAAATAAGGACTATAAAATCCATTTTGAGACTTGCCTTTTGGTGTTTACTTCAAAGCATGCTTCTGTGTGTGTGTGCTTGATTTACATTTAGCAATATCTAAGTGCAAATAGTAATCATACACCAAAGTAAACTGGACTATATGCAATTGCTTCCTCTGTTTCTTCAATTGCAGTTGCAATCCCATAGATTCAAATCTTGACAGGTAGCATAATTAGAAAATTCCCTTTGTCTTATTAAATGTGACTCTTCTCAATAGAATTCACTTCATTGCAGGCAAAGAACAGAAAATACACTTCAAATCTAAAATGGGAAATCAAGGGGGACTGTTTTATTTTTATCTGTCTTTGTGCAAGCGACATTATTATCAAAGGATATTGTAATGCTGAAAATGTACTTTTGGGATTTAAATCACGTATTAGCCTGGAAAGCAAAAAGTGCTGTAGGGCCCATGCAATATATTTTCTCATTAATCTGATTGAAAGATTATCCTTCCTATAGCTATGAAAAGTCTAATACCCATATATCCATCTTTCCTGCTAGTAAAATTCAGCTTTGTGCGTAGTCATTGTCTCTTGTGTCTGAGGTCCTACACTCTTCTTCATTTCTCTGTATAAGCCTATCTGTATTAAAATAAATTCAGAACAGGCCGCCATTTCATGCACACATTTTGATTATTTCATAAGCTGCTGAGGAAAATGGAAGTATCAGCAAGTCATGCAGTTTTCTGGTAATGTAATGCTGTCATTACCTCAGTGGTCATGTGAAAAAGTTTAGCTACAATATCTATGACAAACATTCGGTGAGTCAAAACAGTGCATTTAAATGAAATGCAGATATGAATGAGCCATTATTGCAATCACAACTCCAGCTTAGAAATTATTAAATATGAATATATACACTTTCACAGTAACCTGACATTTGTAATACATAACTAGCTGTGCATTTCTCACCCCTCCTCCTCCCGTTTTTCTCCCCATCATCCCCCAGATTGAGAATAGAGGAAGTCATTTTGATCAGAGGCTGCACACAGTAATTGAAGACACTCCTGATGATTTCATGCAATCAGAGTGGCACATTATTTGTGATGAAAATTAAGTAAAGAAGGAAAGCAGATTTATAGGTTGTCTTGCTTATGGTCAACTGCCTTTACAAAAGATTAGCAATTCTATGCTAACCACCCCAACTGCATATTTACTTTTCCACATTGTAGATTTACTGAAATTTTCATATAACCTTAGTCATAACTTGCAGTACCTCATGATTTTAAGCTTTTAATGAAACTACAGAAGATGTCTTAAACTGAATGATTTCTATTTTGAGCTCTTTGAGAGCTGATAGCATGAACAGTATAGATGGCTCTAGCCATAACTGTCACACAGATAATATTCTTTTATGCCTCAAGACACTAAGATGGTGCTGTAGATAACCAAAAGGAATAAGCTGCCACCATCACTAATCTGCAGCTTTGAAACACTATAGCTTTTGCATGGTTAAGAGAAGGTAAAATCGCCTAGAACTGGAATATAGAAGACATTTTTAACTTAACATAGAAAAGAGAACTAAAGGTTTTCATATTTTTTAATCTATATCCACTCTAGATCAAATCAAGTATAACCCCCTTTCTGTGTGTTTATGGATAACAATTGAAAATGCAAAAGAAGCCGAAGCCTTTGAATCCTCCTAGGATACTTTGCACTAATAGAGTGAAATTGAAATTTGGGGAATAGTTAGCCTTATTGTTCCCTTTGGAGCTTAAATTTCAAGATGTTTCATATAGATTTTTGGTTGGTTTTATAATACATGTAACAGATTTTGTCCATCACCCACTTTGTGCCAGAGGACTATAATTTCTGTTGATTATTTTTCAATATGTAAAAGCAAATGCTACTGAAACTTTAATAAAAGACCGAACTTAATTTGTGTTTATCATAGCTAAGGTCGCCAAATTAAAACTATAGGGGAACATGAAGTAAAGCAAAAAGTAAAACTTTTATAAAGGCTTTATGCTTTATAGTAGAGTTTCCTACTAGTAACCTTGTTTATTCCTATTCTTTAAAAAAAATTCTGGACAAATACTTTTAGCATTCCTGTTACATAAAATTTTTTCTTCTTATTTGTCCTCTATAACATCTCATATAAGCTACTATTAAAGATTGACTTATAATAAATAGGAACAAGGAGCCAGTATCATTCTGGATTTTTTTTCCACATACAGTTTAGAAATCCCTAATCAAACATGCTATTGTGAGAATACAGCCTGACATGAAAGTGTCAGGGAAGCAGTGAAGGAAAAATGATGATCTAAACATCAACAGAGTTGGACCGACTATAAACCACATTTTCTGGGTGTGCTTTTCAGATATTGTGGTATGCCCTTCAGAGGAAAGAAAAATTTTATTTGAAAGTCTCCAGCAATATGAACATTTTTTATTGAGTGCATGAACTATCAATAATAATCTGCTAATTTGTGCTCCAAAACACAATCATAGTTAGGACAGAAAACAAAAGCATGCAGGAAGTTATTAAATGCACAGCAGTATTTGAAATCAAACCATGGTGACTTGTTCTTATGGCATGCTGACTTTATTGGTCCTTGTATACAGTTACATAAGCATGTCCGAAGCCAGATTTTTAAAATGGTCTGTAAAGCAGTTAAGGGACATCAAAATCTGGCTTTACCATCAACTCTCTAAGCTCTGTGCTAAGCATTTCTTATGACTCTTCTGTGTAAACAACTGCATGCAGTTGAAACTAAAACAAAATACAAAAATACAATGAAATTACTTCCCACTGAGAGACCTTATGCCGTCTAACAAAAAGTTTCAGATAATATTCCTAATCAAAAATGGAATTTTAATCTCTCATTTTGACGTGCACTGAATTAATGCAGATGCCCCCCACCCTCAATTCAACTTGAGTTCAGGTAGCTCTAGAGCCTGTCATTGCTGCTTTTATGGCAAACCTATGTCTTCAGTCAGTAGGTGATATAAAAACCGTGTACAGTTTTGTTTAAAAAAAATCCTGATTCCTGAGAAGAAATACTGAGTCAGGAAGAGGAATTCACCCTCATTTAGTGACTCCACCCATTGCCATGTTACAAATTGACTTGATATTAATTCCAAAATTATTTTAAAGTAGCTGCTTAGCAATAAGGCATATCACTCACGTGCACAGAACTTCCATTTACATATATATTGTAAATAAGAAATAAAATTTTTGGTCCAAATAGTGGGTGAAGTAAAAGGATTTTTACTTACTATTGTGCTGCTGCTGTTCACTCGGCCCATTTGAGTCTCACTGCCAAAAGATCTCAAAAATGGTCCAAAAGAAAGAACTTCTGTAGATTTATCCCTGTCTAGCTGTATTCACTTACAAATCATAGAAGCGGTATTATTTAAAATAGCTTGTCTGGAAAGTTAATATAGGCTCATGTCACAAATTGATTCTCTTTTGTTTTCATTTGTATTAATCACAAAACACCTGCTTTTGATTACAGTACCTCTTCAGTCCTTAAATTAAGATGGCCTAATGTTAATGAGGGAATCTGATATGAATATCTAGAAGATGTTTATTATTTACCAGCGCAAAAACGCACCAAAACAAAGAACGTGATCCTTGCATTTGCCGTTGAAGGAGCTCTATGTAGAGCTTTGCACTGTACCTTCTCTCCTCTTTCCAGACAAAAGCTAATTTATTGCTTCTTTGAGTATGAATATTGTACAATAAGTGAATAGTCTATGCTTGCAAGTTTACAATGCTTATGTTGCTGAATAAGAAGCATACAGTTCTCTAAATTGTAGGGATTTTGTCCTGAAAGATGCAAAAGATGTGCCTCTGCCATTTTATGAAGGGTTTGAACCAAGCCTACCATTTCCTTTATTTTTTTTTTCCTGGCTATTGCTCAGTTTATCTTGTGTCTTTGCTGCAACTGGACATATTCTGTATGTGGATATGCAATATCTTGTGTTTAGGGAGCAGGACCAAATTGCATGTTGGAACAAAAGTGCTGCAGCAAACTATCGGTGGGCTCTCCCTGAAAGCACCTACTGACTGCTGTCCAAAGTAACTCTAATGCAGCTGCTTTGCACATTGCCATCTAGGTTATTGCAAACATAGACAATAGAAGTGACCAACAGAGAATTCGGCTGCATATGAACTAAAACAAAATCCAGAGCTGTGAGTACAAGGACTGCATTTACAAGCTGGCCTGAATGCAGACGTAGCCTACCAAAGCAGTCAGCAGCTGGACAGGCTAAGAGAACTGGATTGGTTCAGCCTTACAAAGACAACTAACTGCTATGATTTCTGAATCGAGGGTTTAGAGAAGACATTCTGGCTCTTCTCTAAACTAGATGTTCTCCAGATGTCCCTGACCATCTTAAAAATTCTCTGATGCTATTATTTTGAAGTTTAGGTCTGTTAAGTTGGATATTCAACTTCAAGTTTAGACAAGTACCCCCAGAACTGACACTTTCTGTAATTGATAGAAGAAAAAAGAGCTGATACCTGAGCAGCAGAACAGCAAGATTCCTTGAAGTGAATAAAATAAAAATTAAAAAGAACCCCTACTAGTCATGCACAAAATTTAACTTGAAATATATGCTTAAGTACCAAGGCTAACTGCTTAAGATATTATATTCATAATTTCACTTTCATGAAGATTTTTTTATGTCAGATGATACTTTCTAACCCATTATTACTAGGCTAAAATGAATGACAGGTTTCATTGAAAATATCTTTGAAACATTATGAGTGCTATTTGAAATTTCCAAATTACTTTCATGATATAATTTTAGCAGCATCCTGGAATTAGAACAGTAGTAGTAATATGCTTATTGGAGAAGCAAGTCCTGCATAGATGAGTTTATATAAGTACTTACATTTTAGCAAGCATTATACTCTGTTATTCTATGCAGTAGTAAGGAAATGATAAATAAGTCATGTTGGAAATATAATGTTATGAAAAATATGACTGCACAACTCATCAGTTGTATGCCATTTTGCTTTTTTAAAACTAAAAAAGCTTATACAGTATAGAATGTAGACATTACAGTTGAATTTTTCAAAAGGGCAGATTAATTTATGGCCAATAACAACATCACTAGTTATATTGCAAAATAAGTTTTATCAGCTCTTATGCTTCTGGACATGAACTGATCATTGAAAAGGTCAGGATATAATTTTTATGCATGCATGCAACTTTTTTATTTATATAAAGTTTTTGTTCCTGCTGCTATTTCTTTTTGTTTTGTGGAATCACAGAATCACAGAACACCTTGAGTTGGAAGGGACCCACAAGGGTCATCAAATCCAACTCATGGCCCTGCACAGGATAGCCCCAAGAATCACACCACGTGCCCGAGAGCATTGTCCAAATGCTTCTTGAACTCTGTCAGGCTTGGAGCTGTGACCACTTCCCTGGGGAGCCTGTTCCAGTGCCCAACCACCCTCTGGTGAAGAATCTTTTCCTAATATCGAATCTAAACATCCCCTGACACAGCCTCAGGCCATTACTAGGGTCCTGTCACTGATCACCAGAGAGAAGAGATCAGTATCTGCCTCCCCTCTTCCTCTCATGAGGAAGCAGTAGACTGCAATGAAGTCTCCCCTCAGGCTCCTCCTTCCCCAGGCTGAACAGACCAATTGACCTCAGTTGCTCCTCACACAGCTTCCCCTCGAGGCCCTTCACCACCTTCCTAGCCCTCCTTTGGACCCTCTCTAATAGCTTAATGCTTTTTTTATATTGTGGCACCCAAAACTGCCCCCAGCACTTGAGGCAGGGCCACCCCAGTGCAGAGCAGAGCAGGACAATCCCCTCCCTTGCCCAGCTGGTGATGCTGTGCCTGATGCACCCAGGACACTCTTGGCCCTCCTGGCTGCCAGGGCACTGCTGACTCATGTTCAACTTTCTGCTGACCAGGACCCCCAGGTGCCTTTCTGTGGCAGTGCTTTCCAGCCTCTTGTTACCCAGTCTGTCCATATGTCCAGGGTTGCCCCATTTCAGGTGGAGAATTCAGCACTTCCCCTTGTTGGACTTCATATGGTTGGTAGGGAATCACTGCTATGGTCTTCTTTGATAATTTTTAATGAATCTAGAGCTTTCTTCATTATTCTAGAACATAGTTTCTTTAAAAAATAGACACACATGGCCAAATCTAGTTACTCATCATTCTAATTGTCTAACAATTTCTTTTTCTTTATGCTGAGGTGGATGATGTCTCTAAAGAAAAATTGCTATTTTCCCCCTCATGTTTTGGGAAAATGAAATATTTGTGAGGGTACTATAAATCAAGTGTTCCAAGTGTTCCAATATCACAGAAGCATCACATTGAAATAGGTTACTAGTTAGAAATGGAGCATTTCTGTTTTTACTGTTGTTTTCTTTTTCATTCCGGACAGGTCTAGAAAACAGATATAGCCAAACCACCTCATGATACAATGGTGTATAAAACATATGAATGGATCTTGCCCTGTATAGAGGCAAAAAATCTGCCTTATTCACGGCAAGAAATAACAAAAATGGACACTAGGAAAAGAAAAGATGGTCTCAGTGTTAAGGCCTCTCTGTAGGATTTGATTCACTACAAAATAATTAAGTTGTTCTGAGTACTTCCTTAAAGCAAAACCTTTTACAGCTGGCTGTCAATTGAGTTTATCCAATCTGAGAAACTTTTGCTCCTATCTTCAGAACTATGAGAGCTTTTATCTGCAAATAATTTTAGCAGGAATTGTGTTGTGGGAACATGATATTTTAGACAAATGCTATTATTGCTAAAAACTCAACCTGCCAGGTACAGCACCCAAACTTAGCAGTTTATTTTGATGCTCCTTTATGCATTTGATGTTACAAAATGAGGATAGCAGTATATTTCCTACATGCTGTGAAGATAAGACCCCATGCATGCAGCATTTTAGTTTTATGAGGAGGAACACATTGGAGAAGGCCATTATTTCATCAATAATTTTATATTCAGTGTTGGATTGGGCATATGTCAGGTGAGAAGCCAATGGTAAGGGTAAAAATAGATATTAAATAGGCTCTGGGTTTGTTGGGTTTTATTTGGACAGACAATCTGTCTGTATTATGCAGTAAATCAGGCTGGGATGTGGTGGGCAAAATAAAAACCGATCATAATGTTTTTATGGCATTTGATCTTGTTCTGTTCTAGTTCCATGTGAGATATCTAAGAGTCATGGTAGGGTCTACTCAAATCTCTGTGGGGAGACTTTAAAAGTCAGAGTAGCTCTACTTCAACAAACTAGTCAAACTAATCAGCACTGCAGAAGTCTAAGCAGGATTTCATCTACAGAAAGCATCTCTGGAAAATTTAACAAAATTTCAGTTAGGGAAGTGGACAGTGCAAGTTTTTCCAGAGATTGTTATTCTGATTAAGGTGTGCAATGAAATTATATCAATGTTCAGAACCTGAGAAAACGACATCAAGAAGAATTATGCTTTTTTTTTTTTTGTGTTCACTGATCAATTGGTGGCACAACAGGAAAAATCATCCCCAATATAAGTTCAAATACTTTTAGAAGGCTCATTTTTTCAACAGGCTGACTCTTCTCTGTTCCTTCTACATCTCACAGCAACTGGAGGTTCTCAGCACTCTTTGGTATTGGGAAATTAAGGAACAATGTAGCTAATTTTATACTTGAGAGAAACTGGAATTTGAGAAAGACAATGTAGTATTTTTTTATATTATGGAGTGGTAAATGTGTTGTAGAAAAGAAAAATACTTTGCAATAAATTAGTTGAATGAACAGGAAATTGAATTATAAAGGACTAGTCAAATCACAGTTTGTGATTATGATGGAAAATTAATTACAGTGCAGCTTAATGTGCATAGACACAATTAGCAACTTAAATAATGCAACATGACTCATGATGGTGTCAGATGTAGGAGAAAGCCTGATTTCTCTTCAAACCAATAGCAATGGTTTTAGTCTGTCCTGAGACATTTTTGATAACAAGGTACTGAATATTTTGAGTAGGATAATATAAGAATTTAAACTGTTTTAAAGTGACTACTTCTTATCTAAAGATTGCACTCCAATTTGTTGGATAAATAAAGTTTTTACAATGTTGCAGTCTCCCAACTACTGAAGGATCTGTAGGATCTGTATGTCCCTTCCTTCCCTTCCTTCCTTCCTTCCTTCCTTCCTTCCTTCCTTCCTTCCTTCCTTCCTTCCTCCCTTCATCCTGCCACCCTGCCTGCCTTTCTTCCTGCCCTGTCCTCTCCCTTATTGATTGGTATCTTCATCAGCCTAAATTATTTCTCAGGTAGCATGGAAGAATTAATGGTAGAGTTATCTTTAAAATACTATAGTATGAAAATAACAAAAATCACATGTATATTTGAAATAGCTGTTTTTACAAATATCTGTACTTGGGGAGGGATGGGGGGAGATTTGAGTGGTATTTTTTATTGGAAAAATTCCCTACCTGTGACTTAATGTATTCTTACATGCAATACTTTCACTGACTGAGACCAGGACTGAAAATCTGGGCCACCAGTGGCAGTAAATAGACTAGTAAATGAAAATAAAGCAATATGCTTCCTAACTATTTCCAGAGTACAACACTTTACTTGTATGGAAAGCT
This sequence comes from Drymodes brunneopygia, assembly GCA_013400955.1. Taxonomy (NCBI): domain Eukaryota; kingdom Metazoa; phylum Chordata; class Aves; order Passeriformes; family Petroicidae; genus Drymodes; species Drymodes brunneopygia. Next base: position 202,404 of record VZTZ01043691.1, read on the forward strand.
TGTAGGGAAATCAAACAGTTTTCATGTATTTTCTACTCAAATGGACTGAAATGGACATATGAGAGCATTAGGTCTTTTGTTCCTTCAAGTTCTTCTCTCCAGTGAGGAAAAACACTTTCATGAAGATTTAATTTAACTGTAAAAAATCTCTGTGGATAAAATCACTAATATGAATCTCAAAAGGGATATTTCTGAGAGATGAAAACTTTCAGAGGAAGCAGGGTTGATTTGATTATAAGTGTACAAAGCTCAGAATTCCCAGTGGTGTGATAATCCTTAAAATGAAAATGCTTCCTAAACAGAACACTCTGTATGGGAACATCTTTCAACACACACTTATCTGAAGTTCTTTACAAACAAAATCCCTATCAACAACAAATTCTTATGGGATAAAGGAGATCTATTAGAATTAAAGTCATGAGTAAGAGACAAGCTCAACAAGCCTATGGTGTTTTTGAGGACATGATCAATTTTATTACAGAAATAAAATTAAATGTATACTACTGGAAAATATGTGTCTATCTCTAGAAAAATATTGCTTTTATCTGAATGATCTGTTCAGTCTGGAAGGATACCCTATTGATACGTTAATGAATACAGAAATTTGAATGGATGAGTACTAGAGTACAAATCATGCTGGTCCACTGCTCAAAACTAGTAAACAATTATAGCAGAAAATTTGGAGAAACAGCATGCAAACAAAAACAGCAACGAAGGCATATTTTCCTATCTTTGTCAACTTCATGTTCAAAAATTGTTTTCTTTTCCTTTCCCTTCTCATTCCTTTTTTTTTTTTTCAAAGACAATTATACATTTTCACTTAGTTTTAGGGCTTCTCAATTTTTTGCTTACTACTTCCCAGTCCTTTGGGAATATTATCTTGTATAGAACTAATGGATTTGTGTTTTTCCATAATGATCACCATTGTGTCCTTGTGCCTGCTCCCTGCCACAGCACTTTTTATTCTCTCTGCTTTTTAAAATATCTAGAAGAGCTGGATCATGTAGGATGTCTCATCTTTAGGAAGATATTGTGAGCTACCAATCTTTCTAGCACATAAATGTTGGAAGTAAAAGAATTTCAAATCATCTGCTAGTGATAACAAATATATACAGCTTTGCCAGTGCGAAACAAGTCACCAAGAACTTTCTTGATATTAGACTAGCGTAAATGTCACATCAATTAATAATTCAGTAATATTTCTTCAGCTACTATTTTCACAAGCAATGTCTATATTTGCCCAGTGTTTGAACAAAAGCAGATATAGAATAAAGTTTTAGAACTGCATTCAGACAACTGGGAGTTATGCTTGTTTTAAATCTCTGCCTGGTTTTACACTGTATTTTGATTGTTGACTCTATAGTATAATCAGTAACTACACTCAATAGTATAGTAGATTTTTCATCTTTAATCTCACTGTCTTCATTTCATGAGGAGATTGTGATGACTGACTCCCATTTACTCTTGAGTTCAGCATTAAGAGAACTGCATGATAAAATACAGTCAATGGGAACCCTTAAAGAATGCCACTTTTTTTTTTCTGGCTGTTATTGTTTTAAACACAGATCTTGACAACTAGTTTTGGCTAGGACACATAGAGTGGTATACAGAGTGCAGAGGAGATTTGTATATATGCATGAAAACTGATACCTGTATTATCTCAGTTATCAACCATCTCATAAAAAGATTATTTATATTTTCCAGTCCAAGAGGAGGTTAAGATGCAGTCAGATCTGTAAGTAATTTAATAAAAATGTAAACAATTAATCATTAGTTCGTATTTCATGTTTTAATGTTTGTTTTATTGGTTGCTCTATTTTCTCATAGGTTTTTCTGAGGCTTGTCTAAAAGAAAATATGCTATTCATTTGAGCCAAACCACAGTAAAATGATTCTGCCTAACTCTAAAAAACCCAATCATTCCTTTTCATATTTTATAATAACATATGACACGTCAATTTAAACAAAATACACAATATTTGCTGACTGTAGTAAAAGGTTGATATTAAAGTATGCTGCTGTTAAGACTAGATAATTGAGCATACAGAAGTGTAGGTAGTATCTGCTATAGCAAATGCAATACAAAAGCCTCATATTTTCCTAACAAAGGGTGCTCATAGAGATAATATTTGGTATCTAGCACTTTCTCAGTGTGACTGTTTAGCAGAAATCTCTATTTTTTGTACACTTATGCCACAATAAATTTTAAAATATGTATATCAGACCTAAACAGTTTAGTGCCAAAAAATATTGTAAAATATTAGTGAGGTCTTTTTTCTGGGCAATGCTCTGTATGTGTGTCTGTGTTTGTGTATGTCTGTGGCTGTATTTTAAAAAGAAATTTTAATCCCTTGGGTTTGATTTGATTCTTTCTGATTTTACCCTGAGTAAGTCACCATATGTTCTTCTACTTCCTATATTATTAAAAAAATGCAGACAGCCTCCAAGTCTTAGTACACCAGTGTTCTAGTGCAAACAAAAATGCCTCTTGCCCTCAGTCCAAATATTTTACAGAATTCTCCAATTTTTAGACAAGCAATTTTGCACTTCTTTTTTTTCCTGTAAAATTTTACTCTCTTTCACTCATGCTGTATGGACATGTGTCCTACTGTGTTTAGTATAACACATAACTCTCTACACTTCAGGCTTCTTGGCTTCTTACTTTTTTCCCCAAGTACTGTATGGAGTGTAATCATTTGTATTTGCTACTTCATGACATTTTTCTTGTCTCCTTCCCCTAAATTGTGCTTACCTTGTCCACATTAACACTTGCCCCTGAAATACTAGATCCCAGAAAGAGCTTTCTTCAGGTCTTACTAGAGCTCTGCTAAAACTTCTTTACCCAGATTCTTTCCAGGTTGCCTCCTTAATTACCAGTGCTACTTCTGACATATAAATCTAAATCATTCTCTACAGCAATTGGGTTCCTTCCTGCTTTAATCCACACTCTGCTGCCCCTAACAGCAGAGAATGGCTGCTCCAGAGAGAGGAAATGTGATGGCATTAGTCACTTTACCCATTCCCCACCCAGTGCCACTCAGGCCACCTCTGCACAGATCTGGACACACAGCAGGACCACCCCACTCTGAACTGGCCATCTTCTCATCTTCCTTCTCCCATTCCCACCCGTACAAAACTGCATTTGGCCCTGCAAATTTTTGCTAATTCATGAAGAATCAATCTCCTAAGGCCCTTGTAGCACAGAACCGTCAGCAAGAAAAAGGTTTTGGCTGTTCCACCAAACGAAACTCCAGGCGTTCAGATGTTCCTTCAGTTCAGATTATAGGCTCATTATTCTAAGATTATATTTGATTCTGTTATATTTTTATGTAGAATGCAAACTTGAAAGTGATATACTACATTCTTTTCAACACATTTTTTCTGCAGTGAATCTGTAACTTATTGTTGTCTAATATGTAGAGCTGCAAGAAGTAAACTGTTTTACTATGCATTCCTACATGCAGTTTTTGTTACATTAATGATATAAGCTGTATGGTTCTTGAAGCAGGAGTAGGGAAAGAATGCTATTTCTTTTTAGAAATAAAAATAACTATAAATAAAAATTATAAATAACTTCCTATTCATGTTGTTAAAGCTTCTAGAGAAAGAAAAAAAAAAAAGCCAAACAAAGACCAAAATCTCTTGTCTAGAGGTCCTCTAAATTTTAATGGCTTATGCTATTCCTATGGTTTGTCACTGAAATTTACCTTAGTTTTTGAGGTCTCTACAGTAATTGACTCTTGAAAAGGTCTGCTAATCTGTTACCACATTAGCATGCTAACTGTTCATTCAAACTATGGAATCTTGCACCTATGTCCAGTGAGCTGTGGCATGGGAAAATGGTGGGAGGAAATACTGTTGCAAATCTACCTGCAATACCTGCTTAACTCTACCACTTCTTTTTCTGGTGACTGCTTGTCTGACATGCTTAAAAAGGATCCTGAGAAATTTTGAAGGGATTTTGGGGTCCTATAGACTTTAGAATAAAGTCATGGATATGTTTGCACACCTTTTGCAGCCCATGTGTAAAATCTGTAGTCTTAAAAGTCAAATTTACATACAACCAAATTTGAACTTTATCAGTTTTGGGGTTTTTACCCCCTCTTCTGCAAATAAGTTGAACACAATATACAAGTAAAATTCAACTCCTGGCCAAAAATTTTTTGTCTTTTTCTTTTTTGGGAAATAGAAATTCCAGAGGGACTATAACTGAGATAGAATTTTAGTGTAGGGTTTTCCAGAAGGGAAAAATAAATATGAGAACTTTAAAATATATATAAATATAATAATGTCTTTAAATTTACAATATATGTAGTCTTTTTAAGAAAGGGGGAAAATACTTGAGTTGTAGTTCTGTTTTGCCTCAAGACAATGTGCTCAACAGTAGACAATTATCATCACAAGACTTATTTAAAGAATTAATTTTTAACATTGTCTATAATTTCCTTAAATAGGTTTTGCTTTTACCTAAGTACTGTGGCCAAAATCTTGATTCTGTAAATATTAATAGAGAATAATTTTGTCTCAAGATGGAACTGAAGTCTATGTGAGTGAGGATAAAGAGAAACCAGGGAGTTCTTCATACCAAAAGTATGTATCTTGAAAACCCTGTCCTGCTTCTTCCTCCCTCTTCCCTTCCCTCATCAAACATATGAAAGGCTGAAGCCCACTTATCTCAAGCACTGTCTTTCACAATTTCCCAGTGTGATTGCTACACTCATTTGGGATACTTGGCTGATAGATCCCTGGCTTTCATCTTGCGACAAAGGAAAGGAAGGCATTCTCAGCGACAGGCCAATAATAAGAAACAAATTCCTACAAAGCTGATCCCAAACAAGTGGAGCCTCTTTCACATGACTTTCAAGCTCAGTACAGGGCACATCTGTATTAACTGGCATTCCCCAACAGGTATGTAGTAATGACACTGAACACAGGAGGAATCATTCTCCAGAAGATTATGATAAAGAAACAGCTTCAAAGCAGAGAAAGAAAAGTGGTACCTTCCAGAAGTAATTTTGATGTATCTTTAATCATTTCTATGTGCTCAAATACTCCAATGATTAGTGCCACAGATATACCTATAAATAAATCACAGAATGTTGGAAAACATCTCTGAAACATAAACTGAAGTAGTCATCATCTGTAATGCACATGAGAAATATTTAATTAGCCGTGCAAGTGAGCTGACATGCAAGTACAGTATGTTAATTTGCAGAATTTTCTTTGAGGAACACAAGCTTTTCCTGAAGTGTATGAAAATGAAAGTAGCTTATACAAAATTAAGTTCTGAGATCAATGGCTGAACTTCTTTAACATCTCTAAGTAGCACTTGGCAAAAACATTGCAGTTAAGAGTTGATCAGTAATTTAATTAAAAATTCAAACGTCAAAGTGTGATGTTATTACCATTATAATATTATTCCAGTAATTGCAGGACTTGCAAATAAAGAAAAGAAAAAAAAAAAAGAAGTTAACAGATCAAATATGTTACAAAAGTGAATAAAATAAAATGACAACAGCAAAAAAAAGAAGAGACAAATAACAACTAGAGGAAAAAAGTGTTACCATTAAAATGAAGTTGTCAAGAATTGGAAATATCTCATGATCTGTAATACTGTAATAAAATATTAAGTTTTACTGCCAAATGCCATACTGTCATCTAAAATAATGAGGAGGGAAAAGAACTATGATCACTAGGTAAGATTTCAAGAGATCTTCAACTCTTCTAAGTGGAATAGAACAGTTTTGTTCTATGCTGGAGATGAAAATCTACCCTACTTGGAAACAATCAAAGAGATTATTATTAACAAGGTGTTTGGGAAGTTAAGAACAGAATATATTTTCAAGAACTTTACTAAGAAATAGAAGGTTAGAAATAGCATGATAGTTAGCAATGGAATTTGAACCACATAAAAGCTTAAGGGAGGGTGCTGAGAAAGTAACCACTTTAAAATCTCCAGGAAATGTGGCACTGAAGAAGTGATCATTAATAATGGCTGTTATGTGGCAGGGGAATTAGAAGAAGGAAAATCATCAAAAATGAGGTAGAGTGAAACTGCTTGTGTTTTTATATAAGGTGATATTAATTGAATCGTGTAGGCAGACCAAGAAGTAACTAGACTTGTAATGGGACAAGGATAATTAACAATTGCAAAAAGGAAGGAAAACTCACTTGGGTGAAGCATCACATTAGATGTGTGCTGCAATCTTTTCTGTAATCAGAAAAGTTCCATTTTTAATTCACTAGACAATCAAATTGATATAAAAAGTCTGACTATGTAAAGGAAGAAAATGTTTGCAAGGTACTTTCTAGGAGATAGATTTATAGGTCAGAGTATCAACATTAAAAAGGATTTGTCAATTTCAGATTGGAAAATAAATTACATAATACACTGAGTTTTTATGTCACTATGATCAAAATCTTACACTGATATTTAGGAGGTTAGCAGGGAAAAATAGTTATATGTTGCTCAAGGGGGATAAAAATCATAAGTATAAAACCAAAATCATCTGAATTAAAGATTATTACACAATGGAATGGCAGCACATATTTCCAATTGCACTTACAGTTTCTTCTGATTTTGTGCCCTAATAGTGAGGTAAATTTGGGGCTGATGAAAATCTTTTCTAAAAATATGATGTGAATCAGATAAGGTAGTCTCTGAATTGCAACAGTTTAAAAAGAAATTTATAATCTTATATACTTTACTCCTTCCTTTTATTTTTTGATTGGTATTTGTCGACTGATAGATACCTGTGAAATCATATTTAAACATATAGAAGAAATATTAATGATATACTTGCGAAATTAATAAAAATATATTATTTTATTTCAGATTTTGAGAACAAACACAGTGAACTTTTTCCAGAGAGTTACAAGCAAAAATTAAACTGTGTTTAGCTAAAAGCAGACATACAATAACTACTAAAAAGACAAGGAAAATGTCAGACTATGGCATTTAAGGATAGAGGGGATAGTTAGAATTGGAGAAAGAAAAAATACAGCTTTAAAGGATAACAAAATTGTAGATATAAATTTTTGAATACCTAGTAAAAACTTATGTCAGCAAAAGAATAACAGAAAGAAGAAAGATGTTTAAAAGAATATGATTTGGAAAGGTGTTTTAGGTTAACTAGAAAAGAAAGGTCCAAAAGAGTTTCCTCAAGAATACAAATTGACTTTGAGAATGTACATGTAATAGGATGGGAAAAATAAAAATGGCTTCGAAATAGAAGGCTAAGCAGGAAGTGTGGCAGGTACGACAACAGATTCTGCTTCATATTGGGGAATCTACATGAAAATAAGTAAGACAGGATAAAGTACAATTTATTTTGCAATAACATTACCAAGAACTAGTCTGTATTGTAGGTTGACCTACTGAACATAAGTTTTGCACAAATTTTAAGGTAATTAGGCATTGTATAAGACAATGCTATAGTCATTGTCTATAAGAAAACATAATTGTGTCTGGGATAAAAAGAGTAAATGATATAAGAAGAAAAAAGAAAAAAAGAAAAGGAAAATATTAGAACGAACAAGAAGAACAGCAGACCAGGAACCTTTAGAGGAAAAAAAAAAAATCCAACAACAGTATAATAGATGCATTGTAACTAGAGAGAAATAGGGATGATTAATGGAAGGTGAAATTAAAAGAAGTGATGTAAGAGCAAAGAGTACTACAAGGTCATCTATAGCAATGAGCTATATGAACCCTGACATTTTTACAATGGGTTTTCAACAGAGTGAACTGATCCTAAAGTATAGCAGCTTGAGTGGGACAGAGGAGAAAGAAAGAAAAGGTTATGTTGCAGCATGATGGAAAAAAAGCTTGTCTTAAAAAATTAAGTCTTTTCAACAGCTAAAGCCTCAGAGAGTTCCTTAGTGACCTGATTTGTCAAATGGATTTTTGTCCCTTGCTTGGTATTTTCAGTTCACTGCATTCTCTTACCCCAGGTTTCAGTAAATAATATCTTAAAAAATTAAAATGCTCTAACATTTAATTTAATTTCTTGCCTGCATTGAGTTTCCCCATCTACTTACTGTAAACATCTTAGGATTATTTAGGACTGTGTGCTTTTTGACTATTGGTGGCAACCCAAGAGTCCCAAAATGCAGAAAAAATATCTAGTTCAAAGTATCACTCCCTACAGTTATGGATTTCGACTGGAGATCGTATCTCAAAATCACTTTTTGTAGTAACCTACTGCTCTACTAAACACTAGTAACACAAATCAATCTGGCATTCCCAGAAGCCCAGGGAGAATTCTCACACAGCTTTCACTGTAAATGCATTCAGGTTGCAATGGTAGATCTAGAATCAGGGTTTCTCAGAAGAGCATGCTGCTAAAAAAAAAACCTCCTGGAAATAAATAAAAGGAAATTAATCTACAAAATTGCAAAGTTTTCTGTTCAGAAATGTGTATACCTGCCATTCTCCATCAGTCAGGGGATCAATAAGAATGCATTGCTTGGAATGCCAATCATATTATAATGTCTGAGAAAACCTGAAAATTATCAGGTTTTTGGTTTTTAACTTGCAAATCTTGTCCCACTTCACATAGTATACAAAAAAATCCCTCCTCTGTCATCTTGCAATAGCACTTCTGCTTCTGCACATGAAAGCAGATTGCCCTTTTGTTTTGTTTTCTCAGGCACTTTAACTGAGGTGAAAGTGAAATATGTGAAATACATGTATTGTGATCTAGATAATGGTATTGTTTTGTTTTGTTTCACAAATGGATGGAGGAAAGGGTACATTCTCTTTACTTCAGCACAGGCTAAATCTTGGGAAGGGGTGAAGAAGTTCAGACAAAAGAACAGGCACAAACTTCAGAGCATCTCTTAAGAATTTTGCAATATTTCAGGTACAGCACAATAGGGGGAAAAAAAGGCAGCTTCAATGGGCTGTGTCTGACACCCTAATGAGAAATCAGGTGATTCTGCTTTGTGCTTGGGCAAACCCCCCTCAATGGTCCTAGCATGGGAAAGGGAGGAAAGTACTCGAATGGCCCATCAGCACCAGACACAAAGAAGAGAAGAAAAAGGGAGCTGCTCAAAGCTGTTTCCTGTTCTTCTCAGGATGTAACTTAAAGACATTGCTTATATAAAGCTTCTTATGGGAGAAAGAGGGACCTTCAGGATCTGAATTCAACTAAAGATACATCTTTTAAATAAAATAGTGCAACTATATTAAGTCCTCTTTGGACATTCACATGCAGAATTACATCAATTAAAACATATTAAACCTTAGGGAAGAAAGGAAATTATTATATGGTTTGCTTAATCCATTTTAAAAAACAATATTGAGTTTCTTGATGGTTCTGAGTTGACAGGTCCTTACAATCTTGTGATTGCTGTCAGTGACTCCTTTGCTCTGCCATTCTGCCTTGTGTGCCATACAAGGCTTAGACCCACTGAGAGTTTGTGTTGTACTATATTTAATTAGGTCGTTACTCATTTTGTTGTTGATACCTGAAATTTAATGAAATGGCTTCTAAGAGTGCCAATGGTAACAATAAATTATATCTACCCTGCATTAATAATTAAAATCTGCCTTTTAAAATGCTGGTCAGGGGTGTGGTCTCAGTTACTGACTGGGACCTATGTACTTAACCATAAGTGTTAACCATCTTAAACTCTGAGAAATTACATATTTGGACGTGTGTATTTCAATTTAACTCTAATATTTGGGGAATATTGTTATTACCAGTGAAAAGGGCAATAGTCTGCCATTAGGTCTCTTGTCAGTTGGGATGACTTTCATTTTGCTTTCATAAAATTGATTGGTTTCTGCTGAAAGTAAGCTGCTCAAAGACTTGGCAAACAGCATGAATCTAAGGGCCTTCTGTACGTGGTAAAAGTCCATTGAATAGAAATGTGGAGACACATGACCTATATTTCTAGATAATGTTCTGTACTGGCAGCTAACCTGCCTTTATATTTTGTTTTATGATTAAACATATTTTGTTTTATGATATTGATGGGTAAAAGAGGCCTTTGTACTTTTTCTATTAAATTTTTCTATTAGGCAGCTTTTAGCTTACTTACTGCACAATTAGTCTTCTTGCTTCTCACAGGAGGGCCCATTTTGTCTCTTCTCCTCAGATTATCTGAGGTTGATCTCACTCCCTCTTGTTGTAATTTATGTATTTAGGGAAGAAGGTTATCTTGCAGTTTGAATACAGAAGGCAAAGCCCAGGGAATTTCAGCTTCCAGCACAGTCCCACTGAGCACTTGAAGGCTCTGCAGACCACAATTCTCCACCCAAATTCTTTTACTGACCTAGATGAAGTCCTTCACTTTTGGAAACTCAGCTGAAGATGTTCAGTTCAATTAAGTTACCCAGGAGAAGTCCTTACAATGTTGAATTCTGTTCTTAATTATATCCCCCACTGATATAATGGAGACAAAAAATTTATTGCAAGATTCCCAAAAAAAAAAAAAATCGGATGACCAAATAATAGATATGGTAGCATAACTTGCAGCCATTAAGCAAACCCAAAGAATTTTAATGCGTATTAATTACAAATTTAAATCATAAATTTTAATTGCCTTTTTTAAACTAATTTTCTGTGGGCAGCTTTTGAATAGGAAGAATAAGGGATGTAGAGGAAGTTTAAGTGAAGAGACACTATTTTCTTTCCTAAAAAACCAACTGAGTTTTCATGATAGCTCAGTTTTCCCTCAAGTCTTAAAAAGAGAAACGTTCATCCTGTCTCCTGAGAGTTTTCTAAACAAAGTTACTGTTGATGCTCCCTCCACAGACCTGGCCAGAGAAACCTATAAAGCATTTATAATTCCCAGATTGTTAATATAGAAACATGCAAATATGAAAAGCTGTGTCTGTGACTGCCTGTGAAGAGGCAGAGGAAAGAACAGTGTTACTAAGGTAGAAATTCCTTACACTACCAAAGGAAAGGGGTGGGTGAGATTTCCTGTGATGATTTTGGAGCAAGCCCTGGGTTATAAATGGGAAGATGGGAAAAGGAAAACAAAGATCACATGTGTATTCACCACCACCACCACCATAAGCAACATTTCCCTACCTTTGCCTGTCTCTATCCCCAGAAATATTATTCTATCTGTTAAACAAAGACAGAAAACAGAACCCAGAGGGGAAATCTATGCCTTCAACAGGCTTTAGGAAGATTCTGGCAAGGCTCAGACCTCTCTCATCAGAGAAAATAAGCCTGTTTTTATCAACAGAATGAAAACATTAAGTAGCAGTTTCTACTCGTATCTGCATTTTTAGTTCCTCATTCAGACTGGGGGGTCAGAGGAATAAGCTTTTTTCTGATCCCTGTTACAACACTGTCAGCTGCAAAAAGTCATCTGCTCCATCAGAGGACCTAAATGCCACTAAACAGAACCCACAGGGACAAGCAGAGAATTCAGACATGCATACAAAGAAATCACAAGAACATTAATCTTTTCAAGAACGAACTGACAGTACATTTCAGAAAGCATATATAACTCAATTAATGTTTGTGCTCACAAAACCTTTTCATTTATGAACTATGGCTCTTGGGGTTTGCTAAACAATTAAAATCAAATCTAACTTCTCCCCTAAATTTTACAAAGCATATTTTATAAGTTTAATTCCTGCAACTTCAGCAAGAACATTTCATCTACATGACCCTGAGAGTAAGAAAGGAAATCTTATTGCTCAGTGACCTGCTGTCATCAATGGACAAAAATTAAATGCTTTTGCTAATCCTTTCACTCTCACTAGCCATTGACCATGAAGCTTTGTTGACCTTGCTGGAAACCCTGGCAAGAATTATTGAGAGGCACTTGAGCGAGCTATTCTTTTCTCTCAGGAAACAACCAGAGGGTAGTAGCTGCTGATTGCTCTTTTGCCTCAATGTGGTCTTATGCAAGATACTCTGCTCCTTCTATTTGATATACATGCAGCATTCTTAGAGCCATTCAGCAATATGTTGTAAACACTGCTTTTGGATCTGATTTGAACTGTACAGTCATGGCCATGGCGAAAGTGGAACTACAGTTCAAATCAGACAAAACAGAGCTGTTGCTGCCAAATTACATGAAAAACCTTAGGAGGAGATGAAAAAGCCATTTCTGTGTTAATGTCAATATTTTTAACTTGCTTTTCACAGTAAGACCAACTGTTTAAATGTCTGGGTACTTTTAAATGGCCAGTAGTAGTTATTCTTTCCTTAAGTGGTTTTCAAATATCGTTTTGAGTGGGGGACTTCACTGTGATAATACCTGGTGTGCCTCTTCAATGCAGGAATTTTAGTGTTGCAACTTTTAGCTGAAGCTACATACAGAGCTCTTTCAGTTTCTCACCTGGTGGCCTGTAGCAATTTGGACCCATCCAACTTCAAAAATCACTTCTATTTTAATCAGCCCCTGATTAGACAAGCTGGGATGGCACAGTCTAATGGCTTACTGCCACTGGAGGAGGTAGTTGCACTCTCTCCTTCCCTCAGGTACATCCTAGAGACTCCCTGGTATGGAGTGTAGCACACCTCTGGTTATTTGCTGAGCTGATTAAGTTCTCTAAATGAGTACAAAATTCATCCAGGACTGAAAACCATCTTGTGAGAAAGAGCTACTTCGTTGATGCATTTTTGCCTTCTTAAGTTTCTTCCTAAAAGGGAATTAAGAACTATAAATTAGGGTCTGGCATGCTGTTTTTAGAGCTTCTTAATAAACTCATTCTTCCATGTTGTGAAGTTTGATGGCCTCCAAACAATGCTGCAGGAAACACTGACATTACCTTTTGCCATGTGGGGAATGTGACATAGGCCAGAGGGTAGATTTTACTTCTTTAGTTGCCATTGGTTTAAGATTTTAGTTTTTCATTTTCTATAAAATTGTGCTGTGATTCACATTATCAGTGTACACAGAATACGATGAGTGAATTTTAGAAACTACATGCAAGGTTTATTCAATAAACGAAGCCATTCCACAGTTCCTTGAAACTTTCCTATTTACAAGAGCACCAAAGTCCCATTAAAAAAAGGGGGGAAAATCAGTAAAGACTTTTTTTTTCAGTGATGAAATAGGTTAATTTCATAGCTGACTTGAAATCTTGTGACAAGTTATGGTATTCTATTATGCCATTATTAGTAGAAGACATAATCCCTTGCAGCTGTGGTAACTCATGATAACGCACAATATATACCCATCAAGATATCTCCTGACAGCAATGAAATTAACTCGTGTCACCCCTGTGTCTAACAGAATGTGCTTGCAGCTTCTTCTTAGTATGCTGTTTTAGATACCAATGAATTGTTATATGGGGAAAATGCATCTATTAGGAACAATTGCTTATACCAAAATTCTCACTGGCTTCACTGTACATTTGATGACAGATGTTTCAGGCAAGGTAAGCAGACATTATAGGTAAATGATTGAAAATAAAAGAAATCATAGTTATTGCTTAATTCTTAACTCTGTGTTTTCCCGAACTTCAGCAGGATCTGTAGAACTGCTCTGCACAGTTACTTCCTACACATCCTTGGTGAGGTTGAAATCCATTTTTGTGTTCTCTGGCTCAGAATCAATGTGTGAGCTGAAGCCTAGAACCATTGCAAACTCTGCTGTTTTAAGGAGCTATTTTGAAATTATAGGATGATGAAAAAACTGTTACTTACAACTTCATTTTATCTCCTAAACTAATACGTCTACTACAGAATTATCTATGTGACTATGAAGCTTTGAGAACATGTTTTTTATGGCTAGTTCCAAATTGCTGGGATGAAAATATATTTCAAAGAGGAGGAAGAAGGCAAATCAGATGATAGCAAACACATCTCAGCAACACTTTAAGACTGCCCTTTTAATGACTTTTTAAAATAAGTGTTTTGCAATAACAATTAAATAAGCAAAGAGATAAAAGCCAGTATTTACTCTCACGCATATTCTCACTTTCTGACAGGTTTCCATAATCAAACACTTCCCACATCACAAACATTAAACAAACACTCTGTAGTCCCAGCACAGTATGGGTTATTCCCAGCTTAACTTCACATATGGTTTCCCTGATGACTAGACCAGTTCTGACTTTCATTTTTTATTTAAAAACAACAACAACAGCTGAACTCCAAATTAGTCTCATGGAATACCCTCAATTTAGCTCTTTTAATAAAATGGAAAAGTTGAAAGCAGCCTGGTCACAAGGGGAAGTGTTACTTAAAGCTTGAGTTTGGCCATCAGCATTGCAGAAATAAAAGACAGCTTTAAAAATAGAGACTACTGGCTTTATCACTGGTCTGCATTTCTTCCCTTGTGGCTAAGCAGCTTTTAGCTTTAAATTTTTATTAAATAAAAAGAACAAATAGAATGCTTTCTCTTTTTTCCTTGATTTGAGCAGATCCTATTTTAGGAAACAAAAGCCAATAACTGTATAAAAATAAATAGAATACAAACTGTGCAAAAGGTGTGATTCTCAACATTTGCAAGTTAGAAAAGTATTAACTCTTCCTATAAATAAAGCATATCTTCACTTTCAGACTTAAGTATTTGACAGTACAAATTGACACAAGCTGGATTTAAAAGCAGCACGGTTTTACAGACTGTATTTCATACAATGTGACAATATAAATTGTAAATTTATAATATGTAAGTAATGAAGATGTAGGAAATAGTGTAGCTGTGTTCCAAAGACTAGTGCAATTACATCTTAACAGAAATAAAAACTGGTTATTGACACTAAAACACCACCATTTAGGCTTTCAAAGAGGCATGCAACATTTTAATGGCAATCTTCTGAGAGGCTAATATCCCTTTCTGGACTTTGAAAATGTAAGGAAAAATGTTTTAAAGGCAGAGGTTATTGGGGGAAAGGTGTGTCAGTGAGAGTGTATGGTGCTGCAAGACTTTTGATAGCACTGTTTGGGGATAGCTGTGTGGATCTTGCCTTCCAAACCTTCAGGCACCTCTACCCCCTAAGACACTGAACCTCTTAACCAATACATTGATTTAAAGTTGTTTTAGAGAGGCCAGCTGCGATCCAGCTGAAAAAGGTTAGATGCCTGAACCTATAAAAACAAACATGAGAGAGTATCTTTGCTACACTGAAGTGTCTGCCTCCTACTTGGGTTTTTTTTCAACATCTTTCCAAGTCCCTGTGCCTGGCCCACCTCCCAAAAACAATCTGCTACTGGTCCTGCAGGTGTTATACTCCTGCTCTGGAGAAAAGATTGCAGAAATCTGTAAATCGGATGTAAACAGACAGCATTTTCACAACTTCAGAGCTTTTTTAGAAGTTGTATGTATTGTTCAATGGCTAGCTTATCCTGAAGCTTTGACTTCCCTTAAATATCACCTTGCAGTGTTATGTATTTTCCTCTCCTCATCTTCTGTCTTTGTACTGCCTGGGTCAGAAGTACCGTCCAAGGTAGGTGTGAGTCTTACACTGCATTTGTCAAGGAACAACATAAATTTGGGGAACCATGAAGTCAGTGGAAAAGGTAGCACCTAGACCTGCAGGTATCATCAAGGACTTAATAACAAATCAGAGATAGTAGTCTCTTTATAAAAAACAAACAAAAAATAAACAAGATATTACATACTACAAGAGGGACCTAAACCATAAAATATCTGTAAAACTAATTGCTGAGAAACAATTTCTGTTTAGGAAAGAATTCTGAGTGGATCAGGTACAGAGGAAGACTACTAGGATGATCAGGGGAAGGAAAAGAGGAGGTGCTGAAAGAGCTTGGATGTTTTTTAGCCTAGAAGAATGAAGGCTGACTGTAGGATACCATGACATATAAACACCAGAAGTTGAAAACACCAGGCTGACAGAGCAGCTGTTGGTGTCAACATTGCTAACTGGCACTGAACAAGAATGGTCTGGAAAAAGTAAGATTATTTCTAATATTCACAAATTCTGAACAAGCTAAATACCAGTAGATTAATGGGATAAAAGGTCATAACTGTTTGTGATAGCAGGGACTTGATTCAATGAGCCAGACTGTCCCTTCCTGTATAAAACTGATGCAAACTCGTATAATTTAAAATTCCTAGTAAAATATACATTTTGATTGAGGCAGAAAGCTCAAGGCACAAAGCAGATGACTCAGATCTGTTAAAATAGCTCACTTGGCCCACCCAACTCAAAGGCTGATTTAAGCTTTTTCATTAATGTTAAAACTTAAATAACATTACTGAAATCTTCTCTGAAAAGTTGTAACTGATCTGACTACACTGTTGTCTTTGGCAAATTATTTTGCTGATTGAAAGTTTCCTTTATTTTTGTATGGATCAATTTTCTTTGGCTTGTTCTTTATAAAAGGACAAAAGGATAATTGAGAAGGCACAGAATGTAGCATTGTTTTTGTCATTCTACCAGTGCAGTGGTGCAATGCGTTTCTTTTGGAAACATAAGGAAGAAAGTAAATGGTCAGGAAGGAATCTCCAATATGAGCTTCAAGGTTTTTATATGAATTTTTGAAGTAATTTTCTTTTCCCATATGACAACATCTCACTTTCAAGGCACATTCCTTTTAATGGAATTAAATGTTGTGAAGCTAGAAAAGTTTTGTCACAGTCAAGCAGTAGAAACCAAAGACAGAGAAGCAGCATCAAAACTGCTGAGGAAATTAGAGTTCTGGTACTTGAAAAGAAAACCTATCCTTGCAAAATATTTTTAAGGTATATTATTTAATAAGCATGTTCTGTGTCAGCTGCTTACTCCAGTGTTTTACTCTGAAAAAGTAAGTTATGGGTGTGAGTAGCTTGGGAAAATATTTTCCGGGGAAGAAGGTTGAAATCTAACTGAATTAATTGTAAGTTGATGACAAAAATTGGGGGAATATATTTTTTCCCTGATTACTGAATATGTTTAGTGAAAATCAAATTCATTATTAAAGAATAAACACATGAGCTATAATTAAACTGTATTTACCTTTGACATATGCCTGTTAGCGGAAAACATCCCCAACTGCTGGTTATAAACTTTCTGATGAAAGTGTCTCCTGCCAAAACCCTGGTGCTCTGTTGAAGATTAAAGCAAGTAACTTGTGGTTTCTTTATTATAGCTGGCTCTGACAGCAAGTATAAACTGACGGGAAATTTCCATTGAATCCATGGTGTTTCAAGATTCTGCTAGATGTGCATATGCACATACAGGAAGGTTCAGTGGAATTTTAGCTTTCACAGGAAATGGTGGAATATGAAGTTCTGAGGAGACAGGGCTTTGGGGATGTCCCGATTCCCTACAAAGTCTGTAGAAGGAGGTGAGAGTACCTGGCTACCTACGTCACGCTTGGCACAAAGGAGTATTTTCTTCTTTCCTCCCTTCCATGGAAAACAAAATGTAAGTATGTACCTGTCAGAGCAATTCCTAAACAGGCACTAAATGAGCTAACTCTGGAACTGGAAGCAATAAAGCTGCTTCAGATTGAGGTTATGCCTGACCTAATTGCCCAGGTGCAGTGCTATGCTTCAGAGGCTACACTGCTCCAAGTAATTGTAAACTTACCTGCTCAGGGATGTCTAACATATTGCTTCATTGTAATATTTAGACATAACTCAAATGAATCATCAAAAAGCCAGAAAATATCAAAACTGAAGTTCTTTCAGTTATTTTACATGGTCACCTGTGGTATGTACATTGCAGTAGCATTCTTAATTACGCAGCAACCGTGTGTTATTTTTGTGGGATCACTGCCTCATTCACTGAACACACATGGTGTCTATCTCTAAGCTGCACAGTGAATTGCCATGATATAAAAGTGTTGTGTATTACACTTTGTAATGTCTGAATGATGTCTTGTGAAACAGAATGATGTCTACTGCTTCTTGTACTGAAATAGGTATATAGTGTGCAGTGAATGGATGTAGGATCAACTGCAAGGTAAAGATGGTTTTCATGGACATCTGGCTTTCATCCCTTTCTTTGCCAGCAACTTTGTGAATGACTTGCTGTAAGACTGAAGGATTTCTCCATTTCAGTTACTCATTAGTAAAGTGGGGGATCATAATCTTCCTTGGTTAAACAGGTCTTCTTAATAGGTAGTGTATAAAGCTTTATGAAGCAAACTAAAATCTAACGGAGCATCAAATGAAAATCTAAGACAGTAAAATCTTTTTTCATTGTGGGGCTTGGCCAGCATGAAGTACAGGAGTCACAATCGACATAAAAATTAGTGTTGAATGCTCTTTTCTTTCAACAGTGAAAGAAAAACCAGCATGTTTACATAAGAATGGAACACAGTTATCACACAAATTACTCTGTGCTATGTCATGACTTTTTAGTGTTTTGCTTGCAGACCTCTTATATTCTAATGCGGCTTTCCATACTTTGATTCTTCCATCTCTTAAAGTATTGGAAGATAAAACAGTCTCTTTTTAATAACCTTTCATTAAATAAGCTGTCTAAAAAAAGAAATGGAACACTGGAAGTGTTCAAAAAATGTGTGGATGTGGCACTTGAGGGCATGGCTTAATGGTGAACAAGGTGGTGGTGCTAGGTGGATGGTTAGATTTGATGATTTTAAGGCTGTTTCCAACCTTAACAATTTTATGATCCTGTGAATTGAAAAGCCAAATAGTTAAGTGACCAGACTTCTTTACTGGGGTCATATAAGGCAAATTTTCTTTGTATGTCTATCACTATCTTTCTAAAGGGCTTGGGAATGGCTTACTTCTTCTTTGTGTCCCTGTGATTCTTTCTCACCTCATATCTCTTGGGTGTATTCAGACTATCAATGTGTACATATAGCTGGGTTGGCTCTAGTATAAATTTAAATAGTGTTTAGCATGCTGAAGGTCCAGTTTCATGTGGCTTATATGGGCATTAGTAAAGCCAAGCAAACATGCTAATAAATTAAATGTGTAAGAGAGAGTCAACTGGAAGCATGTAACATTTAAATGGATAAACGTATTTATCCAAGCAAACTTGTTTGCATATACTGAAGTCAACAAAGGATCAGAACACAGATTTACAGTTTTGATGCAGAAAAACTTGTCTCATCTGACCAGTAGAAATCATGACAACTTCCTCCACAAGTTTTTCAGAACCTAAAACTTCTCTCCTACCAGAATTTGCTACTTTTCTGACATTTTCCCAGGCATATTTTAGAGTCGGACATGTGAAAATCATAAACATTAATCCAAGAGTCATTGTGAAAAATGTGTTGCTTAGTCATTCTAGCATTACCAGTGGTATAATAGGAAATGTTTTCTGACTTAACAGCAGTAGTGTCACTTTGTGCCTAGTTCCTGGTAATAACTTTCAGATATCCCAGTACATGGCACAGTAGATATTAGACATTGATTAAGCATTGATTAGCATTATGAAGTTTGTGTATACTATGTTCTGATTATGGTATAAATGTGTCCTTTAAAACAAAATAATCCTTTATACTTAGTCCACTCAAGTAGATACAAAAGAATATATCTGTTCACATGTAATAATAATATGCTATTGCAACCTTATATTTGGAAATTTTCATAGAAAACTGCAGGTTCAATTATTGAGTCAAAAATCAAGCTCTCTGAGGTTTTTTAAGCTTTTGTGCCATCTTATCCTGGGATGTTCATTTGTGGAAACTATATATCAGAAATAGTGTGGCCAGCAGGACTAGGGACGTGATCCTCCCTCTGTACTCGACACTGGTGAGATTGCACTTCAAATTCTCTACCCAGTTTTGGGCCACTCACAACAAGAAAGACATTGAGGTGCTGGAGTGTGTCCAGAGAAGGGCAATGGAGATGGTGAAGGATCTGGAGCACAAGTCTCTTGAAGAGCAGCTGAGGGAGCTGGTGGTATTTTGCCTGGAGAAAAGGAGACTCAAGGGGACCTTCTCGCTCTCTGCAACTGCCTGAAAGGAGAGCATAGAAAGGTGGGCATCAATCTCTTCTCCTAAGTAATAAACAATACGAGAAGAGGAATTGGCCTCAAGCTGTGCCAGTGGAGGTTTAGATGGGATGTTAGGAAAAAATTCTTCACAGAACACAGTTGTCAAGCATTGGAACATGACCCAGAGAAAGTGGTTGAGTCACCATCCATGTAAGTATTTACAAGACATGTAGACGTGGCACTTAGGACAATGGTGTAATATTGGACTTGGGGCATCAGGCCAGAAGTTGAAGTCCATGATCTTAAGGGTCTTTTCCAACCTGAGTTATCCTATGATCTATTTCCTTAATAGGGAAAAACTGTGCTTGGATCCCCAGTTAACTTTGTCTTGCCTATGTTGTATTGCAGCATGCGGTGTCTACGTGCCTCAAGTCTCATAATGAAGATGAGGGACATAGTCTTCAGTTACAGGTAAACAATTTGAGTTCAGAACATTTTTCATGGCTTTTAGTTAACATAATACTTTTCCCCTTCTAATTCTATCCCCTAGTAATCAGGGTTTGATTTAGCTTGTCTTATAATATTTTAATGAAGTTGGAATTTCTGGGAAAGCTATCCTTATAATTTCATTCAGTTGTTTCAGTTAATACCTGCAACCAGAAATGAAGTTTTAGATTCAGCAGATACAAGCCACTTCTGAACTCTTGTGCCTTTTGAAAGTCAGATTTAGTGGCAGCTACAATACTGACATGTTGTGGTCGTTGAGGCTACCACTGAGGCCCAGGAAGATCGGGAAGGTCCCAAGGGATCTAAGGGGCCATGGTGGAGGGTTGCTCAGCTTTGAAAATCCTCCCCTTCCCTCTGGAGGATAATAGTTTCTCCCACGTGATTGATGTGTTCTCCCTATGCTAATTGTACCCCCCCTGATTGGACTGTTTGTTCTCCACCCCTTAAGCACATGTATCTGTATCTAGAAGGTTCCGTGCTACTTGGTACTCCATTGGTTGTGGTTCTCTATCTCCTCCCCTTCCCTCTCCTTTTTGGACTGTGTAAGCTTCTCCCACCTTCCCCCACCCCTGGACCCTCTCCTGATTGGTTAGTTACTGCTGTATAAAAGTCTGTGCTCTCGTTTGTTCAGTCTTTGTTCTCTCCTGGACCCATTCAAGCGAGGAGCTGTTAATAAACTCCTCAGATATCCACAGAGACAATCCCTCCCTTATTCTTTACCCCTGGAGCTGCTGGGGCTTGCCTTACTGCACCCACCGGCAGGGTAGCAGAGTGCCGCAGCAGGAGCTAAAGCAGCCCCACCAGAGCAGCTCCACGAGGGACACTTCTGGGACATGCTGCTGGTCTCTGTCCACTGGGACAGTCCCCACGCAGGATATAATGACTGACACTGCTACATTGCTTTTTTGGGTTCACTTCAGCCATTCTTCTAAATTGGATTTGTCTTTGCTTTAGTAGTTTAGGAAGAGAAGTTATGAAACGCTTTTCTGTTTGGGGAAAGGTGGAGCTATATTATTTAGAAAATGAAAAAAATATCCCTGAGAGTAACAGATAGACCATAATACATCTGGTACATGCAGTAGTCCTAAGGATGAGGTTCTGGTGGTAGAAAGTGTATTATTTGGAAAGTGTTCATATTTCATAGCATCATAGAATCATTGAATAGTTTGGGCTGGAGGTAAAGTTTAAAAATCGTCTAGTCCAATGCCCTTGCAATGCATTTCAATTAGAACATTTTCAATTAGATGAGCTTGCTCAGACCCCTGTCCAACTTGATCTTAAAGATTTTCATGGAGGGAGCATCCACCACATCCCTGTTCCAGTGTTCCACCACTCTTGTTATAAATTTCTTGTACCTTAGAACTAGTCTAAACCTGCCCTTTTTTGTTTAAAACATTACCCCTTGCCCAATGGCAACAGGCCCTGCTAAAAGCTGTGCCCACTCTTTCTTATAAACCCCCTTAAAACATTGGAGCATCACAATGCCATCTCCCTGAAGTCTTCTCCAGGCTGAACAATCCCAAAAGTCTCAAGCTTTCTTCATAGACGAGGTATTCCATCTGTTCTCTGATCTTTTTTGTGGCTCTGTATCTCAGAAATGGGACAAATACCTTCCAGCTTGTGTATTTTGTTTTATGTTTTAAGCTGTCAATCCCGTTTCCTGTATGTCCAGTTCAAAATAAGGTGTCAAAATAGAAGATGGACATAAAATCCATTATGATATTCTCACAATACTTTGGTCCAGAGTATGTATTCATGCTGAGAAGATAGTAACATTTGCTATGCCACATAAAAGTGGTTTTAAAATGCAAATAAATGAAGTTCTTTCCCATTAGGTCTTTCTCTTCTAAGCACATGGTAAATATTATATAAAATGGTGGAGAGTCAGACTACTTCTCTTCTGAGTGCGTAAGAGGATGGATGGATTTAATTCCCTTTGGATATCTGACCCTAATAAATTCTCCTACCCAGGGTTAGCCACTTACGCCTCTAGTCTGTCCTCTGCAGCTCTGACCCCAATCTTCAATTTCAAAGGATATTTGGTAGCAGGGGAGCAAAAATCTGCCCATTTCACTGCTGCACAGTGCTTTAGAGTTAGGCAATCAGCTTATAGTAACTGCAACTGCCATTTTATGAATTCCCACCAAATCGTGAACTTTCTCAGTAAATTATATGCTGCCTTCTCCTTTTCTCCAAAAGCCACACTTCCAAGCCATGTGTTGCAGTGCTTGTGCCCAGACCTAGTGTGCAGTTCTTATTCCTAAACTGACACTGCTGCGACCCCAGGCACTCACTCCATGCCTGTCTTGATTTGGTTAACACCACGCAGATAATAAGGTCTTCAAATTTTGTTTCCAGGGATTGTTCCCTACCACATTATTCTGATTATAAAATACTGCTGTATCTGTATATCTGTATCAGGGTGTCACAACTTACATACCAATATGTATTAGCATTTCTTCAATCAAGCAAAAACTTACACATTTTTTCTTCTTTAGCTCCTGCTTCATTACTTGTGATTCATCATTTCCAGTGTTTTGTTCTGATAAATCTTCAACATGGTCTCATTTTTCTGCTATTATACAGTGTCAACTAGCTCACAAAACCAGAAGAATAGTTATTAAAATGTTCATGCTTCACAAATAGTATTTTGACTGTTGGATAGATATAAAAGTCCAGTAGGAAAAATATTCTGACATGATTTGTAACATGCTATCTTTCAAATGGGAAAAAAATATCAAAATATAATTGAAACAGTCTGCTCATGATGCAATCCCTTTTCCATTTTCAAACAAATGAAGGAAGCACACAGTATGCATTTTTCTGTAAATCTCAGGCCTTAGGTCTACACTATTTAAACTGAGGCAGACAGTCAAGCAACTTTACACAAAAGAAAAATAGACAACAAACAATGTAATTGCTTTGATAGTGTTTTACTGAGAATTTGTTGCTAAAAACAATTCAATATGTGTTTGATTTTAATGCCTAATTAGGAGATTAATTTTTCTATGCATATTTTTGCAGGATATGGTCCATTATATTAATGAAATGAGAAGGTAAAGGGGGAGCTGTGAAAAGACAAGTCTTGTTAAAATGAAACCATTATCTTACTAAAGGATGCAGAAAATATAGTGAAGAGATGAGAAATCCCTTTTGTTAAATGTTTGTGACCTGTGCCTTGTTTGAAAAGCAGAATGTTAGCTCTCCCTCTCCCTCTCCCTCTCCCTCTGTAATGTGTTAACCAGATTTTTCTCTGCGGATTTCTTTGGGCAGAGAAGTTACTTTGTGTAATGTAAGATTAACAAAATGCCATCTGAATAAAGCATTGATAGACTTATGCATGAAATACAGTAGACCTTACCTTTTCTATATATTCATTCACTGTAATATAAAAAGTGAGATGTGATAGACCTGTATGTATAGAATATATATTTATGCATGGACACATATGTCTGAAAATAAAATATACACAGGAATACTTTATATAGGTGACTTTCTTCCCCCTGCAAGGTTAAGCTATCTGATTAAATCAAACTCCATTCTTTCTGTTTCATCCATCACTACCAGCTGATAGCAGAAACAGCATGTACCTTCTGAAATAGTTTTTTCTTGTTGTTGTTTTATGATGTGTGAGGCAGAAAGAAAGAAGGTTTAATTTAATCTGTTGGATTGACTTTGCAGAGATGATAGTAACAGAAGCAGAATCTTCAGCTAAGTAACCTGAACAAACATGACATGGAAATTGAAAAGGAGTTTATAAATACAATACTTAAGCTCCACTTCTACCAACCCCTTTTATAAGGGTACTTGAACAAGCCATCTCTTATTACAAGCAAATCTGCTATGAGAAGGCTGGTATTTTTTCATGTTTGGGTGTATTTTGCTTTGTTTGTTTATTTTTGGGGGGTGGTGGTGTTTTTTGGGGGGAGGGGCTTCCTCTTCTATTTATATCTTTCTTTAGTTATTAATTTCCTGAAAAATCCTTTGATGTACATGCTCATATTATTTAGTGATTTTTTTTGTTGGTTACAAGTAAAAATAGAAGACCCAGAACACCTATGATGTGTTTTGATCTATACTAAATGTAGCCTTTCAAGGCAGTTATTGCTTCTCATTTATTTCTTACAGTGATACATATTTATTTAATGAAACTGTCTTAGCAATAATGGAGGTTCTGAGGAACAATTTTCTAGTTTAAAAGCTTTTTAAATTGGAAGTGAAATCAGAAGGGTTTGATTTTTTTAATGACTTTTCCATGTAGAGTGGTTTGGCTTCAATGCCAATAAAATTTAGAGTAGAAGGAAATTTAGGGTATATTATAGCAATAGAAACAGTATGTGTTTCTTTGAGACCTCCATCTCACCTCTTCCCCACCCAAATAAACTCAAGCCAAATTCAAGTCATCAATTAAGAAATGCCAAATCCTTTCCCACTTGAACGCTTGTGTTTGCAAACTGGCATATCTTCTGAATCATTTGGAAAAAATCTTTTGATACTATAACTGTAAATAACTCACAAAATCACGAAATCATGAAATCCCAAAATCACAGAATGGGTCAGGTTGGAAGGGACCACAGTGGGTCATCTGGTACAACCTCCCTGCTCAAGCGTGTTTGTCCCATAGCAGTTTGCACAGGATTGAGTCCAGATGGTTCTTGAGAATCTCCAGTGAGAGAGACTCCACAACCTCTTTTCTTGCTCTATATCTTTTAATGATCAAGTTATCATACTTCCACATGGAATAGCACTTTGACAAATGGTGAACAGCTGAAATTATCATAAAGCTGCACTAACCAAAATTTTTGTTACAATCTCCAAATTCTTCTGGTGTTTCTTTGGCTATGCTTTCTATAAAACCATGCTGAAAAAGCATTTGGATATGCATTTTTCTTTATTTCAAGGGAGAGCATTCTGCAATGGCTGTTCCAAAATATTTTAAAGAAAAAAAGTCAACCAAAACCCCACAACATCTCAAGATGTAAGAGGCTTTGAGGACTTAACCAATAATCTGGATAATTCCTGATCACAGAATCATAGAATGGGTGAGGTTGGAAAGAACCACAGTGGGCTGTCTGGTCTCTGCTCAAGCAGGGTCATCCTAGGGCACATTGCACAGGATTGTGTCCAGATGGTTCTTGAATATCTTTAGCATGGGAGACTCCATAATTTCTCTGGGCAACCTGTTCCAGTGCTCAGTTTTCCACACAGTAAAAAAGTTCTTCGTCACATTCAGGTGCAACTTCCTGGGCATCAGTTTCTGCGCATTGTCTCTCCTATGGCTTGGCACCATTGAGCAGAGCCTGGCTCCTCTTGACACCCACTCTCCTAGGGTGACATATGGGATCCTTGATGACTTCTCCTGATCAGCTCATTGTCATTATATGGTTAGTAATGTCCTCAGAATCAGACACTCCATTGTAGCTGCCGTGGAGGTTTCCTTGGAAACCTCTGGGGGAGAGGGCACAGAAGAAGAAAAAGATAACTGGTGGAGGCNTCACTTTTCCAGGGACAAAAGTGAGGCTGACTGTCCTGTACTTCCCTAGGTCATCCTTCTCGCCCTTTTTGAAGACTGGGGTGACATTTGCTTTTACAGTTCTTTGGCACCTCTCTTCATTTCCACAGCCTTTCTAAGATGATGGTGAGAAGACTTGCTTTGGTATTTACCTGTTTGCTCAGCACTAGTGGATGTAACCCCTCAGGGCCCATAAACTTGTGGATGTCAAATTTGGCTAGGTGCTCTCTCACCTAAAGCTCTTTGACCAAAGGAATGTCTTCCTGCTGAGATTCCTTTACCCTGCTCTCCTAGATCAGAGATCCCTGGGGGCTGGTCTTGTCAGTGAAAGCTAGTGCAGAGAAGGTGTTCAGTAACTGCCTTCTCTGTGTCCTGCTGCCAGGGCCCCCCTCCATTTAGTAACAGGCCCACAATATCCTTAGTTTTCCTTTTGTTATTGTTGTGTTTGAACAAACCATTCATTTTGTCTCTGTCCTACTTGGCCAGATCTAATTCCTGATGGGTTTTGGCCTTCCTTCTCTCATTTTTACTTACTCTGACAACCTCTCTATATTCTTTCCAAGTGGCCTGGCCATTCTTCCATCTCCTGTGTGTTTCCTGGCTATGCTTGAGTAATACCAGGAACTCCTTATTCATCCATGTGGGTCTCCTGCCCCTTTTTTCCTGATTTCTTGCTCATCAGGATGCATTCATTTTGACCTTGAAAGAAATGATCCTTGAATATCAACCAGCTCTCTTGGACCCCTCTTCCTTGCATGATCTGTTCCCATGAGATTCTTCCAAGAAGAACCTTAAAGAGGCTAAAGTTAGCTCTCCTCATTCAAGCTGTAGACTTTCAATGTCCTAGACATCTCAACAGCTTCTTTATGAAGAAACTATTTCCCTAACACTTATCATTCATCCATCCTGGAAACCACTTTTGTAACTAAGGTACTTACAAAGCTTGAAATGCATTTTATAGATACTCCAAATGTAACTTTGGACATGTCATATTTTTCAACTCTATGTAAAGGAAGAGTTAAGATTTCAGCCACCTATCTTTGAGTTTCCAATCTGAATGTAGGGTGGCTTGTGAAGTTGAGCCATTGTGTAATTTTAGCAGCTTCCTTTACCACAACAAATGGTATGGGTTTAGTTTTGGAATTTATTGGGTTTTGTAGGTTTTGATGGGTTTTATTTGGTTGTTGTTGTTGGGGGTTTTTTTGTGAATGATAATTTAGTTTGATACTTCAGAAGAATTATTTACCCTATATTTCTTCAAGACAATGCTGAGACTTTGGGATATCTTTGTTCCTTCAAGTTGATATGAGTTTCTCTGTAAAAAAACTATGACAGGAAATATTCTCCTTTACCAGGTCCCAAGATCTGGTTGTGATTTTAGGCTACCACAGTAGTTTTAAAGTCCATGTGAGAAACTTACTCGTATATTCATTAATTGCTGAAATACCCTAGGGGTATAAAAGTAGAGATTGACGGTATTCAAAATTCACTGATATAGAATGTCAACTTTATAAACTTGTTACTTAATGCACTCTCCAAATTGTCAACTATCAGAGTTTTTGCTTCCCTGCCTAGGTATTCTAACTAAGTGCTGAGAAAAAGTTTTAGTAAGGAACAGTGTCAAGTTTTTACCCTTTAAGAGAAATTGATTCTACCGATGAAGTCATCTTGGGTAGAAATGAACTACATTCTGAAATGGACACAGTACAGAGAGAAGCAATGGTGTTACGCTAAAGCTCCCATGTTAACCTTATTAACGGAAGTTAAATACAGGATAATTTAGCAATGACTGCTATATATAATAACAGATGGCTGGTGGATGACTTCCTTCTGTGTACTCAAAAATTCCAATTAAGGCAAAATTAAATGAATTAATAATATCATAAACCTGGTATTCCACATTTTACTATGGATTATGCCCTCTTAAGCAGGGAAAATTGCATTAATTGCTTCAAGAAAGAAACCATTCTATGCCTGCAAAGGACTTGGTGGTGAACTGTTCCACTTCCTGCCACTGCACAGTTATGCATAATGTGACCATATGGAATTCAAAAGTCCTAAGTAGGAAGGGTACAAGATTTTTGCTCCAAACCCAAACTACTCTGTCATTTAACTGGAGAATATCCAAGATCATACCATAAAAATATCATATCATAGCATAAAAAGTAGCATAGCATAAAAAATTTTTATCCACCCTGGATACCCACTAGAAAGAAATATGCATAAGAATATCTGACATAATACTCATTAGAGGGCATCATTATGCTCGGCGCATTGCATAGCCTGCAAATATATTCTTATACAAAAATGTTTCCTAAGCAGCACTAAATAGGATTGTCTCTCTCCACATATAATAGGTCAAGATTTTGGCTGAACAGAGGGTTAAAAGTGAGGGAGAATATACCTTCTATTGTTTTCAAATCCCTAATCTCAATTGATAGGTTTTTGCTGTATCTTTGAATAGGATATTTTGACTTTTTTTCACTCGTGTTTTATGTCCAAACCCATCTCACATCTGATCTTTTCAGATGTGAGTCCCCCACCCGAGGGTTGAAGAAAATTCTGTAGCAAAATTCAGAGGGTTTTTTAAACTATTTGACTCTTTTTGTTAGATCTGACATGCACAGGCTGGGTATCTGGCACTCAGCCTAAATGAGGCACACTGTCCTCCTGCCCAGCAGTAGTGCATTGGGCTTGCAAGCACTGGGTGTAGTTACAGTTACAAGAGGCCTTGAGGCTCCTTCCCTGATGTCCCAAATAGTGAAGGCTGATGTGGTATGGGGCAGCCCAGTCTCAGATTGTCTTTGCCTTGTAATAGTGTGGTTATACCTCATGTGGGCTGGAGTCACCCCTGCAGCTGCTGGAACACCATGACTGCAGATAGCCGGGGCCTCGATGTCTGTATCTGAGCTAATCTCCCCAGCCTCCCTGTGTCACCAATGGAGAGAAAAATGGGGTTTTAGGGGATGATTTGGTGAATCACACTGCAGAAGTGCATGTCCTCTCCAGAAATTACACAAGCAAACCAGTTAAATGAGCTGTGCACATCCACAGGTTAGCTGTAGGTGGTCTAGTGAACCTCACTCAGGCAATGATAAAGATTGAATATATAAATGCTCCAAGGAATACTTTCCTCTTTTAGTGTTTCCCAGCAGCATGAATTGTCTGAGAGCATATATCAACCATGAAGAAGGCATAGAAGAAAGCACATGAGCCTTTAAGTGGACCCTGACTTTTGTTCGTTATGATATATCTACAAAGTAAGCTTGGAACAATGGCAGTAGCATCCCTATAGATATGTGCAAATAACATCAGAGAAGGCAAAATGGATCAAAGCAAATCTCTTAAACTGAACTTTATGAGGAAACATGTTACCAGTTACAGAAGAAGACAAATAGTTATATGGCACCTGACATTTTGTATTGAGAGGATTTATCTTAAGGCACAAAGGTAACATAGAACCCTTAAAGACCTAGATATTTAACTGCAATCCATTCTGGACTGCACAGCTAATTAAACGGTGACATTTGTCCATATTAGATACTTATGACAGCATTAAGTCTCTCTACTCATCACCGTAGCAGGAGTTCTGGAGACCCCGAAGGAGATGAGTGATATGCCTCCTTAGTATTGAAACGTACTGCTAAGTTGTTGCAGCAGCAGGAGATTGTAAGATCAAGAGGCTTAATAGCTCTGGTACAAGAGCACATTAAATGCAGTAAAATGCAAGAACTTGCTGCATGTTCATAGCACTGAAAGCCCCCTAGCTATACATAAAGGAGCTGACAAACCGCACATATGTAGAGTTCATAAGTTAAGCAAGTTTAAGGAGAATTTTACTGTATGTCACTTCAGACAGTGGTTTTATTTGAAAATTATTTTTTGCATGCTAAAATACGGCCTCACAAGATGGCAAGCTAATTACAGATGGGTCTATTTTATAGCATGAGACGCAATGCAAGAACTGCAAACATATTTTTGAAGTGCATTTTTCAACATAAGTGTTAAGTGTTTTTATTTATTTCATGTTTCAAAAAAATTGTACTGTGTATTACCTTATTGTTTGCAATGCATCTTCATACTTTTATTTTGTTCTCCTCATCCTTATTTTTGGGGTAAATGTGGGGATAAAATCAAATAATTAAAGGAGTTTTTTTCACAAATAAAATTATTAAAATATTTTGCTCTACTTGGTTTTTTTCTATTATTCTATCAGGAGCTCCATTTTAGTTTTCAAAAACAGAATATTGGTATAGAAAATAATGCAAAGGCTTTCAAAATATACTTTGAAAACCTGATACTTAACATTAAAGCTAAAGATAAGAAAAATTTCATCTTAGGCACTACACAAAAGCTTAATAACCTACTGACCCCTTTAGTTACCCATGTACATGACCATATGCACTCTGTCACAATCTGGCATATTAACCCAGGTTCTTTGCTGTTAGAGCCTCCTTCTTCACAGCACAGACCTGTTTTACTGAGACAGGTCTCCATGGAGAGGGGATTGAGAAATAAATGACTTGAACTCTTGCCTCGCTTGTGCCCAGTCTCAGACTTTTGTCTGTGTTTTGCCTGCCCCACCTCTACAAACTGCCCCAAGACTTTGCTGCTGAAGCTCTCTGAGCAGCATCAGCAGCTCTCCCTGCCACCCGCTCTGTGTCCTACCTCTTCTTTGCTGTTTCCAGCTTGTGTTTTTCCATCTAGGAATACATCTGTTACTGCTGCAGAATGAGCTCAGTTAAGAGTACTTGTGCAACTAATTTGCCTATGTCTATGTCAGGTTGGGGCTGATTGCCTCAGGGTAACTTTGCCTCAACAGCTTCTTTCAGGCCGCATTCTATGAGCAGCATTTTGAGTTCTTTTAAAGTCTTTCCTGCATATTTCAATTTTCTTTCTGAGAGTAATTGTTCACATTCCAGTTTACAGAGTTCAGAATATGTTTTTGACTGGCTCATTTTACTTTGCATAAGGCATTTTTTCAAATGAAATTCCTTTATACAAGTTTTCTGGGAAATTCTGCCTTTTCTCCAGCGAACAGTTTCTCACACATTATTGTGTTTTAGTTTCTTTTTCCTTGAAGACTGATATCCTGTGGTTGGCAGAAAGCTATGGCTTCTCCTGCCTCATGTGGCTTTCCCAAAGTGAAAAATTCAAATAAACAAAACAAAACCATCAAAACCAAACAAACAAGCAAACAAAACAAACCAAACCAAACCAAAACAAAACAAAAAAGGCAAAACAGTGTTCTGTGCATCATGTGGAGGTGGCTGGGTTTACAAGTAGACCCACATCTCTGTTGCTATCAACCATTTGAATGAGAGGGAATAAGGGCTCATTAGCTTTCCTGATTGTTGCATAAAAAAATTCAAAAAAATGCCAGTATTTACCCATGTGAGTAAATTATGTGAAATTTCAAAGGTTTACTAGTGGTGTTATATGGTACCAAAAGTAAACTTCCATACTCTTTCCACTCCTTTTATTCCAAGATCTCTCGGTCTCTCACAGGAAATGGAGAGGTGTAGTAGAGAGCCTGCTTCCAGCTTTCACACTGGAAATCCTGTACATCCACACTGCAGGAAAGAGCAAGCTCTCTGAAAAGTGCTAATTACCTTCACACCATGGTATTCCTGGAAATTCCCTGAAAATGACCACTTTGAACCTTTGGAAGGTGCAGTCAAGATTTTGGTATTAGGCTGTTCAAGTCTTATTCATAGAATAGGTTGACTAGAGCATGTGTGTTCAGGACTTTCTTCCTGCCCTACTGGCTTTTTAGTTCTTATCATCCTTTTCTTATAGTCATTAACTTAAAAAGACCATGACAGCCATGGCTTTTTTTCCCAAGTTCTCTTCCTCAGGATCATCATGCAGGCATGTTTGAAGGAAATTCCAGGTCTTGAAAGAAATACTAATTTATGTCTGGATACTCAGATCCATCATAACTTGTGACAGTTCTAGCTATGGAAATGGATAGCAATGAATACACAAAAAGTCCTCTGCATGATAGCTCTTTCAGAAAGAAATTATATCCCTTTCCAATTTCACATATCTTGTTCATTTGTCAAGATACACTTGACCAATTCTTCTCATCTTCTAATCTAAGAGTTTTGCAATTATTTGGAGGTATTAATAGCTGAAAAAATGTTTCAGAATACAAGCATTGTGTTCTGAATCCCATTTGATACTGTAGAATGGATGCTAGTATTTTATTCACAGTTGTTTTGTTACAGAGGTAATCATGGTTTCAATGCTTTAGTTTCCCAAAGGAAGTCCAGTCCCCAACTGTAAATGTTCTGAGGGTAAAAAAATCTATTCAATCATGAAGTGCTGCAGTCATTAAACTGCAACTTTGTAATCAATGTAAATCTTTCATTGGACCAACAAAAGAAGGCAAAAGTATGTTCAGTGCCCTATGTGGACTAATTTCCTTCATACTAATTAAAGGAAAAAAGTTCTGTACCAAAAAACTGTTCTGGTTCAGGGTCATTGTCACTCTTTTCATCAGCACTGAGAAAGATCTTCATGAAAGGTCCATTGAACAGGCATTAAGTGGTATTGCCTTTCATTTCTTACCAGCACCTTTTCTTGCTCTGTGTCTTTTAAGGAACAAATTGTTATGCTTCCACATGGAGCAGCACTTTGACAAGTGGTGAACAGATGAAATTATCATAAAGCTACACTAACCAAAATTTTAGTTACAACCTTCCAGTTCTTCTGGTGTTTCTTTGGCTGTGCTTTCTATAAAACCATGTTGGAAAAGCATTTGGATATGCAAGGACATGGCCAGTCTATTGACAGACTTCACTGAAAAAATTCCTTACAGTTTGTCTGCCTATAGCCCAAAATATATTAAGTTCAGACATTTTAAGAAAATAAAACATGGGATGATGTCTTAAAATATACATTGAAGGAATGGGAGTATGCCATAGGTGATAATTTTTTTGCCATAGAAGTCAAAAAGAAATATGTGTCTTCCTGCTTTTTTTAGTCAGAGCAATTGATACATTCTATTTTCAAGTTTCTTCTGTGTCTGAAGTCATCCAGGTAATGGAGAGGCTGTCGTGTGGCAAATCTACGTCCTGACTCCAGAATGAATGAGAGAGATATGGTTAAAATCTTGAGAGTCTTGCAGTGTGAGACACAGTAACTACATCACTATTTCTAGACTTTCTTGGGTCAGATACATCGCCTGTCAATTCTTTCCTCCTCTTCCTGTGGACAGTGGAGGGATCTTAAGTCTGGGCTATATAATTTCTGACAGTCTAACATCACAAAAGATTCAATCAAATGAATTATATTTTCCAGCAAGTGAGAAAATCAATTGTTTTGTCTATTTAAGTTCCTGCATTTCCTACATCCACAGTTTTCCTTTGACAAAAAGCTAAGAGAATTGGGATTATTCAGTCTGGAGAAGAGAAGGCTTCAGGGTGACCTAATTCTTGGCTTCCAGCACCTGAAGAGTCTACAAGAAAGATGAAGAGAGAACTATTTATAAAAGCATGTAGTGACAGGACAAGGGCTTTAATGGCTTTAAACTGAAAGGGCAGGTTTGCATTAAATATTAGGAAGAATTTTCTTACTGTGAGGTGATGAGGCACTGGAACAGGTTGCCCAGAGAAGCTGTGGATGCACCATGCCTGGAGGCATTCAAGTCCAGGCTGGATGGAGCCCTGAGAAACCTGGTCTAGTGGAAGGTGTCCCTGTCCATGGCAGGAGGGCTGGAATGAGATTATTTTTAAGGTCCCTTCCAACCTAGGCCATTCTATGATTCTACAATTCTATGGGTTCTGTTTAAATTTACCTGGTGTTTTCCCTCAGAGTAAGCATTGCTGATTATTTATCTTTCATGCAGTTGATGAAATATTTTGGTCATTATCTATGTCAGAAATTTAAATCATAAATGGACTAAACACCTGGTGAGCAGACCTTTTGAAAAAAATGGGCATTGATTTCTCTGTCATTCAGATTCCTTGAAATGGTGATATTAACAGCTAGAAGAATGTAAAGGAGAATTTAGTTTATATAGCTGATTCTGTTTGCATTCTAACTTTGGGAAGCATGTGATTCACCTAAAGTAGTATCAGAGTTTACCTTGAATCTAGAAACCAGTGTGCCCTGAAATAGTTCAGTCCCATGTCCTCAAATTTGAAACCATTTTCTCCTCTAATTTTCAGCATGCATCGTTTTTGTGTATGGATTAAAAGAGACCATTGGCGTCTGCAGTTAGGTTGCATGCCTAGTGATCTAGACTTAAAGTACTTCTCATTGAATAGCCAGCTCCATAAGGTTATCTTGGAAAAATTACTGCTTTGATTTGAGGCCACTTTACCTAAGAAACCAGGGATTTAACCAACAAACATCTTCATGCTTGAGCCTTTCAAACTGTTATATGGAACTCAGTTCATACTTGCTGTTGCTGCAGTCTCATGGTTTAAAATGCCAGTGATATAGAGCTAACAAATGGGATGCTTATTCAAATGGGAAAAGGAGGATTGTCCCTCAGGTCTGATTCATCAGTCAGTGACTCTCCTCTAACTAGATGATGTTTTGTAAGGAGCATTGCTTGGGGTCATGTAGAGTTGGAAGGAGTAAACAGGCAACTGCTTTAGGGGTCAAAAATGTTTACTTCTAACTTGTTTGCCTAAAACTGCACTCACAAGCCATTATTCCTGCCTTCTAATTTCTGAAGGTTTCTAGCAGCTGACAAGAAAGAAGGATTTGCACTGTAAGACTCTGTGCTCAAGAGATGGTTGGCTGATGCTGTAGTTAGAGCTACAAACAGGTGAGTGAACAGACAGAAATTGCATGTAGAGCAACTAAAGTGTTCTCATATACATATTCACACTAATAAAGAAGTTGTGCAGCTATATATATATGCAAGTCCTTCTAACAGGCCTCATCACAACACCAGCTACCTGCCCCCAAAATATCTCCTCTCTATACACACAGTGTGAATATAGCTGTTGAAAATACATTTCAAAGACCAGTTGCAGCTAAATAAGCTCTGTTTTCCTGCTGAGACACATCCTTCAATAAAGTGGTTTTTTTAGGTAAAAAAGGTTATTTTGACAAAGAAACTACTTCCTTGCTATTATCTTTGTTTATACACCTTTTGCATACTGTTAATGCAGAAACAAAGTCTTTATTTTCATTAGTATCTCTCAATCTTTAATCATCCAAATACCTCACAAACTAATGACCCAAATATGGTCATAAAATTCTTGGGATAAAAGCTTTTCCCTGATCTGATGACTCCTTTTAATTACCTGCCAATAAACACATACTTATCAAGAATATATAGTTCTTCATCAGTCATCCTTTTTATATAATGTTTATAGTCCACATTTTATTTCAAAGGATTTTACAAGCTACAAAGCATGTACAATAGTCATTTTCTTTATATGGTGCTCGGGGGCATTACACAACAAAGTACATATAGCTTATCCTTCACCCCCACTGAAATGTAGTCACCTCTGAAGTGAAAGGTAGCAGCTTTTTAATAGCGAAAGAAAAACACTATTATCTAATTAAAGCGACAAGCTACATGTAGCTAGAAAGAATGTGGTTGTTCAAACTCAAGTCTTACTTATGACTTATTATTCATTTTTCTGCTCTCCCTCCCCCCCTTCACTTTACATGCCAGGAGAGGAAAATGCCTTAATGTACAACCTGCTCTTTACTTAGACCTTTTAGTTATCCTCTGCTGTTTTGTAGGACTTACAGAACTGTTTGAGCTTGATCCCTCTATGTTAGCTGTGAAAGAATCCAACAGTTGCCGCTTCATCTGAAGGATTTCTATGGGGAAAAGGGGTTCTTTTAAACTAATTCCTCAGGCTGCTCACAGCCTGGACTTTCCCCTTTAGATGTCCTCCGTGGCTCCCTAACACTTTTGGGACTCTTTGAGCTGCCTGAGCTGTCTTCCTTTCCTGATGGTGGCATTTTCTCTTCAAAGAACAGTTTTTGCTGCCCCTCTATTCTGTGCAGGGAGAAAATTCCTTTAAAATCAACATGGTTCTGCAGCCAAGCAGTAAGCATTTAGAAACATCTATCTACTTCGCATTTGTTTAAAATTTGTTAAATCCTATAGCAGTTAAACAGGTATGAAGCAATTTTCTTTTAATGTTACTTCCTTCTGATAGTCTCTGCAATGAAGCCGCATCAATTTCAAAGGTTTCACACTCCCTGCGTAGAATAGAGCTGTAATAGCAATAGCCCTCTGAAAAGGAAATGGCAAATGGCACCAGTAGGACAGGCAAACAGCTTAAGTCAAGTTCATGCAGCCCCAGAAGTGCTTGGAAGCAGACGATGATGTGAAAAAAAGTGGAGGAAAGAGTCCAGGCTTAGAAAACATCTGTTGAAAGAATTAATTGAACAAGTCACCCCACCCTAAACAGAGCATAGCAGTTGAAAGCAGAGAAAAGCAGCTGCAAACAAAGTAGCTGTAGAAGGTTCTTACAGTTGTGCAAATACTGTAAGACCTATTATTTCAAACAAAATTAAAAGAAAAACCCATGTCCAGACAGGAATTTTCTTCTTTCAAAGAGACTATTAGGTAGACATTTGGTTTGGTTTACACAAGCATTTATCATGTTTAATATGACCACTCTGTTATTAGTTCCTGGATGACCATATTTATTAGCATGACTCTCTCTAAGCAAGGGGCTTTCATGATTTTTAAGGTCCTCCTGCTGTACGATTATCTTCTGCACACTTGTTCTGAAAATGCCACCTATACAACACAATAGAACAAGACATAGTCACCATACAAATGTTCAAACTCTCTTCCCTTCCATAAGCCTATTAGATTTATCAGTACTGCCTGTTGGGAACAATTGGGAACATCACAAACTAGGGTTGGGCAATACCTGTGAGAGAGCTATTTGGAGCAGGATGAAATCACTCCAGGGAGCATCCCAGTGTTAAATAATAAGGACACTCATTTACCACTGCTTACATCCACGGCCTAACCCTGTTCAGTTCACCAGCACAGGCATGTTCAGATGTCCTTCAAACAACGCTTATCCCCCTACCAACCTCCAGCAGGTAGTAAGGAGAGTGGTCAGTAACCTATGCAGCCATGAAGTCCTGAGTCTCTGAGCATAAGGGAATGCCCAGGCACAGGAAAAAAACAAGAAAGATACAAATAGAAGAAGGGTTTGTGTTTTTGACAGTATTCAATAGCCTGAAAATCATCATTTCAGATAGCATGGCTACAGCCATTGATTTAAAACTAAGTGGTTTGTTAAGTGGACATGAGCATTTTGTTAAATTCTGCGTAGGTTGGTTGTTGAACTAATGGAAGGGTCACTAGATCAGGATATTTGACTATTTAATTTTATACCTTTCAAATCTATCATGGGAGGATTCATGCCCGTCTAGAATATTTTTCAAGAGATGAGCATTGAGAGTGGTGGCTTCTGTAGTTAATTTAAAAATTGTGGTAAGTAGTTCAGTAATCATAAATTATTCTATCACTTCAATATTGCTCAGAAAATTGTGAGGAAAAACTTGTACAATTGACAAATAACTTTATCTTCATTAGAATCCTTATTTTTGCATTTTTTAAAGCATGAAATGGGAGAAAACTCAGTTCTTATTCCCAAAACCAATGTCAGTTTGTATAAAGTCTGAGCAATGTTGATTGATATAATTTTTATGCTTGGTGATAAGGAAAAAAAATAACATTTAGGAGGGGGTTTGTGTGTTTGGTTTATTTCCTCTTTTGTGTACCTATTTCAAGAAATGGCTGAGTTTAAAAACCACAGCAAACAGGCAAGCACTTAAGGATGCATGTGGGAATTAGGCACAGATTTCTCTCTGTTGTTAATAGAAACTCTGCATCTAACACTTGTTCACTGTAGTGGAAATAGACTTGAGCCTTAATCTAAAGTGGTTTGTGAGAAATTACTTTATTTTTTTCATTGGAGACTACTGTGAATGATGGAGCTGTAGTGAACAAAGCAAGTCTAAAGGCAAGTGAAGTAAACTGAAAGACCACCATTGGATCAGGGTCTATTGGACCATGGACCATAGGCAGAAACAGATGCTCCCTAACCTTTCATCATATTAATAATTTAACACCACTGATCTCTCATAAAGGTTTGAAATGTATTTGTTTTTCCTTTGAGACTACATTTATCTTTTTCTTTTCTTCCCCTGCCTTAAATTCTGTTTTATGCAGCCTTTCACTAAAGAACTTACACAGAATCAGCAGAACTACTGTGTATAAATGGATGTGACTTTTTACTTTGGTTTTTTGTAAACTTCTGTACTGGTTGTGCAGGACCCCAGTCTCTGCAGTGTCTTGGACTGTTCCTGTGTTCTCCTGGTCACCAAAAAGCAAGCAGTGATTCCTAATTCCAACTTCCTACAGATTCTCAGCTTCTTTCTTAAGCATTCATTTTGTCTATAGCTTAAAATGAATTTTAAAAGAAGTCACCAATCTCTTCTCTTAAATATTTGTTGTGCTCTCCAATTCACATAGAAAATCTGTATCCATAATAAAAATTATTTTATGAGCATATTAATCAAGGAGGTAAAGGTGGTGGACTGCCTCTCCTTCAATTTCCTGTTGTGATTCAACTCCAATAGACAGCTATCCTACAGTTACTCTCCTCCAGTGGGATGAGGGAGACAACTGGAAGGCTACAAGCGGAAAAGCTGTGGATTGAAATAAAGACAGCTTAATAGATGAAGCAAACCTGTACACGCAAGCAAAGCAAA
Source organism: Drymodes brunneopygia (assembly GCA_013400955.1). Lineage (NCBI taxonomy): Eukaryota > Metazoa > Chordata > Aves > Passeriformes > Petroicidae > Drymodes > Drymodes brunneopygia. The sequence continues at coordinate 240,925 of VZTZ01043691.1, forward strand.
ACCAGGAATCCATTCACTACTTCCCATTGGTGGGCAAATGTTCAGCCATTTTTGGAAAACAGGGATCATCACATGTAATGGTTACTTAGGAAGACAGAGATCATAACTCACAACACCCCCCTTCCTCCTTTTTCGTTCCAGTGTTATTGTTAAATAGGATGGTGTTGGGACCAAAGAGTTAAAACCAGGAGATTTGGCAAGGAGGAGGGAATAGTTTGGTTCAAAGTGATCTTGCAGCTGGGAATGCTAAAAAGGTTGGTGTGAGAAAACTCCATTTATTATGTGCAGTGTTGGTCATTCTCTGCCTGTTTCAAGAAGCAGAATTCCTGTGCAGAGGTAACACACTCTCACAGACATGCCCGAAGCCTTTTGTTATAGTGAGGCAGGCAGGGAGCCCCCTGCCCTACTGCTGGCTGGGGTGAACTGAGCCACACAGAACCCATGTCCCCATGTGTCTGTGCTGCCTGGTGCTGTTAGTGAGGGAAGGAAATAAATCTACTCCTTGTATTTCTGCTGTGGTTTCATGGTTGCCTTGGTTACCTGTATGTGTGGGTTCACGCAGATGGGATCCCATGTGGTATGGAACATCCCTTTGGCCAGTTTGGCTCAGCTGTCTCAGCTGTGCTCCCCAAATCCTTGGGCACCCTCAGCCTACTTGCTGTCAGGGCAGAATCAAAAACAGAGGAGTACTGCTCAGGATTAGCTAAAACAAACCTGTGTTATCAACACTGTTTTGGTCACCAAACTAAACTGAAACAGTGCCATATTGGCTGCCACAAAGAAAACTAGCTCCATCCCAGTCAAAACTTGTACAAAGTCTCACCTTCCCATACTTATCTAGATTTCACATATTGAACTCACGGATTTCAAGGAAGGAAATGTTTTTTTGTTTTTTCTTTTTTTAAAATTATTTTTTTATTATTACTTTTAGAAGAAGAAGAATTAGCTCAAAGTATGAAAATCTTGAACAACGCCAAAGTTTCAGGTAATGCATCAGAGTTTCTACCAGGAATGCAAACATACAATGCAGGAAGTCATTACAGTGACATAAAGTAAATATAGTACATTGTAAAATAAAACCAGTGGGTCAAGGCAGGATACTGAGAGAAGAGCAGACAATTGGGAATAAAATGAATCAGTAACTTACCAGTGAAGGATAAAAGTCTGGAGGGATAAAAGGAAAAGAAAAAAGAAGATGTTAACATAATGAAAAGTGTGAAATTAGAACAAAAATGAAACTTAGGAGAAAAATAATGCCTTTCAGACCTCAAGGTTGAAGAAAATTGCTTGAGTAACATGAAAAAAAATCTTGTGCAGATTCAGAGAGTATGAAAGTTAATCTCTGGAAGTTTTGCTGATGTAGATCAGAAAGCAAGGCATTTTGCTGGAATTCCTGATGCAGATTTTCTAGAAAGAAGCCTATTAAGGGAAAAATGAGAGGATTAAAACCATCTAAGTCCTTCCTGAGTTGCCATACAAAATAAGGTTAATTATTCAGGCCAATATAGAAAGTCATTATGAACTTTTGCTGTCATGATCAGACTTAGGGTTTTTAATGTGAATGGGTAATGCATTTTTTCTTTTACCATTTTAAATTACAATGGTTCAGAAAGAAAATGAAAGCAAAGTACACTATTCTGGTGCATGCACAAAATGATGACACAAAATACTGTTGCAAAAGAATGAACAAACATCTCGAAAACAGAAAAGTTCCCTTGTAGGCATGAAATTTGACATATTGAGCAATTAGAAAACAAAGAGGTTAAAAACATCGCATTCTTCTCTCACACTTGTTCAGTATTCCTTTGATGTAACTGGAATTTATTCCAGCATAATCTGCTGTCAGAGGAAACTTAAATCTAAAGAATGAACACTGTATCATCTTGTAACTTTGATTGCACTATCATGGAGAATATTGGCTTTAAAGTTTGTGAATGCTTTGTTATCATATTGTTTGGGAAAAAGAGTATAGTTCTTGCATGTCTATGCATTCTCTGATTATATAAACTGCAAAATCTGAAGTGATTAACACTTGTAAAATACAAATTAATTTCAGTGAAAAAAATGTATAAATCATAGCTCAGTTTTTATACAACAAACTTCATGTTCTCAACTTCAATGGAAAAATGTTGTGAAATAGGTGTTTTATTGATTTAATTCTTTTAATTGCAATTAAAGCTTACAAAATATTAGCAAATGTAGTTAAACACATTGGACAAGGTGCAACTCTTATTCTCAGCTTGATGAGGATGCTGTTGGTTGGTAACTCCTGTTTTGCAATTGACTGTAATTCAGAGCTCCTCAGTGACAACACAGAATGAGCAAAGTTTTATTTATACTTATCCACCTCTTTCTGCTGAATCACACCATTCTGTCCAACTCAACATTAAACTGAGTTTTTAATTAATTTACTGGGCTGTATGATACCTACTTACACATCAGTAGAGCTTTAAAATATTAGCAAAATGTCAGTTATCCATTTTGACTTGTCAGCAGCAGCTGAGTATCTACTTTGAAGAGTCATGTACAAAATCAAGACTGATGACTGGAGGGAATAATGATTCCTTAAATTCAGAATGAAACATCCAATAGATAGCAGTCAATACAGAAGGCAAAATAACAAAACTGCCTTCAAATGAAGCAGCTGGTATCTGTACCTCAGTAACTGAACTGACGGAGGGTAATTTGGCACATCCTCAAGATCTACTCTGCTTACAGTTATTGTCTATCTATAATATGTTAATTATCATGTTTAGAATATTTAGACCAAGTTTATAATTTATTTGAAACATGCCTGTAAATAATTGCACTGAGTAGTTAGACTGGCATCAATCAAAACAGAAATAAGTTCCACATGAATGAAACAAAAGGATGCCAGAAAGCCTTGTGATCCTTAAAATCTTTTTGCTGAGTAAAATATTGTTCTGTCTCTTTCAATTACTAGAATTAATTTGGTCTCTATTGTTCTACTCATTTAAGATACTTTTTATTTTGGGTCTTGTACATGCAGCTGTTGCATTACTTATTGAAATGTCTTTATCTCAACCTGTGAGGTTTTTTTCAGTTTTAACCTTCTGAGTCTTTCCACCATTTTACTGGAGGGAGTGAGCAAGTGGCTGGGTGGGGTGTAGTGGTTTCAGTTCGCCAATTTAAGTGTCTGGCCAAACGCCAGCAGATATACTAAAATTTACTTGATACTTGCTGTGAGATGAGGGTTAGGAGCAGGCAAAGCAGGCTCAAACTTTAGGGAATATAAAGAAAGTTTATTAATGAACCAAGGATAAAGGGAAAAAATAAAAAAAAAAAACAAGAAACACCAGAACAAATTTGTCAGACCACCCCTCCTCCCTGTCCTTTCTATTTCTGTCCCCTTGACAACACATAAAAAGACAACACTTGGCCCTCTGGTCAGTTTACCACTGCTGAGATAGCCTTTGTCTCAGTTCCTTTAGGGAAAGAAGTTTCTTTTGCTTATACTATGGGTTTCCTGTAAGAAAATACAGTTTTTTATGGGTCTTCAGCCTCACCACCAGCCACCCTCCCGGGAGAAGAAATT
>VZTZ01043691.1:244837-442089 GCA_013400955.1 Drymodes brunneopygia
GGGGGGGGGTGTCTCTGGTTATGTAGGGGTTTTTTCCTCAAAGGCGGATCAAGTTTCTATTGGTGTTCCTATATGTCAATCTTTAAAAATACCTGGTTATTGGCTCTCTCTCTGAGGAAGGAAGTTGTTCAACTTCCTGCAGCATAGGTCACTTCCAAGACTGACATCCCCCTGGGCCAAACTAAGACTTGGGGTTAAACAGTGACAGTCCTTTTTGGTGCCCCTTTTTGGGATTCAAAGGCTTTGATATAATGACAGAGTCAATCTATATTCTTATATTAATGTTCATAGCTGTAATATGGTGTTTTTGGTTTTTTTGTGATCAAATCAGGGAAGATTCAATGCAAAAATTGCACAGAGAGACAGAAAAGATAACTTAGGGTTACTAAAGCTTTCTTCATCTGTGGAAGTTCCATGCCCTATATTAAACATTTGCATTCTGCCTTTGACTTCCACAGTTGTGTGAAAGAATTCACTATGCTTCTTTGTACATTTTTAACCATGAAGTGAATTATTCAAATACTGCATTTTCTGGGAAACAGTTTGATTTTAATTATCTTTCCATTAAAACAAAATTTAACAAGTCTCTCTGATATTCTGTATGATAAAATATGCACTGACTGACATTTGTATATAATTATGGGATGCAATGTTATAAATGTTAGAGTAAAATAAGTATATCCAAGTCTCATAAAAATATTCAATCTTAAACTTTAGAGAAGAAAAGATGCACGCTAAAGAATGAACTAAATTGTTACTACCAGAGGCATGTTCAGTGTGCACTCATAACTTAGTGAATAAGGACTCTTCTGTCCTGAGTATCAGCAGTATAAATATTGTTACATTTACACATGGAAATAATTTATGAATGTTTTTGTCTTATCTTCTTTGATCAAATTTTATCAAGAGAGTAACGGAGGTGTTTTCTTTTCTGATTATACTAAAAGGAGCACCATGATATGCAAATATCTCTGCTTGTCCTAGTTTTGGCCAAGGACAGAGTGAATTTTTGTATTAGCTGTGAGGGGGTGGAGCCTGGAGCCGTGTGGGTGTGTCTAGGGTGTTACTCCATAGCCCATTGCATCACTGTCAAGGGGTGGGAGGAAGGAAGGGATTCTCACTTATGGGAAGGAGGGCATGGCTTGCAGTCCGGGTGACAGAGTGTGAACAGAGGGTCTGGACACCACTTTATTCATTGTCTCAGGGTTGTGCCATGTTGGTCAGTTGGGGTTGGTTGGTGAGCAGTTTGCAGGTAAAACACCCCCTCTTTGTTACACTGTTGTTATTAATATTGTTGCTGTTACTGTTCATTGTCTTCTGATTGCTGTTTCCAGTATTTTTTTTTATCTCAGACCAGAATCTCTGCCTTTTGTCTCTTTCACAGGAGGGGTGGGAGGGGGGAGTGGGACTGCCATTCCTAAACCATGACACACTCCTTCATGTCTCTTCTAGACTTGTGCTTCCCATTTTTCTCTATCACTTTAACCTTGACATGAACTTGTGCTATGGCCACAGCTCCAGGACCCTCAAAAGCTCCACAGTGCAGCTCTTCTTCTCTGTGCAAAGTTCTGCTCTCTGTCTGGACTGACACTCCCAACCCAACAGCTATCCTGGCAGGGAGCCCTCCTTTGCTCAAGGCCATTCACCATCTTTGTAGCCCTCCTTCGGATGCTCTCTAATAGAGAGATGTATCTTTCTTATATTGTGGTTCCCAAAACTGCCCCCAGCACTCGAGGTGAGGCTGCCCCAGTGCAGAGCAGAGTGGGACAATGCCCTCCCTTGCCCGGCTGGCGATGCGGTGCCTGATGCCCCCAGGACACGCTTGGCCCTCCTGGCTGCCAGGGCACTGCTGACTCAGATTCACCTTTTGCGGCTCTGCTTTCCAGCATCTCATTCCCCAGTGCATCCAGGGCTGAACCATCCCAGGTGCAGAATCTGGCACATTCCCTTGTTGAACTTCATATGGTTGGTGATTTTACCTCTGGGGCCAGAACTCCCTCTACAGCTGCAAGCATCTGGAATAATCTTCAATATTTATACCTCTCTACACACTACATGTTTTAAGTGTCAGCTGAGAACATATCCTTTCTTCCTTACCTTAATTCCTCTTTGTCATTGGTATTGCTTTCTTATTCGACTCTGCACTTTTAATTAAACCTATAAAATAGTTGTACAATTTCTTTAAATACTCTATACAAAATTGTTATGTTTATGCATTGGTAATTTACACTGCACACATTTTATAAGCCTATTCCTTTACCATTCATGAGAATACCTACTGTTTATTTAATAACTACCATATTATATAATACATATGCTATCTATAAGCTACAGAAGTCTTAAAAACCACACAACCACACACTAAATTAGCATATAAAACTTTAATTTTTTTTAAGAGTGATTTCACAGAACATGTGTAATAACAAAACCACATGCTTTTTCAATTTGCCAATTATTGTTGTTTATTTGTTGTTTTTAAACTTGGAAAGCTGTGTTTGATACTGAGAGAAAATGTAGGTTTTGGTGACAAGAGGAAACTGATGACTATTTTTTTGTGCCTTTTTGTTTTCCTGTTATGGAAAACTAGCAGGAAATACATCTAAGTAAACAATGTAGATGTCACTGCATGTAAAGTCAATTCTTTGCTTGGTGTAGGGAATGACCAGTTTGGTTTAAGCATAAGCAGATGTTTCTGTCTGACCATCTGGCCACTATTTGTTTATCCAAAATCCTATGCTTCCTCTTTTACACAAGGGGAGGAAGGGTGGTAATGATGATTTTTGTTGTTATTGATTGTGGTAGGAAATCATAATTGTGTTATTTCTTTGTAGCAATAAAGAGGAAGCATGAAAACAAAATATTGCAATTAAAAAAGGAATATTTTAAATGAGGTATGAGAAAATAATTTCTCCATTCAGCAAATCAGCATTTTTGAAAGTTCTGATCTGAAATCCATGAACTTGTCTCCTCTCTATTCTGCAGAAAACCTCTCCCTGAAAACCTATGTCCATCTGACCCATAGGGAGAGCATGGCCAAGTCTTCAGTTATAAATAAGTCTTGTATCCATGATCTGCAAAGGAGTATGTTTTATTCTTCATTGACCAGTTTTCATCAACTCTACAATATTTTAATTTTTTCATTAACCAGACATTTTCTTTTGAATAAGCTTGACAAATCTGAAATATTAGGGCCAAGAAAGAAAAAACCTGATAAACAGAAACCTGCTTGATTTGACTTAAAAAACTCCAGGATATTTTATTGTAGTTAAATTTTGAGTGACTCTGCAAAGCTATTAATAGTTCTAATTTGAGGTAAAGTTCTGTTCATATCAACAGGCCCTTACAATTATTCTAGGGAAATGCAGAAGTTTCAAGAACCGAACATCTTTCCTCATCCTTTTTACCACAAATGAAGGTCTGTTTTTTTAATCATGTCAACGAGTAGGATTGCCTCTGCCTACAGAAACCAGACTCAAGCCATCCAAGCAACCTTTTCAGACTTTAATCACATACAAATGCATTGGTAAATGGAGTTAATATATGATAACCTAATTTTTGTGTTTTGAGATCCAAATATTTCTGCCTCCCCTCTACAAGCTGAAATAAAATGAGCTTTGTGCTGGCGACACCCTTGTGGCAGCAAGTATCAGTGGAGCAAAGCTATGGGTTTTTTGTTGTCCCGTGATTGAAATTAAGCCAAGTAGGTACTTTCACTGCATCTACAAATCTCTTCCCTTATGTTTCATAATGAGGTTGGTCTATTTTTCTCTTAATATCAGTCTATTTTTGAAATTGTACTTGCCTTTTGTTTTCATGTGAATCTTAAAATTTTCACCATTCTAGACACAAAGATCAGCAGCCTTTCATACAAATGCCCATAGTAAGAAAACACTCGAAAGTCCTGTTTTCTGCATTTACTGCAGCTCATGAGGCTTTCACTATTTCCATGAGTTGTATTGCACACTTTGTACTTAATTTTCTTTAATTCACTGTGAGACACAAAGTATTAACAGTGTCAGTTGGAAGACTCAGACCTAAAGTAAGGTTGGTTGCTACAGTAAGAAAGCCAATTTGTGTTCTCCATTATATCGTTGCGAATCAAGACTAACTATATTGACTTCAGTGGGGAAGGAGGTTGACGGACTTATTTCTGCTTCTGCAAAATGATCCATACACCTCTAATGATACCACAGCACAGTTAATTGTTTGACTGAGAGGATGATGGCTGAGAATAGCAATGGTTACTTTCAAGGTTAGCGTCACAGGTGAGTTTTATGCACACTTCAATGGGTAAACCTAGATAATTGAAATCATTTTTGTATTTAAGTGCATCATATGCATTAGAGAAGACTTTTCTGAAGTGAGGAAGAAGTATTGTAGAGATCAGAAGGACTAAAGCACAAAGAAATTAAAGTCAGAATTACTCTTTTCAAAGGTCTAACATCAAGCATCAGCTATCTGATTCACAGTATTTTGGTTTTTTGGCTATCTCTCCATCTGCACTTTTGATTCTGTTGAAATCAGGGGGTTCAGTTCATGGAATGAAATACACATTCTTAAATTGAGTGCCTAATGAAAAGACAATACATTATTACCTTTAAAAACACTCATTTGGGTAACCTGCCAGTGGTACCCAAAGTCCTTTTTGGCATAGCAGGCTGTAGAGCTTGTTGTTTCACAACAACCCATTTCCTCAGGGCTATATTTACCCAAACTAGATAGGAGGATAAATGCAGTAGTTTCATTACCAACGCCTTCTATATGCATCTTCCATTTTCTGCAGCATATTTTTAAAAAAAAACCTTAGACAAACACAGTTTCTATATAATGAAAATGTATTAATGTTACCTTTTAAATTAATCAGGCAGCATTTCTACAAGAAAAATACTGTATGATTATAAAAACACAGTATCTTATTGTAGGTATGGGGAGCATTAATTGCGTAATTTCTTAACATATTGAATCACGTAAACTATATCAATATCTATACATACATGTCCTATAGTTTATTGTGAACTCATGGCTCACAAAATCACCCACCAGACCTTCACCCACCACACTTGAATTAGAAGAGTAGAAGTGTTACCTGCTCTGCCTCAGAAAAGGACGAGACATCTTGGATGTTTTTGCCACTGTGTTTTGCTAACATTTGTTGACATTTTTTTTCACATCTTAGCTTCTTATCTGATGTGATTTTCATCCTTACTTGTTCTTAATACCTTAGCTCTAGTTGAAGTAAGGTAATTTAGTTCTCCTTCAATGAGGCATGACTACTTCAAATTATTTTGCTTTCTCTTCACATTGGTATTATCAGCATTGACACTTGAGTGTTAGATTTCTACCAATAATACACACTCTGAATTTGAAGGTGAAACTGCTACTATAAAAACAATGTAAGAGTGCTGGACTTCTTACCAATGACAATGCACATTCCATAAAGGATTTTTAAAAGTTATTTCCCTTCTTTTTCACAAGCACATTAGATCCCAGTCCAGAAGTACCCGTTTAGCAAGACACAAGCTACCTGTACCTCCCAGAGAGGGACACAGCATTCTGTGACCCACAAAACAGAAGTTTTCTAAGTGGTGTCTGAGAAAAAACAGTAAAGTCAATGAAAAGGTTCAGTCTGACTTCAGATATCTTCTGACCAAGCTTTCACAAAACATGCTTTTATATGGCCATTTTTCCTTCTGAAATCTACTTATTCCCTGATCACCTTTAAGGTGATGTGCCATTAGTTTTGACTGGGGGTTTACTGGCCCTCACTTGCCAGTAGTGACCAAGCACAGAACTAAATCAATCTTTGTCAGGTCTGTAATTGAGCACTTCCCTAATTTATGAGACAGCTTTTCCATTAACAACAAAATCCTGAGAATTAAATAAAAACAGACCTTCACAAGTGCTGCTGCATTGGTGAATAAAATAAAAACATTGATAAATGTACACCCCTTTTCCCAGGCTGACTTTGAAAAATTCTGTGTCACGGACCTTGGTCGTATTCTGACAACAATTAGGAACACTAAAATAAATAGTTGGCAATTCTTTTTTATGACAAGCTATGCAAAGCTGGACTTTTTTTTGCCAAATAATACAGCAGTCTGTGACTATGAATTATGTTATTACAGTATGTCTGCTAGTTCATATGTGTCTGCACTGTTATGCCCCCTTCACAGCATGACTTCTTTGTTTCAAATCTCATTCAGCTGAGACTTGATGAAATCTTACACAGATGGATGAAAATACATCCTTAAGTTTTGCTGAAGTAAATCGCTTACTCAAAACTCAATCTGAATATTTTTCCTTGAGTCTTTCTAATGCAGCTTTGAATGTCTCATCAATTAAGACACTTAAACTAGACCAGATAAATCACTAAAAAATGCAAGAGCCATGACAAGGGAATGGATTGATTACCTAATAAGTATTTTCTACATCCAAAGGCTGCATCCTTGAAACTTTCATGTGAATAGCCATTGGTGACAATTGTACCGTTTTCATCAAACTTTAATCAAGATTTATATTGTATGATTTTTTAAGTAAAAAAACAATATTTAGTTGTTTCATTGACTTTTTTATTGTTCTTGTCTTCCACTTCCTGAATGTGTTTGGATTTGGAAAAGTCATCTCATTATAGAACCTGTTGACACAACGCTTTCAACATCTCTTTGAAGTGAAAATGATGTTTGGAAGGTGCTTGCTTTAAAGAAATATAAATACTGACAATTTGAGATTTATTATGCTTGATAACTCTGTATACTTTTTAATTTTTTTTCATGTATGCAAATAGACACATATACTGTCTAGAACACTGGTAGAATATAAACTTCTGTGGACTATGTAAAGGTTTTGGACAAATCAGCATTAATGCTGACACGGTCTCTCAATCAGATTGAATGTAGTTTTATGAAGCACCATGGGAATTGAGAAAGAAAAAGAATATATCATACATGTTATAGACTTAGGAAAAATATGAGTTTGGTGAATAGGTTTTCTTTGTCCAATTGATAATAGATTTAAAATTTGGAAAGCCTAAAACCTTACCATTGCAGATTTTAAGTATGGCAGACTTGTGCTTTAATAGTTCAAGAGCTAAAAAAAAATGGCAAGTATTTGATATAGATAGATGTGCATGAACACAAACACAACAGAACATGAACATGTGCTGATGGAGCAGGGGAAAGGCATAGAAAAATCTCTTAAGTTCTTCATCCAAAATATAGATGGAAGTAGTAGAGTTTATATCGACATTTGAAGTTCCAGAGACAGCCCTATAGCCTTCTGGTAGATATCCATCTATTTGAAATATTGTTTACAAACTCAGAAAAAACCTCTAAACTCAGATGAACAGTTGCACATAAATAGCATCAAGTGGTCTAAAGCTTGAGACAAAAGTCCTAACCTGTAAAATTTTGAAGTACTGGAAGGAGAATCAAAACTGGAAGTGAAAGTATAAAGCAGAACTGTTGGGGGGGGTGGGGGGCAGGGCAGGAATCCTGAGTGCATATTTAGTGGAAGTGAAAAATCTTGGAAGAAACAATTTTCAAAATGCAGGGGCAGAAATTAATCTTGTAAGCTTTACTGCTGGAAAAGGTGTTGGGAATTCGATCTGTGTTCTGTAACTGTTAAGTACTTCATTGGGAGACATCCAAATGCCCTCATTCTCTCTGCATCTGTAACTTGCCCTCCATTTCAAGTGAGAGAAAGGCACAGCTGGGATCAGCAGCTCTTCTTTCTATAATCTTACAGCTTTGATCCCCAGACCTGATGCAGTCAGCCTCACTCCCACCACTACTGCTGATGTTCTTAGTTCTCTAGGAGAAGGTGAGGGAAACAGACCCAGAAAGGTAAGAGGAAAAATAAATGCAAAGTGGTCCAAAACCCCTTCATACCAAACCAAACTCTCATTTAACAGTGACCAGTGAATTAAACTTTTGTGTCATCACGTTTTAGACACTCTAGAGTCAGCTTCTTTAAGCTCAGCTGCTCATATGTGTATTACTGCTCTTGGTGCATCTACTCTTGGTACCCCCAGCTTATTACCTTAGCGTGTTTTCACTTGCAAATCTCTACTGACCATCATAATGGTCCTGGGCTATAGCCCCTAGCCCAGGATTCCTTCACCATCCTTCAGACGGGAATAACAGTGGTTGTTGTGTTTCTTCAGGCATGGGTAAACATTTTTCCTTGTCCTTTAGGCCTCCTGAACTACCATGAGCTTTTCTATCCATGGCTTCAGATACTGAGGAAGTGGTTTTTACCATTGTATGATAGCTGGGACAAACTTTTGCCCCAATTTAGCATCCTAATGGCCCATTCAGAACAGGACAGTGAATTCTTCAGTGGTTTACTCCCTTGATCAAATAGTAAATCTGGAATTTCATCAGTTCTCTTGATAGCAATAATGAGGTTCGATAAGGCAAAGGTTAGGCAAAAATTATAAAACATGCTATAAAGAGACAGTTGTCCACTGCTTCTAGAGGATCTTCTTTAGCTCTGACAGCTACAATCCCACCTGGCTGATCATTTCACATGTTGCAGTGAACTTTATAAAAGTATCATGTTTATTTTATGGAGTGTCTAATTTACCTCATTCTCTGTGTTGAATTGGATGTGTTTAGGAAACACAAAATCACAAGACCACAGAATGCTTGGTGTTGTAAGAAACCTTTCCAGAGGTCATCTAGTTCAACACCTCTACTCAGTCAGGATCCTGTAGAGCAGGTTGCTCAATAATATGTCAGGTTGTGTTTTAAATATCTCTACAGATGTCTCTGGCTCCACAATATCTCTGGAAACCCTGTTCCATTATTTGAACACTCCAGTGAAAAAAGTGTTTTGTGGTCAGCCAGAATTTAATTTTTAAAACTGTTCTCATTGCTTCTTGTCTTGTCAGTGGGCTCTGCTGAGAAGAGTTTGGGTCCCTTTTTTTCATTCCCTCCCATCAAGTTGTTATACCTATTGATGGGGTCTCCCTGAGCCTTCTCTCTTTCAGGCTGAATAGTCCCAGCTCTGCCAGTATCTCCTCACATGAAAAATGCTACTGTCCCTTATCATCCTCATGGCCCTGTGCTGGACTCGCTCCAGTAAGTCCATATCTTTCTTGTACCAGGGAGGTGAGAATTTATGGAAGGGATCAGTGGTCTCATTCAAGCGGAGTGTGGACTGGTCACCATTTTACAGAAAAAAAAAAAAAAAGATGTAAACTGAAGTAGCACAAATGGGTACATTTATTGGTTGTTTATTATGTCAGCAGTGAGATGAATTAGAAGAGAGGCTGAAATGTCCTCTTACCCCTACTTTTAGTCCTTCACTTCCAGTTAAATCACAGTTTACTCTGCCTCCTCACACCCAAGAGTACTCACTCTGTGGATAAATAGAGGGCTTAAGTTTCCGGGGTTGTTAGTCTTGACACCTTTCACAGCATTAAATTGATTTAAAATTCTAAAAACAATTATTCATACATTGTATGCAGCATTTTCATTGGCATTGCATCAGAGCCACTTGTCCTTTGGATATGATGCTGTGTCAAAAGAATCATTACACTTTTATCATTATGTTTTATCAATGCCTTATGCAATGGAGATATTTTTCTCTTTGAAAAGCTTAAAGAAGATCCATTTTGTAAAGTAAATGTTTACATTTCTAACAAAATATTTCAGCTTACAAACTGGCAGTTTTAGAGAGCAAAAGGAGAGAAACAAAATCTTTCAATATTCTATCTAACAATATCTTCATATCTATATGAACAACAGAAGTATTTTTTAACAGCTTTAACTGACCTATGTTTTTAATAACGTAATTTTTATGCAGACTGACAATGCCTGTGCCAAGTTATAGCCTGATACAGATTAAAACAGCTAAGGTATAAACCCCTGAAAAATGGGGTTTATAATGGAAATGGCAACTGACCCTTAGCTGCAGCGGTGCTACCGGATGCTGCTGTAATAAGCTTCCCTAGATGCCATGGTGTAAATGTATTAGCTGTACTAAGAGACCCACTCCTGGTATAATTATGTTAGGAACCAATAAGACAGCTCAGAAATCAATATGCTAAGACAGATAGAGTAAAGGACCATGGCCAGCAAACTGGGAATAGATTAGTCTGGCAGGTCCCTAGCTGAGCCATGAAGAAGGGGATATCTCTGCTGTTGTAAGAAAGCCATTAATTGTAAATTTTCCTGAACAAGGAACTTGAAGGGAGAGCTTAGGCTGTTGTTCATACCACTCAGTGTAGGCTGCAACTATTATTGATCAACAGTTAAGCTTTTTATTCTTATTTCAAAAACCAACAGTGAAAAAAAAATATCTAAATGTGGAGGAAGAGGGTGCATCTTTTGTTTTGTTCTGTTTCTTAAAGAGACAGCCCTACACATTCAGGCTTTCCCTTTTATTTTGGTTTAACAATTTTTAAAAGAATGGGACACTAAAATTTTGCCAGATTTCATTTTCGAAAAGTAGCTAGCCCTGTATTACTGCACTAATTATCTAGTCAATAAAATTCTACAAGTGCGATATGATTGATATAATGTGATAAAAATAGGTACTGCTCTTAAAAGCACTTTTAAAGAGTTCAATCAAATTAACCTGCGCCATTAAATACTATCACGTTCTGTAATAATTAAAGATATGTCAATGAGAACTTTGCTGCTGTTAATTTTAACTAATGTCAGTTGATTCTTTTCTGGCTTTTTTCGATGTAAGAGAGTAATTTACTTAATAAACAGAAACACAGTGTAATTCAGTGACAGTTCTAGGAATAAAAAAAATAAAAGAAATGGAAAGGAAACAAAGGACAACCTTTTGTGGTTACAGTACGGCACATCTGCTCATGTCCAATCAAACTTTCAAAAGCATAGTAGTAAACAAAAGCAGCCATCAAGCAGGGACAAAGTCAGAGACATAAGTGGTTTGAATGAGTGTGCAATTTCTGCCCATATGACCATCCTGACACAATTGCTCTAATTTTCTTTCCAGAAATGACTGATAAAAGATTTAGGTAATTGCTATGGAGACAGACTTCCTTCCATCACGGGGTATCTTGAATAATACAGCCTCAGGGTCATAAGATGGAGTGTCAGTTTCTGCAGAGTCCTAAATTAATACTTGTCCCTGTTTCAGCTATACTTCCTGTACATCTAATGAAGTGAATGTAATTTATTTTGACAATGTATTGAAAATCACTTGATCAAATGACTATTCTGTAATGAACACAAAACACCATATAGCCTTGAAAACTACACCTAAAAAAAGACATAAAAACACATTGATTTTTCAAAGCACATATTCCTCTCCTCTTGCAAATGTTGCATGTGTTGAACATAAGATAAAATAAAATAGTTTCTAAAAGAGCAATGATTCATATGATTGTTAAAAAAAAGAGCTTTCTGTGATGCCTCAGTTCGACCTGGATCCATTCAGGTCCTGACCTTGTCCCTTGTAATCAAAGTTAATTTATCTAGGTGATCTCTGTACTCTCAAGTATTGAGTAGCACTCGGAAAGAAATTCAGAAAACTCCTCTAAAAGGTAATGATTAGCAAGAAGTTTCAAAAGTACTGTGGATCAGCTCCCACGCAAACGAAAGTTCATGCATGAACAGTCCATTTTGAGGCAAATCTTACATATCCACCCACCAGTAAAATTTCATAGCTTCAGACATTCTGTAGTCCACTGTCTGGAGTGTTATGACACATTCAACAGCTAATGAATGCATGTGGGTGTAAATGAAAGATACCTACTCAGCTGTCATATATTGCTCATGGTTACATAAGTCATCAAAAAGCCACAATTTGTGCCATTCCTAAGGACAAATATTCCTTCTGCAGGACTGAGTGATTTATAACATTTTAATTTTGAAGTATCTGATTTTTTTAAGGGCTAACACAGTCACTTCCAAATACACAGGATGAAATAAAAATGTTGATCATTATTTACCTTCCCTGCTCTTTCAGAGGAAATATAGCTGTTTTCAAGACTTTTTTTTTAAATAGTGCATCTGAAATGAACATGAAGTGACTGAAGATGTTTTGAAAACTAAGTAAACCTGTCATGAGCTTGACAAGGCTGCCAATGTAAAGGCAAACAGCTGTACAATGGCAGCAGAGAGGCACTGTGTTGTGTTTAAATACAGTCAGGCAGAAGCCAGTGGATAATGCTCAGTAATGGGTTAATCAATACTTATTATGGTTTTATTGGTTCACTAAAGAGAGAACAGAACCTAGTGAGCACAGAGTCAAAAAATCACTGCATCTGATCTAGATAACATCTTCTCTCCCTTAGGGATTTCCCTATTCAAGAATCCAATTTACCATGCCTGATTGACAAGGATTGGATCCTAGGGAATCACATAACTCTTTTTAGGACCCAATAAAATCCTAATGGATTTGTCTGACCGGTCAGGAGATTCAAGTTTTACTAAACTGAGGGGCTTTGTTGCAATTAGCCTGTATTCTACTTGCAGTTGAAAAGCTATTAGGAGTCATTGCTTTCTAAAATGCTGGAGTCATGCTGGGTTGTGAATGCCAGATAGAGTTACCTTTCTTTGTAAAAGGAGACTGTTACAATGGATCACAAAATTCAGAAAGCTTAATGTTAAATCACATTAAATTGGTGACCCAAATGATGAAAAATAGTATCTTTCATGCTGAGGGTGATACTTATCTTTTGCATCTTATGCTATTAAAAAGATACAATAGCTACCAGTCTTTGAAATGCATTTTTGAGCCTGCTTTATTTAAACTAGCATATTTTGCCACCTCTAAAACACCAGAATAAATTGATGAAGGTATTGTATTCAAAATCTTGTGTGTCAATCTCTTCGTAATTTCAGAATACTATTTGCTAATACGTAAATTTTTTTGAGATTATATTTTGTTTTATTTTCGTGAATGTCCATGGGAAAAATAAGGGTGGTTAAGAGTGAATATCTCCTTGTTTCACTCAGATCTCTAGTCTGCCATGCAGTAGTCAGGAGGGCACAAGCTTTGAGAACTGAAATGTGGCTGCCAAATCCTGCACCAGAAAAGTAGCAGGAATGCCTGGAATGGATCCCAAATAATTCGGTATCACAGTCCTGGATTAATGATAGACCAGACAATGTTCTCCCTGCATGTCTCAAGCCGAGTGATTCTTTGGTACCACAACTGAAATAACTTACTTGTATATTATTTGAGCAGCAGGTTTACATGGACAGCAACTGTAATGCCAGCTGACTCTGCTGCAAAGGTGCATATTAATTTATGTCCTACATGAGAAAAATATAAACTATTTAATTCATTGTTTTGTGATTAGTGTCATACCAGACTGTTGCAGAAAAGCAGCTGCTGCTACTTTCAGTCCCTTTTACAGCATTTATATGGCAAAAAATGGTGCGGTAGCATTTAATAGATGATCATCATTTATATTGTAGTTGTGAACTGGTTTAAAAATTATCTTAAAGTCAAAAATGCATATAAAATAAAATAAAAAGACACCTATTAAATAACAGGCACCTATTAAAGCAATACAAATTTTGATCAACAAATATTTTCCTTTGGAAGGAAAGAATGGAGAAATAACAACATTACTTTTTTGATTTTTTTTTCCCCTCTTCTTTCAGAATGTGATTTTGCAAGAATATCAGCACAAGTCTGGCAAAAATTCAGTTGTCTGCTTCAGACTAATATCATATGTACTCTACATCCTTAGTATCTCCCAACAACACTGAAATATTTGGAGTTGGAGTTCTACAAATAGACAAAAACTTTAAGTTGTATTATGCTTTACAGTGTTGCTTTTCTCACTCATTGGAGTAAGGGAAAAAGCTCCTCTGAGGTCTTGTTTGCAGCTTCCAAACATTTTTCTTTAGAAATCCCAACCTATGCTTCATCTGTTTTCACAGACTTTCTTAGACACATTGAAACTTATTTCACTCAACTTGAGCTAAAAATGAGTCATTTCACAGAATTTAGGCATCCAAGCTACTTTTGCAATCAATGGAGAAAGATGAGCATCTTTGGAAGGTACTTAATCTCAAGCTACAGTTGGGACCATGAACATCTTGTGGAAGTGCTTATATGGATGGAACTCATACGACCAGTTGAAAGTAGAAATACAAGTTTAAAATAGAAAAAAACTGAACTAAGCACATCTCTCCCACTGTCATGAAGATGTCTGAGTGAAAGGGAATGAAACTAAAGAATTTCTAAATCCTCAAAAGATTTTAATTCTTTTCCAAACACTGGAACTTTTTTTTGAAGTTCAGATGTTTAACTGGTTTGTCTCTATATCTTCGAGTTATATATATCTACAAATCTAATAAAAATCCCTAAGGAATTCCTTTAGAAAATATTTCTCACCCTCAGATCAGCTATTTTTCAGGTCATAGTGACTGATTTTATGGAAATTCAATGCTCAAGGAAAGTATATATTGTCCAGCACTATAGTCAGAAGTCTTCTATTTATTTAAAGAAAAACAACCATGTGGTTAGTCACAAGTCAGTTATCCATATTATCCCCCTATTATGCCTTGCTTTATGGTAGGTTTTCAATCTTCTATAGTGTGGAACATATTTTAATAGAGAGATTATTTAGCATCTGTCTTACCTCTCCCAAATCACAGTCACATAGACCACTTCCCTTCTTTTTGACTCTACAGTTCTTGGGGAACTAGACTAACCACTCCCAATGAAAATTCATTTTAGGAGAGTGTGTAGCTCAGAATTTGCAAAAGTGAATATTGGTTTGGAATTCCCACCTTGACACACAGAAGTGATGCCCATTTTTGAAGAAAGGTAACCATTTTCTAAAAATCACCACATCTTTTACAGATTATCATGTGCATTTAAGATATTTCTAAACATCTTGAGAAATTCTTTTCAGTTCCGGAATCGAAACAAAACTGCACAATTTAACAAATTTTCACTTCAATTTTCAAAGCACTTAATTTTGTTTTTAAAACCCATGTTGCGATGAAACAGTGAACGTGAGTTCACTTTTAAATAACGTGAGTTCACTGTTATTTAAAGCAATTTTTCGTGGAATGAAGTCTCTGTTTTCAGCATTCCCAGGCCTATCAGTGTGGAGATGTGATTGTCAGACCTGTTGTGTCCAAGTTGCTCCAATTCACTACACCAGTTAAAATTGAATAAAAACAAAATCCAAATTTTCAGAGCTAGACTACCAAAATAGAGTTTCAGAGTATAGATAGGTGCATATAGAGCATATATAATCTTCTGGATACTGAGTCCACTTTGCAGTTCCAAAAACCAGCCTGATTTTCCTTGGGTGCCAAATACTGAGATACATTAATTCAGACAATTAACCCTGAATTTCATTGCTTTTCTAAATAGTAGAATTTCCTAACATTATTGAAGTGAAGCTTTCTGTCTCTGACTATGAATTATCACCTAGTATTTTTTGTTTTCTGTCATGAAGATGTCATGAATGCCAACCACGCATTCTCAGCTTTTCTACTTCAATTAGCATTTGAAAATTATTTCAAAGGTATCTAAAGTTTCGATCAAAAGGGATCTGTTTACTCAATTTTTCTACAATCACTTTGTTCCTTTTTAAAATCTAAGTTCACTCATACACAGCTGTAAAAAATGGTTTAATTTTGCTATTTATCACTGGCTAAAATGGAAAATAAAAGAACTAAACTTACTAGTTGAAAGAATGGTTGCAATCATACACATATCTTTCATATTACACACATAACTTTACACATGTACATATATACTTTTTATCTTTTTTTTTTTGCTATATACTTAACACAGTAGAGGGTCTTGCTAATGCAAAGAAAAAAAATGCAAAAGACCTGCCCTGCTGTGTTATTCTATTGATGATTCAGTTATTTTTGTTTGATTTCTTTGATGACTGTATCACAAAGATGCTCTGGCTTTTTAAAGCTGTTCCATAAATTTGATTACCTTTTTCTTAAAGTATTACTTTATAGTAATAAATAAGTTCATTTAGCAGCTATTCAAACAACAAAAAATATTTTTTCTGCTTCTTAAACTTAAGTTGCTATGTCTCCTTTGGGTGCCTTTACCTGCCAAATGAATGGCATTAAGAAAAAATATGTATCAATGTTGCAGAAAGGAAAGTTCAGCTTTAGGCCTTTTTTCTCATGCCAAAGCACAGGTGCTTCAGATACACCTAATTATAGCAGTAATTAAAGTTATTACCTTACCTGTTTATTCAAGGACACAAGGACTTCTAATGGGAACAAATCAAGATATAAAGACTTGCTGTCAATTAGGCTTGAAGGTTTGAGGAGATAATGAAGGAGGTTTGGAGTAGGGTTTCAGTTCTGCACAATAATAAAAATAGTAATTCAGCACCTCTTACTTTTCCTGGAACAGTCCCAACAGTTCAGGAGAAGAAAGACAAGAAGATTACCTGGGTAACATGATCTTAGGGGTACCAGAGAATAATAGTGTTCTCCCAGAGCCACATCTATGGCAGAGACTGCTGCCAACAGAAGATGAGACTGCTACAAATATAAGCCCGTCAACCTGAGAACAACAAATCTGTTCAGCTTCTTGTCACAGATCCTGTCAATATAGTGCAGGCCACAGAAGGACAGGTGAAATGTGACTCTGCTGTGGGCAGTGCACTCATGAGTCCTTGTCTTAGTAAAATGGCATGACATGACTAGTGCTACTTTCACAGAGATGTAATTTAGGACTGACAGTACATTGAAAATATCCTTCTGCTACATGTTTTCTCAGACAGTGTGCCTCCATTAAAGTAAGAAAAGAGGAACTATGGCAACTATAGGGCAAGATAAGTGATTTACTGAGCTTCTGCACTTGTTCTGTCATTAGTTCTATCATTTTGAAACTAGCAGGTTCAAAAAAGGTATGTCATACTGGCTGGGAGTATGCCTATTGGATTGTTTATTTGCTTTAATATAAATGTGCACATGTACATAACTCAGGATAGACAGTTGCAGAGTTTGTTTAGTGTATTACTAGCCAACTGAAAATATCAAATGTGCATCACTTAATGAATTCGATTAGTCACACATTTTAAATATTCTGTTCTTGCTGTCTGATTTCATTATGTGTACTTTGCAGCAAATTACTAGGAATGTTGCTTGATAATTTGGAAGGTAGTATATTTCAGCTATAGCCATTATATTTTATTTCTTTTGAGTTAGCAGTTCCAAGTATTTCTGAAAACAAAGAGCCTCTTCTAAAAATAATTTTATATAAAACGGAAAATTAATTAATGGAAAGGAAATACTTATATTTTTCTATTTTGATCTGGTAGGTTTTCCTCTCATCTGTAAACAGAGGAAAAAATAAATTGAGATAGCAGTCTCTCTTTAATTTCATGTGTCCCACAAATAAAGAAATAGGTTTTGTATGGTAGCACAGTGGAAATTTACAGCAGCAGGTGCATGGTACCTGGTTCGGATCTCTTCACACCAAAGTGAAAGAACAGCATGCCATTGATTAGAGCTAGGACTCTAATCATGTAGTTTCTGTACTTTTACAATAAGTTTGATTTATTTTCCCTAAGAAAAATTGGGAAATGTTATCATAGTGTTATACATAAGTGCTTCACAGAGTGTAGTTGAGGGGGATTGGTCTCCCTGGCCAAGCCATCCCACGGTGTTAAGTTCCTGTTACTTGCATTCCTATGCTGATGTTCCCAGCCTGTGGTGTCCCTTAAGAAGCCATCAGGTAAAAAATGGTGTCTCAGTGTTAATTTAAAGCCAAGACCTTGCAAACAGATCCATTCACACATGTCCCATTGATTTCATTAATTTTGCAAGATGCAGAATTCAGGCTCAAAGGGTTATGTTAATTCTGTATGGGGACTTTGAGAAAGCTCTCCAAGATTAGGGGAGCTGTGAAATAGGTTTCTTCCTTCAATATGCTGAAACTCTACTGATGTTGTCTGGGTCACACTAAAGATTAGAACCTCAGGGAAAATTTTAGGAAAACGTTTTATTTACAGATAAATCTTCTTATCTTTTATATTTTCTTTTCCTGCCACTGTTAAAAGAAACATCAGCCAAATCACAGACTCCTTTGTAGTTTCCTACTGATTACTCCCAGCCCAAAGTCCTAATCTTCTATTTATTACATCATGAGTGGTTATTATAGAAATTACTGAGGTTATAAGCAAGGTTATGATTTTAGTGGTGGAACAAACACCAGAAAAAATGGGCATTAGGTAAATATGTAACCCATCTGGGATTTATAATGTGTTCATGAACCAGTAATTTCTCCTCTTAAAGTCAAGGGGTTTAATATAAATAGTCAAACTTGCAACATTGACTCCAGGACAAACACTATTCCAAAGTCCTTCAATGGAATCATTGCTTTTTAGTCCAAATCTCATAACAACAGAGACCCAGCTCCATTTAGTGGGAAATGAATGTCAGTCAATTTTTCCTTTTATTCAAAATTCAAAGACTTCTCTACTGTGAGGTGAGTTAGTAGAGAGTTATTAAGCGAAACTCTAGAACTTGGCAAACATACAGACAGCTAAATACAAACTTCCTACTTTGGCTACTTAGTTTATCTAGACTATGGCCTAAAATACAGAAGCTTGAGCACAGGAACAGAGATCACTCCATTTACTATCAACAGGAGGCTACTTCAGAAAGTGTCTGTAGCCAGGCATTTGTAAGCACAAAGCACAAAACAGCTGGTCTCACACCACATCTGTGAAAGTCAACCATTTCACAACTTTGTCCCCTTGCAATGTGCTGACTTAGAAGTCCTGCATTCTGTCTCCTGCTCCCTCAGTGCATGTGTGCACATGAATAATATTTTGAATTAGACTCTTGTTTATTGAAAAACATAATTAACAAGGAATGGGAAGTCTCAAACTCTGTTAGGGTAAGGATGGGCCTAAAATTCAGGACTGCTACTTTCGTGGCAAGTACCCTTGTTTGGGTAATATGAAGCATTCCCTATAATGAAGTCTTAGCTTCACAATTACTATGTCTTTTCTGAGATATGCTGGATGTGTCAGAAGCTTCAGTTGAGCTTCCTCAGCATACATTGCACCCAGTGTCAGCATCAAGGGAGATGCAGGCTGAGCAAAGACACAGTTTCAGATTTTTCTAGAGCCGGAAAAAGTAGGCTTTCCATGACATTTACTTTCTTACTATGACTAATTGAGATTATAATTTCCTTCAGGCAGGGATCTATCACTGTTTATTTCGGAGTGAGATCTTCCACATTCTCTAATTCTCAAAGCAGGAGTAGAAAACAGAATATATATGGCATTTCAGGGAGAGTTGCTCCTGAATACTTTATCTTTCTGTTAGTTACTGAGTCCAAAATCTTTCTCTGAAGGCAATGAGAGACACTTGCATGAGTAATGATCAAACCTTGTGTATCTAATAGAGACTCTTACAACTCATCTTCTCCTTTTTCTTTTTTTTTTTTTGAGGTTCTTCTTTCCCTATCTCTTACATACATCTAGCACACTGTATTTTTCCTTTCTGTATAAATATATTATTCCTTTTTGTATATGTACAAAAAACCTCAGAGTACTGCTAGTAACTCAATTATCTGGAAGCATTTTGAAAATCCTTTGCATTGCACAGTATCAGTCTTGTGACAAAGGTAAATTTTATCATTTTCCTTGAAGTCCTCTTTCCATGATGATTTTGCTTATTCAATCATAGTCTGCTCAGACAAACTTGCCTTCATTCATTTATTAGTGTGAATGAATACCAGTTTTTCTAGACAAAATCCTTTTTTGTGAAAATACTGAATTATCACCACCATATACCTCCTTGATGGCATCTACTCCCACTGAAGTGACACAAAAAGAGAGGGGGGAGAGTAAGACATAAAGTCCAGAGGTACTCACAGCAGACATCATGACAAATTATGTAACATCAAGCACCTGGGAAACCCATGATTATTGTTTGGAGTGTCAAAAAATCTGCAGATTGTAACAGAAAAGCGCTGCCTGCTTTCTCACTTTGTTTTTTAAATATTCCATGCACTCTTTGAAGGCAGTCCCATGACAGCAGACAACAAACTGAACTTCAAAGAAATAACAGATGCTGACATAGTGCATGATTTTTTTTTTTCATTTTCCTTGATTTTTCACACTCCAGATTTACAATTTCCTGGACCAAGAAGCAGTCTACCAAAAGGGCACAACTTGAACTGATCAAGAACCGAGTCTCTGTTCCCTTTCATGTTGCAGAACTGAAAGCTATAGATATTATGTTCTCTCTCCCTTTCAAACGATTCTTGATTTGTGCATGCAAAAGTACAAGGGGCAAATACAGAGTTATCTTTCTCACATGCTTCCCTTGCTAGCCTGCTTATAGGTAAGAGACCATTTTCCTTACCATGATGATCAAGAATCTTTTTTTCTTAGTGGCCCTAATTTTCTTTTTTTAGTAAACAAACAAGAATATGCTGACCACAAGAAATAGTTCATTTAAAATATATATAGGGAAAATGGGCACTCAGATCATTGCTGGCCGTCCCTAGAAATGTCACAATTGTTCATACATGGACTAAACCTTGTGAGGTGCTAAATAGTATCCCTCCCTTGGCCTCACTTTGCAAAGACAGCTGTCTAAGAAATGTGGAAGGTTATATCAAGTTCTACTGCAGTAGATCAGGGATTAAAGATCAATATAAGCAGCTTTGATGCTTCAAAGTCATTTGCCTAAACACGTACTATAGACACCGGACAAGAAAGGAGTTTGTCATATACACCTCTCTCCTAGAAAGAAGCTTAAAGTGCCCTCTTACGCAGTGCAATTTAGCCTGAGTGGAGATTGCATTACAAAAGGGTGAATGGCCTCTACAAGGCAGCTATTCCCACTCCTTTGCGGATGCATGGGGAGTGAGTAATGTCTGGCTATGACCCTTGCCCCGACATACTGACCAGCACAGCCTGTCTGGTGCAGAGAGGAGAAATCATCTGTACCAGGTAAAAGGCTAATGCAGTTTATTTTCTTCCTGGAGCAAGGGGTAATCAGGGACTATATTGTGACTCTCTGAGTCATGGTTCAGTCCCTGATCTCCAGAGACGGACGGACTACAACTGCTAGGGATAATTCAGCAGTCTGCCCCACGAAAACAAGATGTTAAGCCCAGAACAGAATATTACATTGTAAGGACTGGGAAAACTACCAAAAAATGTGCAGAAGGCACATAATAAATGGTGCACTCCTTTTTCTTTTGGGTGACTTTGCCCTCTTTGCCACTACTCTGGCTTGCCCATGTTCCTGCATTTGTCCCAGGTTATTATCACAGACACACCAATCATTTCTAAAACTGCACTGCTTGTAACTTTCAGTAATTATTTTTCAATTTTTTTTTTTTTTTTACATTTTTCCACAAAAATTAAAAGATAGACCCAGGTTTAACCATTATTAAATACATGCCTTTGATCTTATTGCTGACAAGATAAAGAGTTTCTCTACTGGAAAAATTTATCCATCAGCTTTCAGTTAGAACCGAAGCCTTTGCTAGTATGGCTCTGTTTATGAATAATTCTAAGACTGGAGTTCAGATGTTCTTTAAAAATATAAATAATATGTTTTTCCAGGTTTTTTTCTTTATAAAAATGTATTTGTTTGTGTAGCTATTTGATTTCAAGTTGTACAACAAAACTCTTGCAAATGATGATTTTTCAGGCATCAATCAGTAAGTACAAACTAATTAATTAATTTTTTTTCCATGTCATATGGCCAAGGATGGTCACTGAAAAGTTTTGCTGGAGTGATAGCTTGGACAAGAGATACAAATCTCAATTTATGGATTTGGATATCTTCTCCTGCAAATGTTCCTGAATGCAAATTATTATCCACTAAACTTGTCCTAGTGCCTTTAATGAGAACGCTTGAAGGACCGTAGATTACTTGTATGATAAACATATTGCAAGATCCGGCCAATATACATGAGGCAATATTATATCAAGCAGTGGAGATTGTATGTGAGATAGTCCTATCTCTGTTACCTTCAGGGTAATGATCATTCAAGGGTGTGTCTAATGCATCCCAGTACTTCTATTTTTGGCACTCTGTGAAAGTATAGGGAGATTCAGTGAGTGTGCAGTACCAGGCCTGCTTTTACTGCTGTTGATTAAGGATTGGGCAGACAGTTTCCTTCTCTGACATCACTTTACTGCAGTTTTCAAACAGACACTTCACACTTCGTGTGAACATCAACCATAATTTCTGTCATGATTTGTTAAGATCCAGCAAACCCTCCTAAGGCTACTGACGAAACTTCAGCAGTTAATATTCAAAACATGAAAATCTAGGCTTGGATTCTAATTTGCTACTGATGCAATATTAAAGCAATATATGTATAAAATATTAATGCTGTATTTGTTCTGAATTTATTTTATTTAATTTTTTACACACAGATAAAACCCTTGCGGCCTTAAAACAACATGTCTCATTTTCAAGGATGTCCTGGGGGGGCAAACAGACAAGGAATATACACAGAGCTTAGTAATCTGAACAATAGCATGGTAGAAGAACTGTGCTGAAAGATATACTCTTTCATGAGCAATAAGGGTTTTGCTGATAAAAATAAAAATGTTGTCTTATCTGTTTGACCAGTTGATAGGATATAATTTCTAATACTACACCCTTGAACTCATCCATAGAAGAAGAAGCCTGGAGAAAACTTGGAGATAAGGTCCTTCACTTATTCCATCAGAATCAAGAAAAACTCAGATTTTCTTTTCTGACAGACCCTTCCTCTTCAGTAATCAGATTAAGTCATGCATGAGAAGCTTTGTGCATTATAATTGTTCAGATCAGGAAAGAACTTCTGTGGTAATTTTAGCTTCATCTCTAATGTTGTCCAAGTCTGAAGGTTTAAAACTAAAAGTAGTGAAAGCCTTATATTTAGATTTAGCTTAATTAATAGTGTATTTCTGCAGTTCTGAAAGTGCTAAGATCTTATATATTTTTTTTAAATTTTCTCCTCACAAAGAGAATATGCTGTGCCATATATGACTTTTGGGCAGTACATGCTTAACAGTCATCATACCCAGTTCTATAGCACTCTGACCATTATTCAGGGATTTGGAGAGATGTAGAAAGAAGTTTTTTGTGTGTGTTTCTCTGTCCAGTGTTCAGCTACACTCTAGCTGCAATCAGTGAAGTTCCCAACTATCAGTGCAGTGAGGTCCTGGAACAGTAATGCTGACAAAAATAATGAACTGCACTTTAAATGGAGTTTAATAAGGTTGTGAAAAAGATTATATGATGTGACTTCCTGGAATACTAGAGGCCTGAAATTGATGATCTCAGCAATCCCTTCCAGACTCTTGTACCTAAACTTGAAAGGTTTTTGCCTTTAGTATGATAGTTGCTAATCTTCATAAAAATTCTAATACTACTTAATTTTCTTAAATTCTTTTACTTCTTCAGTCTGGAAGCTGCGTTTTGATTTGTAGATGTTCCACCATTCTGTGGAATATATAATGCTGCAGTTGTAAAAAGGCACTTTTATAATGCATGAAGAAGAGCTCTAATCTCCTCATATTCCAAACTACACACAATAAAAAACACCTGGCAAACCACTTGGGTATGAGGGCTCAGGTTCTGCACAAAATTTTCAAAGTGACAGAATAACAAAAACTCAGATGTATTTAACATAGTGTTCATCATTTTGCAAATCAATTCAGGAATTATCTTCTGAATTGTTATCTGTCAGTTCCTGAGGCATCTATGATTTAACATTAACATTGTGAGTGTTCTAAGCAAATTTTCTTCCATTTGCAGTGCAAATAAGTACATGGTTTATTTTCAGCTCTTTAGGATATAGAGAAACCCTGAGCTTCTGCTGCTATTAATAGTAACAGTTTTCCTTATTCATTGGAGCTAAAGGTTACTGCTATGTTCTTCTATATTTGCACCCAGTTGGGTTTTTTTGAGTGGGAGATTTCAGCCAACGGAAACAAGCAAGTGGCAGATTTCATGTACTGTGTCAAAGTTGCCTCATGGAGAAAAACAGAGACTTTCAGAAGGAGGATTTTGTGACAGACTCAGAATATGCATCATCTACTTGGTCTGAGTCATAAGTAAGGAAGTAAAAGGAAGGGAGATAAGTCTGGAGCTAAATATCAAGACTTACTAAAAGACAGTAGGCAGTGAGCAAGGAATAAGAGGAAAGTTTAAACAGCAGGATACACAAGCTTAACATAAAACATATCCTATGTAAGCAGAGGATCTGGGACAGGAAATCAAACAAAAACAACAACCTCCCCCTCCCCCCCCCCAGTTATTTAGCTATTTGAATGAAAAGAGAACAAAAGAGAGTAACATTATGGAATCTGTATTGAGGGGGAAAAAAAAGAAGTTCTTTCCAACAAACTAAATTATCATCTTGCTGCAGCTTTTAATGACCATGTCAATGCTGAATGCAAAAAATATTAAAGATTCACTACTGAATTAAGTAAACACTAAAGAAAATTCAAGCATCAAAAGCAGAAAAAAACTTCTAGCAGTTTAATGAACTAAAATCAAATCAGATTGTGTGATGTAATTGTAGAAATCTGGAAGTGCTAACATAAAATTGCAAGAACTTGCATTAAGTCTAAAATAACTCTGTCAGGTAACAACTCTACCATTTTAATGCAAAATAGAAAATGTAGTTTGTTAATTTGAGAAAAGGCAATGAAAATGGTCAAGGCAATGTTATAGAATCCCTCTAATTTTTATTAATTTTACCCCGGGTTCTAGAATTAAATTCATAAAGGGAAGTAACTTAAGCAAAAAGAGTTACAACTACAAAGCTCTTCACAGAGCTCACGCCCTTATGGAGTTGAGTTTCACTGTTGTATTTGGAAGCCATAATATCTCATTCAATGGAATTAATCTGAGTGGTTGTGGTGGGTTAATCTTGAGTGGCTGCCAAGTGCTCACACAGCTGCACACTCACTTCCCCTCTTCAACAGGATGGGGGTGGAAATTAATGGGTGTAAATAAAAACAGGAAGACCAGTTACCAATTGCTGTCATGGTCAAAACTCACTTGATTTGGAGAAAATTAATTTATTGTTAATTAAAAATATAATTGGGTGATAGGAAACAAAGACAAAAATAAAAATGCCTTCTGCACCCTACTCCCATCTTCCCCGGCTCAACTTCACTCCTTTATTCCAACTATTCCACCTCCTTCCCCACTGCCAACTCCAAGTGGTGCAGGTAGAATGGGGAATCAGGGTTGTGGCCAGTTCACGACAGTTCCTTTCTGCCAACACCTTGCCATGTAAACCCAAGACAATGGAATGTGTCTATTAAAAAAAAAAAAAATCAAGTTGTTATATCTACTCTAACTTAGCCACATTTGGAGTGATAAGCACTAGAGAAATCAAGTCATCAAATTTGGTGCTGCAGTAAACAGTGAAACTTCCTCAATGCTAGTATTCTTGACATTTTTTTTCTCTTGTTTTGTTGATGTTTGAAAGACATGCGTCTTGTTCCAAATGTATCATTTTGCAGATTTTTCCTTCCTTTACTGCTCAGTTCCTGATTTTATTAGACTGTGCACAAAAGGCTGCAAAATTCTGAGGAAAGGGATATTTTCTTTCCAGATTTTTGTGAAACATACCTTAGACATTGTACAAAGACAGCAAACACTGCCCTAGCTAAATACAGAAATATCCCAGAAAACAGTTTCAATCTTTAGAACATTTATCAAGAAATGGAAGACTTGTTCATCTCTCAAAAAAAGGAATAAAAAGAAGCATGCTTAGACTGAAAATTTCTAAGTATGTTTGAATACTGAAAACAAATATCATATTTCTTTGAGTAGTCCTGACTGATTATAATAGTAAATAATTTTTGAATCATTTGAGAAGAAATAATAGAAATAAGATTATAAAAAGCATTTTAGAACTGTTGAGGATGCATTTTAAATGGTGGTAAGTACCATACTGGATTAGTATGAGCCTTACAAAAATGTATTCATAGAGAGGAAAAATTATGAAATTGTATATTTCATCACTAGATTTTTGTTTCAGTGACCTTTTTTTCTTCTGTAGTGCATGTGTGCACAATTTTTGTTAGCATGGTTTAAAAGGCTAGGACTTGGCTATGACAAAGTTCAATAAATCAATAGCAATTGTTATGATAACAAGAAGTGGGACACTGTGGAATGGCAGTTGTAGCATTATGCATGGGTACAGCCATGACTTGTTTGGGTCTATTAAGCCAGTATTTATCTATGATTGCATAGGGAATTTAGTCATAGAGATGGAAGCTGGCAATTATTATCTAATAATCAACTTACTATTCCATAAAGATTCAATAAAGGTAAAAGGAATCAATCTGTATCTTTGCACAGTTACAAATAGTCTTACAAACAATACTGATGTGTCTTTTTCTTTTGTCACATAAGGAATGAAACTGCATAATGTAGCATTACAGAAGTGGTACGAGAACATGAAGCAAGCTCAGTGCTCCTGAAATATGTTTGTGCTAGTTTTGGCTGGGAACAAGTTACTCTTCTCCCCAGTAGCTGATAATGTGGCTGTGTTTTGGATTTGTGCTGGAAACACTGTTGATAATTCAAGGATGTTTTCCTTTCTGCTGAGCCATGCTCACACAGAGTCAAGGCTTTTATTTTGCATTGTCATTTATTAAAATAATAACAAGAGAAAAACTGAATTTTTTTTTTCCAGGAGGTTGATCTTAAAACCTCACAAAACCTCTGAATGTGTCTAGCTTTATTTTATGAAATTACAAGGCTGAATGCATAAATGCTGTTCACAAAATCCCAGTATGCTACAAATAGGTTTCATTCAATGAAGCTTGAGAGATACCTCTAAGCAAGTAGAAAAGAATGTATTTTTTTCAAAGCAAGTAGTAAGCTTCAGAACCTCCTGCCACAGGTGATCCAGCACATACCAAAAAAAGAGATAAAAAAATGCATGGACAGCAGATCTGTGAGAAGGTAGTGAGAGACTGCTAGGCATACAAAAACCACTAATGAGCAACTTACTGCTGTTGGAAAACTGGGGGAAATGCACTGCAGAGCCACAAGGTTTGTGCTCTCTACTTAAATAGGTTCTTGTATTTCCACTGCTGAAAATTAATATTAATTAAATCAGGTAAAATTAACGTAAGGGACTTCTTGCAGGGAATTAATACAGGGAACTTACTGATAGGCGTGTCTGTCCTTGCACATTTTTAAAGTAAACAACTTGTTCTTGTCTTTAACTAGATTTTAAACTCTTATGGATCTTGGCCTTCGGCCTCCTCTTCTGTGTCTTTTGACCATTTCCTGTGACTTGAGTCCCTAGTTCTGATGTGGGAACATTTCAAAAATTCAGTGAAGAGTGCAATTCAGTCCCTCCATCTTCACCTTAGAAGTCCCGTCTCTCTCTTTCTCTCTCTTTTATTTTTTTGATGATGATGATGATTGACAATGTATACTAGTGATTGCAGAGCTTTTTACATTAAGATCAGCATTGGAAAGATTGAGCCCAGTACTGTTTACAATAAAGCTTCTTTCAGCACAACACCCTTCCTTTTAGAACATCTTTTATTTCCTTGTTTCCTACCTACCTATTTCCACTTTACAGCTCCTGGACTAACTCCCATCCTTACCATCTTAACAAATAATTTTGAAAGTGGCACTGTACCAAAAGCTATTCCGAAGTCATGACAGATTAGATCTACTGATTTTCCCTTGTTTGGAGAATCAGTTATCTTATCAAGAAAGCTATTGGGTTAGTCTGGCATGATCTGTCTTTGATGAACCCAAGATGTATTTTATCCTATTTTCCAATCTACTTCCTTTCCTAGTTATTAATAGAAAGTTACACTGGACAGGATGTGCACTTCAATTAGTTTCATAGTTAACTGTCTTACACCTTGAAGTACATCAAAGAATAAATCCACTAACAGTGTAAAGATATAGTGCATTTCTTTGTCTATAAAAAAGTATCTCTTGAATATGACACATTTCTTTTGTGCCTCATGACTTGCATATGATACTAATTTACTGAAGAAGTATAAAGCCTTTAAGCTACCATAAAAATATAAATATATGTGAACTTGAAAGAAAATATTTTATTGTGTAAATGGGAGACTTCTTACTTGGGCCACAAGTAAGTGTGGGAAAGACCACAAAATAAAGAATATAATTGGTCGTAGTTAACCTGGTTATGTATTTTCCCTATTTTGAAGGGCTTACTCATGCTTACTGATGGTTTCTTTAATTAAAAAACAAAAGCTACATAAAAAAGTTTGTTTGTTTGTTTGTTTGTTTGTTTTCTCATGATTCTGGAAGTGACTTGCTAGTGAATTCTGGCTTGCCTCTAGCAGCTGTTCTGAAAAGTGCAGATGTCCATAGGTTTCATGTCAAATCTGCTACATTGTGTGCATGCTCTCAGTCCAGACAAGTTCCCACAGTGAGCTTGTATGTTTAGCCACCAGAATCATTCCAGAAACACGGCACATTCCAAATAAATGGTAACAAGAAATGTATGACAATGCATACTGCTAATAGTTAGTGTATAAACCTTTAGAACAGTCATTGTTACAGGTCAAGTAATGAAAACTGACATACAAATGGTTTGGTTATTTCTGAAAGATCTCACATTAATTTTTAATATACTCTTTAAAAAGGTACTGAGAAAGTCTGATCTATGTGCAAATTGTATAACTCAGTAATAACTGACACTACTGCTTTTATACAATCACCCTGGCAAAAAGCAGGAGGAAAACTTTTAAAAGTAAAATATTAAATAAATTAAGTATTCCTAAAAACCTGTCAGACTGGAAAAGCAAAGGCCTCCACTTGGGAAAAGATGTATGCCATGGCCAAATGATCCATTTTGGGATATTAATAGCAAAGACATCCATGTCAATCTTACTTGCTATTACAGGGTGCAGAGTGGAAGGCATTATAATTAAGGAAAAGAGCTGTGTTAGCTGCATACAGGACAATTTTGGAAAAGAATATGCATTTAATTTTAAGTCTGTATACTTTATACCTTCATTATATTCAATGTTTAGGTGTCCATTTTAGACAGCGTTATTTTTCTGAATTGAAGTCTCACTATTTTAGATCAAGAACCAAATCTTTAGATTTTCTCTGAATACATTTAACTTCCCTAAAATCAGGGGAGCAAAATTCAATTTTAGAAGTCACAATTTGTTCTGAAAAAAAATCTAAAAACAAATTTTCCAGTCACTTTTATTTACATTTGCAGTATAATTAAAATAATAGCAGATAGTCTATTCTACAATAAATTTGAAACTGGTCAGTTATGTCCATGATATTATAAAGTTTTTAGCTCTTTTATACCCTTCCACTCCCTTTAAAACATCTTCATTTGAAAAACATTTGAAAAAGTGTGCTTACTTTTAGCAAGAAACCGGACTTAATACATTATTCTCTAATGTTTCTGTACCTGATTTTCCTGATCCCTTTTACTGTAGAGTCCTTTGAATTGACGTCAAAGAAAATTGCACAAAGTCAATGTCCTCTAAAACTTAGCAAAGGTAGGAGGGAGACCATGTGTGGCATACTAAATAATCATGCTCATCATTTGAGCAGAAAACAGCATTAGACCATTACAGAAATGGATCAATATTGCAAACTGCATGGTTATGTATACATATGTATATATATATTTGTACATATGTATGCATAGCACATACAGCTGCACTATGAAGAGGAACAGTCATTTCTGTTGTGATAAGAGCTAAGTCTCTGTTGTATTTCTCTCACTATAGTAAAAATGCAAGTTTTAACCTAGTAAGCAGAAGCACAAGAGAGATCATAGTGGGGCAATTTTCATATTTAAGATTCCTCTCTGTGGATAGAAAAAAAACCTGAACTGTGCACAAATACCTGAGAACTTAATTTCTTGCACCTTGACGAACACAATGTTAAATATTAAAAATAGATAATGAATAGCCTTTATAATATTTGTAGTGGTTCACAAAAATATTCTGATGAATTAAGATACTAAAAGAAAGATATTGACATTATTAATCAGCTAACAGAAAATGCTTACATTTCAAAAATCAACAAAAAATCTCCAGGTATAATTTTCATTGTTGCATTCTTTATAGGCTCTTTTTTTTTGCTATGAGTCTGTGGAATCTTGTAGCAATATCTAAACTTGTATGAATAGGCCCTCTTTTCCACTTAAGAGTATTCATAAAAATAAGCACGCAGGTAAAAGTGTGGCGGTGGTTCAGGCCCCCAGAAGCCCTTTTTCCCCCTTTACCCCTCGGAAGATTAGGAGATCACCCCTGGGGTGGAGTTCGTAGTAGTATGCCCCAGAAGGGGGTTGGGTCTCCCAATGGTAGGCTGCCCTTTTCCCATTCGCCCTGCCACCTGCCCATCTCCTGTCTGTCATCTTTGGTTTCTAGATTGTTCTATGTTACTCGGTTACTCATTGGTTTATGTCCCTGCCTGTATTCCCTTCTCCTCCCCCTTCCCTTCCCGATTGGTCCTTGTTCCCTTGTCCCTCCCTTGTTCCACCCCTGGCTTGTGCGTGATTGGTTCTTACCCCACAATAAAAGTCTGGTGCTATCGGAGCTCCGGGTCCTTAGTGCCCGGATGCCCAGAGTGCTACCTCAAGACAGCTCGTGTCTCTATTATTCCGGGGCTAAGGATCCCGCCCAGCCTACTCCAGCTCTTCGGAACCAGTGTCTGTCGTATAGGGAAGGCGCCGCCAACGGTGAGGGACGGAAGGGCCCGGCACCGACGACCTGTACCGGAGACACCCTCCAGGACACTTCGTGTGGGTGCTGCACTGGGTCCGGGACCCGCCTAGTCTGTGTTGGTCAGGCCGCTCTGGTGTTGCAACGCCGCTCGGCTGCTGCCCGAAACCCTGGTGGGCAGCTGTCCGGCCAGAGCCAGCGGCACGCAACATAAAAGCACTGACTGATGAATAGGAATGACTACTTGTGATGGATGATTCAGTGCACCCTCAAAAATATCTTGCATAAGTTTATAAACTCTGAGTTATAAACAGTATGTTATTTATCATAAGTGTTTATTTAGTTGGATCTATTTGGACTGCTGCAGTGGGCTAGACAGATTGAACAAGCAGCACTGCTGTAATGTAGAACTTGAAATTCAGGAGGGATTTAGCCATTTCAGATAAAGCAATACAGTATGGAATCATAGGTTCATAGGATGTTTGAGGCTGGAAGGGACCTCAAGAAGTACCTAGTCCATCCTTTTTGTCAAAGCAGGGTCAGTTGTGAGATCAAATCAGGTTGCTCATGTCTTTATCTAGTCAGATCTAAACTTCCAGGGATGGAGACTGCTCCAGTGAGTTGCAGTGCTTGGCTGTATTCAGGAAGAACAATTTTTCCTTACACCCAGCATGAGTTTCTCTTCTTTCTGTTTACCCTGATTTTTTGTTGTCCTCCCAGGATGCATCAGTGTAAATAACCTGCCATTGTGTTCCTAGCTGTTGACATACTTGTGTTTCTCCTGAGGTCACTCTGTACAACTGAAAGTGTTGGGTTTTTCCTCTTTTTGTAGTTTCACTCAAGGGAAGTTCAGCCCGAGTAATTCAAACACACTATCTCAGTCAAGTGAGGCAGTGAAGAGAAATCCTATGCTAATATTGCCCTTTATCATTCAAGGTAAGCCTGCATGGTACAGTGGAGAGATTGTTGTATATATACATATATATAACCTAACTTGAAATGATCCAAGATATTGAAATATGTGTTAGCTGTAACATCAGCCATAGAAGTTTATAGTTAATGCACAGGGTTTGTTGAAAACTTGCCTTTTGTGACTTGAAGTTCATCACTTTGAGGTCACTTTATATATATTGGAAGT
The DNA here is from genome assembly GCA_013400955.1 of Drymodes brunneopygia. Classification (NCBI taxonomy): domain Eukaryota; kingdom Metazoa; phylum Chordata; class Aves; order Passeriformes; family Petroicidae; genus Drymodes; species Drymodes brunneopygia. The sequence goes on from VZTZ01043691.1 coordinate 276,601, forward strand.
ATTTATTCACATTTCTAAAAATACTGCCCCTTGTTATCTTAAAGAGAACAATCTCTCTTTCCCTTTTTTGTTTATTTATTTATTTAAAATATTTTTATGTTTATTGCTTCATTAATATGATTCTTCAGGCTTTTCTGTCAAGTTTTGCCAAAAAAAAAAAAATCATTTGTTCATAGTACAAAGAATGTTTGTAGGACTGANAAATATGTGTTAGCTGTAACATCAGCCATAGAAGTTTATAGTTAATGCACAGGGTTTGTTGAAAACTTGCCTTTTGTGACTTGAAGTTCATCACTTTGAGGTCACTTTATATATATTGGAAGTATTTATTCACATTTCTAAAAATACTGCCCCTTGTTATCTTAAAGAGAACAATCTCTCTTTCCCTTTTTTGTTTATTTATTTATTTAAAATATTTTTATGTTTATTGCTTCATTAATATGATTCTTCAGGCTTTTCTGTCAAGTTTTGCCAAAAAAAAAAAAAATCATTTGTTCATAGTACAAAGAATGTTTGTAGGACTGAAGAATGTCTGATGTCTCTGACTTAGGTGTTGCTTTCATTATCACCCTAAGGAGTCATCCAGATTCCACAACACAGGTTGTCTAGTTTGAGCTTGAGTGATAGTGTCAGGAGGAACAGAGTGTTTTTCTCCCTCTGGAATGTAGCTAAATGTGAAAGTTAAATGTACTGTTCATTACAATGCAGAACATGAGTTCAAATGAGTTAAGAAATCCCACATTTTTGCCTTGCATTCAAGTGAAAATTTCCTACTAAGGAATTATTTTTTTTACTGTAATGATTAACCTCCAAACATATCATCAAAAAGTGAAAGCCTTCTTGTGGCTTTTTTGGTGTACTCTTTTGTTCTTAACTCTTGCAGAAAACCTCTAGCATGAACAGGTGAACAGTGATGTGAAGGATCTAATTTTCCTACTGCGCAAGATTTCAGGGAATTTCCAAAAAGCCCATGTTGGTTCCAGGGACTGGTGTTGGAGTCTGCCAGGTGCTTTATGGAATCTATCTTACCGCTGGATTTTATCCAAAACAATTTAGGTTTATGGTGCATGAGGACTCTGTGTTTTGAATACATGTATAGTAAGTAGGGACAATTAGGAAATTTGGTTGAAGCAATGTAATAAAATGCTAATGTGAAAGCATCTACCAAGAACTGAATTTCAACAGATAGGGGATTTAGGAGCTGATCCACAAAGAAATAAAATCTCATATATTTTATTAGTTTTAAAAGGAAACCTTAGAATATTAAAAGTAAAAATTTAGAATTATCTATATTTTAATTTGTTCTCTTACACCTTTATACAAAAATATAATGTTGAAAGCCAAGACATGGCTTGTAAATGTCTGTGGTGGTGTAAGTTGTATTGTCTTACTTGTACTCTTGAAACAGATGGATGACATATATTGTGTTTGAGAGTGACTCACTTTCATTATCTTGACTCCAAATTAAGAAAGTTAAGGCCAATTAAATAATTTACAACATGTAAAATTGCCAAATTTTTTCTCCTTTAGGTAAATGTTTAGCAGTTGTTTTAACAATGAGAATCAGAGTTCCCTGAAAAATGCATAACATCATTTATTTGAACTCTTGTTTATACAGTTATTCTATAGATGTTTCCAAGAACCTGAAAGAAAGAACATCAAAATTCATACTCAAAAAAAGCTTTTGGCATTTCCATGCACAATTACTTTGTTGCTACCTACAAAGATTGCTGCAGCTTTACTGGCAGAACCTTGCATCCTTTTAATGTTACATGTTTTACAGGACAACTGACAGAGTTGTTCCTGACTGCACCACAGAATACATCAGAAAAAGATCTAGAAAGGCAGCTGAAGGAAGGACAAAGAGGAGCACCTCAAATTGCTCTGACATCTAAAAAGTAGGTTCAGCAAGGAGAAAAGAAAACTATATATTTGAATAAAAACAAATATTGTGAACATTTTTTTAATTCAGTCATCTGAAAGCTAAAAGGGAAAATTATTATGCATTCTTTCTGGATGAAAAAATCAATCTCCCATTCAAATTTTGCTGTCTCTCAAAAATTTGTTTTGTGATTTTAGCTACACAAAAGCTGAGTTCAATAGAATTTTATTTTATTTGGTGTTCATTTGTTTCTAAGCAATCTTGGAGAATTTTTTAATACCATTTTTCCTTTCAATTCTTAACAAAGTAAAGGCTTTAGCTAAAAAGAATAAGCTATCTTCAATTATTGACAATATACTCCTGAAATTCTATTCCACAGGATTAAATTTTATTTTCTGAGGCAAATAATGACAGTTAATTTTGTATCAACAGCCACAGTTTTCTGAGGCAATTATTACAAGCACAAAGGCATTCTTTCTTAAATCTTTCCCCTACTTAGGCTTAGATTCTTCTTATTTATCTTTCTTCATATGTAGAACTCCCAAGTGCTCTGCTGGGATATTTTGATAAATGCATTATTACTTAAAACTCGGAGAAACATGACAAACTTTTTGCAAGAGAAAAATATTTATTAAATGGTTTTGGCTTTGAGTAGTTTTGCATTAGATATTGTAGCTTTCATTCAGGAAGTGATTTCTGATCAGATCAATGTTGTTAGTATAAATAGTCACAGAATCCCAGAATATTCTGAATTGGAAGGGATCCACAAGGATCACTGGGGTCCACTAAGGAAAAACTGCTGTGATGGTATTTGGAGATGATGCAGTCCAATAATAAACTCTTTGTAAAACACAAATCAAAGATGTTCAACATGTATTTTCTGGGTTTATTTGCTTGTTTCTATTAGTAGTATTGTTGTGATGAAAATAGGAGGTCTACTTCTTAAGGCACTTGTGTGAAGTATCTTTCTGTCCATCATCAGTGATGTAATAAAACCAGCTCTTTTAGTAGGAAACCAACAAAAATAGTGCATGAAGCACTTGGGGGAAAAAGGTAAATGGGTCAGATACTCAGCTACACCTGACCTGTGGATGCATTGAAGGCAGTCTTTCAAAGCTTCATGTGACCGTCTAGTCTCTTGAAATTTCCTGCATTACAAGTTACAAAGAAATAACTCTATCTTATGTTAAATAAGGTAGATATAAAGATTTCTGTAAAACCTTTTTTTGGAGGATAAAACAGTATCCCACCTTCTGTTCCATTCCCATCAGTGCTACCAGAAGCAGTGATATGTTTAATGAAGATGTGGTCATGCCAAATCCATCTGTATTATACTAGTGAAGAATTGCCCTAAATTATCTCCTAGCTATCTTTGGATAAAATGATCTCATTATTTTTAGACAGATATTTGAAATAAAGAGAGGCAAAATTAAAATACAGAAAATATCAAGTAAAACCAAAAGATACTAATTAAACTATTTTCCTGCAGAAAAAGCATCAGTTCAGGAAAGTATTGTCTAAGATATATTTAATCTTTAATGAAACTGAAGGAAGTAGAAACATCTTTTGGTCCATGGGCTTTTATATCTTTGGACCAATAATGTAATATTACTGTACATAACAGCATAACATTTTTTACACAAAAATTCTAGAATCAGGCCAGTAATTTCAATTTAAGCTAAAATTATCTCTAGAAAGCATATCTGGTGTTGATGTCACAATTTAATATGACAGACAATTCACTATTGGATGATGCAGAATGAGTTTTCTATATTGTAAGAAGATAAACCTAAATCTTCCCATGCTCTGTGCTCTTTCCCTCTATGATGTTCATTCTTCTCTTCCCTACTTTTAAAAAGTAGTATGAATATACACTGGTTATGTTTGATACAACATAAACTAACTGAACAAAAAACATTTCACTTAAAGTTTGTACAAGGAGTATAATACAATATCCAGTGTATTATCCACTCACCACATCAGGTCTGTTGGGAGGAAAGGGTTAAAAGTGACAATTGGCAAGGAGGGGGTGATCTGCTCAAATGACCTGGCAGCTAGGAATACCAAGGCCTGGAGAATATCAGTGTGGGGAACCATATATTATGCCTACTGCTGTTTATCCTCTGTCTGTTTTGAGAAGCAGAATTTCTGTGCAGAGATAACATAGGTGTTTGCAGAAACTTGGAGGCACTCTCACAGACATGCTTGAGCTCCCTGTTGGGACAGAGATCAAAACTCAGAGATCATAAAAAAGCTCGGGGGTGATCACAGTGTGGTGGCGACCTACGCGTGCGTGGGCCCTTGATAAATGGGTGCAAACAGCAGCCCTGCCACCCACTGGGACTGGACCAGGACTGACAGTGCCTGCAGCCTCATTTTCTGTGTCTCTGCTGCCTAAGTGTTGCCTCAGGATCCTCAGTCAACGAGGAAATTAAATAAAATTACTCTTTTCATTTCACCTATAGTTTTGTAGTTCTGGTCACCTGCCTGTGTTGATTCACACAAGGTGTCTATATCCCATGCTCCATGCTAAGGTAAATTCTTTATTTAGCACACTTAAATGCTCTGAAGTCACTATTCTGGAGAAATACAAATAGCCAAACACAAAATTAATTAGGTATTTTGTAATGGGGTCTGTAGAGCATCATAGATATAAATACTTCAACATCTTCTTTAAAGGAAAGCTGGTGAAAGAGCTTGGAAACATCAAAAAAGAACCTTCAAACACCCACACAAAAACCCAACACAAAAACCGAAACCAGAATATATGTAAAATAAGGGATAGAGAGAAAAATCAGCTGCAAAAAAAAAAATTTATTTCAGTTTTTGCATTTCATTCAGGAAAAAAGAAGAGTTCTAGAGAAATGTGTTCTGTTTTGCATTTGTTTTACCACATGAAAGAGACTGGACTATGATGAACAAATGCAGATTAAAGCCAGTGGCTAACATCATCGCTGTGTTAAAATATAAAAATGCTAGACCTGATCAAATGAAAAATGCATCTCTAAAGACGTATATTATTATTTTTTTTTATATTTGATGTAGCCTTATAGTGGAATACACTTCCTAGTAACTTATTTGAAGACATTCATGTTCTAACAATATCCAGCTATTCTTTTGCCATACAATCTGTTCATTCTTGGTGAAGGAACTGAAGGTGAAGGGAGTCATAGAAAAACAAAGAGAAAGGTGTATTATCAAGACTAAGAGGCATAGGCTCATCCAGAGTACTCGCATGGGTGCTAGATTCAGAACCTAGAGCAGAATGGAGTAAGTAATTTAATGAGTGCTTGAAGGGTGGATAGTCTTCTACTGCCACATGTGTCTTGAGCAGCTCTGCAATGATCAAGGGAGGGAATCCCTGTCAGTGGCAGTGGCATAGACTGTGAGCTCCTTGGGAAGGCAATTCAGTCCAGATGAATCATCACTGATGCCTCTTCTGCATTAATTAGCTCTGGTAATGATGATCCAGCAGTACTCTTGTACTTTAAAGTCTTGTTATTTTTATACATCACAAAATGAAGTGTTTTGTAGTTATTAGCTACTACCTTTCATGTTCTGACAAAATGTGGAATCTTATTCAAGTGAAGGTCTTTCAGCAAGACTTTACCCAAGCTCAGCAAAAATCTTAAATAGTGGAATTGTACTGAGATGCCTTAAAAGTTAAAGGCCTGTTAATCACAAATAACCTATATGATTATCCTTCATGAGATTTTTTAGTCTTTTCTGGTCATCCTGGGTATGTGTCTGACCCTGGTTCCCCTCACTGAGACTGATCCCAACTACCACATTTAGGCTGGCAGCCTTGACTGTCCCAGTCTCCAGAAAGGTTCCCATCCCCCCCTGCCCCACCACCTCCTATTAGGGCCTTCATAGTCCAAGAGAGGGACAAATCCGTAGTCCAAGGGAGCCCTCGACATTTGCAATGGCTCAACTGTGTGTGCAGACATGGACAGAGGGACCTGGGGTGGACTGGAAATGGGGTGATCGAGTCCAGCCAGCCTGGGTTTGTAAATGGCAGGTCCTGCTTGACAAACCTGATCTCCCTCTATGACAGGGTGAGCTCAGTGAATGAGGAAAGGCTGCGGATGTTGTCTACCTGGACTTCAGTAAAGCCTTTGACACTGTCCCACAGCATTCTCCTGGAGAAACTGGCTGCTCATGGCTTGGATGGGTGCACTCTTTCATGGGTAAAAAACTGGCTGGATGGCCAGGGCCAGAGAGCAGTGGTGAGTGGAGTCACATCCAGCTGGTGTCCAGACTCAGGTCTCCAACCCCCGAGATTTTTAAAGACATGTAGACATGGCACTTGGGGCATGGTTTAGTGGTGGTCTTGGCAGTGTTAGGGTTAACTGTTAGACTCGGTTTTCTGAGGGATCTTTTCCAACCTAAATCATTCTACAGCTGCTAGAAATCCATATAACCTACTGTTTAATTAGCTAGGAAGTGCAGTAATATTTCCATAAGGATTTGTTAACAGAGGTTTTGTGCATCCTAGAAGTTTGTAATAAAGCAAAAAGAGGACACATTTTTTGCCTTAAATACTTGCAATTGTCTCTAAGAATGCTGCTTGTAGTCTAAAGATTTACAAATTGTTGCATCAGGAAGATCAGAAAAATAATACAATTTAACACCAATTGTTTCTATTTTACTTGAAGCAAAAGGCCGAATTTCCCATGTTCTTATTCACAAGTGTAAAATGAGTAGTTTACTTGTCAGTTTCATCTAAAGAACTTTCTGTTTTCTTCAAGAAATGCTTGAAGTCAATTTTCATCACTTTTGACTTTTTCCACACCATTTTTCAGCCTAATCTGTTAACTAAACTTGTCTTTAAACCAAATAATTTTGGGAATTCTAAGACCACATGTTTAGGATTAAAAAGTCCTAAAAAGAAAAGGTAGAAGTTTCTCTTATGCAGACCAAAAACTAAATCTAATTTAGAAGGACTTTTACCCTCACAATTTTGGACAGTGTGAAAGCACAGGAGATGCTGATATAAGCCCTTGGATAAGCCAGTTGATGCAAAACACAAGATGGCCAGGATCCTGAGGAACGTCACTCATGCAGAAAATTAGTCTGAATTCCTCTTTCAAAAATGTTATCTCGTTTGCATAGCAATAATTATTCCCACTCTATTTGCTTCCATCTCCTGCAGTGCAAAAATTATGCTGATATGTCCAGTTTCTGTCAATTTTCTGTCTTATTCAAACAGGCAAGTCAAAAATTATTTTTAGTTTTGGTCCATTTGTACATGGAGTTTACCATAGCTGTAGTTAGAGGAGACAACAAGTTAACCACAGCACAACTATTCCTGCAATATTTTTATTACACATGGATTAATCAATTCTATGCCAGCCTCTTCGGATGGTCCCTTACCTTTTGCTGATAGATTTGCTCTGGAAATCAGTGCTGTCAATGTTTCACAGAATTATGAAAAATATAAAATGATTTGGTTTGGAAGGGACCTTAAAAATCATCTAGTTCTAATGACTCTGTCAGGGCAGGGATACTTTTCACTAAACCGGCTGCTCAAAGCCCATCCAACCTGTTCTTGAACATTTCTAGGGATGGGGCATCCACAACTTCTCTGGGCAACCTGTTCCAGTGTCTCACCACCCTCACAGTAAATAATTTCTTCCTAATGTCTAATTTAAACCTACTGTCCTTCAGTTTAAGGCCATTCCCTTTATCCTGTCATAACATGGCATTGTAAAAAGTTCCTTTCCAGCATTTTTGTAGGCCCCTTTTAAGTACCAGAAGGCTCCTATAAGATGTCACTTTACAACACGTAGTATCAACCACAAGGGAGTCTCCATGCTATTGATACTGTTAAAAAATATTCAATTTGTGATCAGCAAATGTATCAGAGAAAAATGCAGTACCCCTGGATTTAAACATTCTTCACAGTCTTTTTCCTCAAACCTCGTGATCTCTACCCCTCAACACAGCAGAAGAGGTTCAGATGTAATGTAGTATCCAGAAGAAAGAAAAACTAGAAGAAATATGGGTAGCACAGGAAGTACATGCCTCCCCACATGCTCACTCCAGATCTATACCATTTTCAAATAAGGAAGCCTATGGGAAATGTTTTATCTGAATATGATCACCTGTTCTGGGTTGGATACTGTTCCCCATGCAATTTAAAATGCTGCAGCTGATTTCTCTTAACTTGGTGAATCTTCCAAGGGTTAATTTATTGGTGTATTCAAGTTCTTAAAGCTGTCATAACTTGACAAACCCCAGAGCCTTCACTCAAAATAGCACTCTAGTGTAGCAACAAATGGTCTCGTGCCAGAGAGATAGGTTTTGGGTAGGTTTTTTCTTCTTTTGTTGGTTGTTTGGTTGGGTTTTTGTTGGGGTTTTTTTATGATTATTATTTTGGTCACAGAAATAGTTAATTTATTCTATTGAAGGCTTAGAATTTGTAGACTCCATTCTCTACATAACCAGTGGAGAGTAGTTTGTGCATGCAGGTTAGATGCCTAACTTCATATTAGGAGTACCTCAAAATATACTTTTACTACAAGAAGCATGATTATTTCTTCTGCACCTATTATCTAATTGAAATGTATATGGAAAAAATGAAATGGGACAAAATTCTCTCCATTTACTGGCTCTATAATTTTACTAAATATAGTACTTTGAAAAGCAGTGACAGTGTATTATTTTCATGGACAATTTGTACAGCTGCAATGCAAGAGGCTTCCTCACATTAAAAACTCCGCATTCCTTGAGTTGATCTTATATAGTACTATAGATAAAAATGATAAAAAAAATCTTCATTCCTACTTGTTCTTTTGTTACTTTCAACTTACCAACTAATTTCAACTGATAGAAATAATTTATAGCCTAAAAAGAGAAAAATGATGGGTGAGTGGGGGAGTGTGTGTGTATTTTTCTTCTGGGAGAAAAAAACCCAAAACAACCCCATAAACAAAAAACCCTCAACTTTTGGGTAAAAAGCCAATATTTAGATAAGACTGGATGCTTATTATTTTGTGATGTACTATATCTTTGCCCAAAATTCCCTTTTCTTCTTTTTCTTTTATTTTTTCATCAAAAAGTGACCTGTTCTGTTTCATATATGAAAGGTGCACATTAAAAGAATGTGAGCTAGCAAATATCTTTACTGAAGCCCTGTTGGCAGTCGAGATCACTGACAACTTCCTGGCTGTGATTCATAATCTATATTGGTGCCTTTGAGACAGCAAGCTATTGATTTTTCCCAGTCTATAATCCAAGACCATATACACAGCTTGTTAGACATCTGTGGAAATATAAACTGAGTTTTGATACAATTTAGGGAGCTTCTGTTAGCGGGGCACTTAGTTTTTGTCTTTGAGAAAATCTTTACACATCTGTGTAATCTTGAAGAGATTTTTAACAGACAATTCAATAGAGTTTGGGTTGTTTCTTTCTTTTTTTTTCCCTTTTTGTAAACTGCTTCCCTGAGTGTAACTCATGTGAAGAAAATTTTAAATGGGCAGTTATAACATATAGGGAGCTCCTTCTAATTCTATTATAGCTTTTCTCCTCTTTTTGTTTCCTTTGATTTTTTCAAGTATAATATGGAATAACTCCTGTTTTTTCATGTTTAATATCTTGTCCATTTTATCCTTCCCAGGAAAGCATTCCTGTCTTTACTGTGATACTTATGGTACATATGCATAAAAAACATTCAAAAGAACAATCATTAACTGCAATGCAGTTCCCCCACCACAAAGGATATTAGATAAGTGCACTGAAATTCTTCAAAAACTACACATCGCTAAAAAATACCTTTTTGGGTTCAAGCCACTGCAGACACTCCCTCATTTATTAAAGGAAATACAATTAGTGTTAATTTTCTGTCTTCAGAGAGTCAGCTAAGGCAAAGGAAGAGGTTAATACAGTTTGAAGCTTATGCACTGATGTACGAATGCCATAGGGAACAGTCTTAATATATGTTCTTTTAAATGTTATTTTGTATTTGTCCAAGAATATTTTAAGGGCTACCATGTAAGGGGAATAACATTGATTACTTTGTGGACTTCAGATGATAGAAATATCACCATGTATGTCATCACATTGCATGCTGGTTTGGAAGGATAGGAAAATATTTACCCTGTCTCCAAAATCAAAATAGTGCATTCTTGAGTGTATGTGAAGCATAATTTAGCTAAACTTGGATGATCCAGAAACCATATAATCAGAATGGGGTAATTGCTTGTTTTATTTTATATGAAAGCTAAATTTTCTTAAACAATAAGGAGAAAAATGTTGGTATCCATATATAGAGAGAGATTAGCAAAATTTTATATTAGAAAACTGGACCAATTTTCATAAGTAGTGTAAAAAAAATTATAACATGAAAAAAAAATCTCTTTGGTATAGACCGCTTCTAAATGAAATTTTTACAGAAGACCATTTCAAATTTGAAGCTAGTTTTCATAAAGGGTTTTTTTTTTTTGACTAGTTCATTTATCTACAACTTAATTGGTTTCCAGGAAAATAAATTAGGTTTCTAATTCTCTGTATGTTTATACATTTCTCAACCTGAAGATCATGAGTAAATCAACTGAATTAGTATTATGCTTTAAGTTAAACAAAAGATAGTGTTTTTGCAAGGTCAAAGATAATGGAATGTAGAAAAAGTTAGAAATCCAGAATAGAGTGAATTTATTAATTTTGGTTTCAATTAGATAGCATATTCCACAACATTACGTCCCACTATTTGTATAATTTTATGGTCATATTTAAGCTGAATTATTTACAGAAAATCTTTAAATAAGCCCTCCTCAAAAAAAAAAAACCAAAAAAACCTCAACCTTTTTTTTTTTATTCAATGCTTAATTACTGTGTGGGAAAATCTTACATCTTCCAGACTTTATCTTTCCTACTTTCCTCTGCACCTGCTGGGATCTAATACAAAGCAAGAAGACAACTTATTTGGACTGACCCTGCCAATGCAGACTGCAGAATGGAATAGGAAGGACAAAATTATAAAAAGGCAAGGAGAACGTGTTGAAGTTTTGAATGCTAATTATAGTCCACCAGGTTTTCCAGACCAATCAGCTACAAGAGAAAAACCAAAGAATTTGGTTTTATGCTTTCAACACTTCTAATGTCAAGAAAAATATTTGTTATTCATTATTTCTGGAAGTCTGAAAGGATTTTGGATCCATTTGTCATCTCAAAAATGTGAGAAACAGATCATCCTTGCTCGTATCACAGGATGGCAAAGATAGAATGAGCAGACACTGTGGACATTAGCACTCCAGAAATGCATGTGATGATGAAAATGATAAAGCAGGAGATGGAGCAGAGTTATCAACAGCAGATAACACAGTTTTACTAAACAAACTGCTGTTCTCACAATAAGTAGTTCAAAGTTGTCCTACCTGCATACAGTAGATAGTTCAGTGGATGTTCATCTCACTTGAGTTCAGAGGCAGTTTTAAAAGTGGTTACATAATGTGGAGTAATGTCACTGCTTAGTGAATGTCTGGGTTTGTATTCTTACAGAAAATCTGGAGACAAATGTTCCTTCGTTATAATTTTCCATCTGGAATACTACATGCACAGCTATATCAAAGACACAGAAATTGCACACTGCCCTGTTAGTTGCCCTTTCCTATCTTCTGAATTCAGTATTGTAACAAAGGCTGTTTTCCCAATGCAGAAGTAAATGTATGGTTATATTCAAATCATACAATGTGAGGGAAAAGTATTTCCATCTTTATTCTCTTATTACTCAGCAAAACTTGCACTCCCCCTTCATTCAACTCCCCTCTACCAGCTACATACTGCAATAGTCACAAGATGTCTTTTAATGAACATCATAGGCTAAAAAGTAAACACATATTTTGAGAGTTCATTTTCACATTTAGTTACAGGAAAGGATAAGAGCACATTAACTAAAATGCACATATTTCACTTTCATACGGAGACAAACTCTAGAGGTCAGTGGGTGTAATAAAACTCCAGTGTTCCTGGTCAGGATATTATAAATGCTGTTTAATTCCTTCAAATAAGAGTATCAGTCCACACAGAGAAACGTATTCAATGCCTGTACCACACCATTGTAGGCTGAAATTGTGCAACCTTTTCAAGTGGCTATACCTTAATTTTTCGCCTTTTGCTAGTTTTCAATACCAATCTGGCTTTGTCGTCAGCTAGACTAAGGGAGTAAGTTCTAGAGTAATAAAACTGGTAAATTATAGTTCCTCTTATTTTTAGGACCTAGGATCTGGAAATCAGCACAGGGCAGAAACTGGGCAACCCCCACTCTGTATAGGGGTACAATATGTTGCACAGATCATGAGGTATATCCCAGCAAAAGGGAGTCACACCATATGATTGTCACTAAGAGTTGTAAATGGATGTAATGATGAAGATTGTCATTTAATATGAACCACATTAGGACTCATGTTTTTGTGGGTTTCCAGTTTTTAATGGACATGCTACTTGGAACTCCCTTTTTCAGGGAAAGTCCAAAGGGCCAACTGCCTTGCTAGATGTATATTTCTAAAGCTCAGGGAGAGAGAGAGCAACAGTGGCCATGCCTGTCAATGAAGACAAAGAATATAAAGGGTATAGGAGATACCTTTCTCTGATATGTGAAAGCCCAAGTAAGTTTTTAGACTTTCTACTTATTTAATTGAGAATAAGACATGTCTTCCAAAGTAGATGAAAAACACTGAAGAGGAATTTTTGGAAACTTGTGAAGGACTTCATGATTTGATAGAAATAGGTAGTGACTTATAAATACATATTTCAAATTGGACAGGTTTTATACATCCAAAATAAAAAAGGGCATCAATCCCTTAATTGTCACTGTATAATCACATAAAAGTGGAGAACTTTAAATATTTATTATAAATAACTGAAGATTGCTATTCAAAGTTGTCTCTAGTAGTCCATTTCATGGCAAGAAAAAATCAGTGAGACTTTTTCACTCTTTCTGTGAGAAATAGTGAAGAATGTTTCATAATTATTTTTTTAGATAATTTCAGAACTTCTGTATTTCATGGATTTAAATTAGATCAACTAACATCACAGAACCTCTAATTTATTTAACCTCTTCTTCCAGAATAGCATTTGTGTAACCTGCAGATGAAAAACACATATAAGGAAGAATGAGAATGGGGATTTTTTATATATATATTTTTATACCAGCAATAAGAAAACTAGCTTCTGAAGCTCAGCCATCTCTGCTTCAAGGATGGATGATTATTGCTCTTTAACCTGCTTTATTTTTCTCAGAAATTCTGTTCTGTATTCTTTCCTCAAATATGAAGAAGAATAAAGGGCCAGTCCACAGGGCTAAAGTATAGATCACAGATTCTTAGATAAGGAATTATTTTAATGAAATGTTAAAATATTTCTGTGAGTAATTACGAAGATTGTCATTTAATGTGAAACATGTTAGGACTCGTGTTTTTGTGGGTTTCCAATTTTTAAAGGGTTTTTTTTCTACCAACTCCCAGAACTCCTATTTACTTCAATGGTAGCTGCAGGTGCCGAAAATCCATTTGAATAGTCCATATTGATTTGAAATTTTGCAGTGGCCTTTCTCTCACACACATGCTCACACATGTTCCTCTTTACCCTTCTCTCTTTTTCCCTCCATCTGCCCAAGATTAAGGCCAATCTTGCCAGACATGGATACTCTTATTGTGGAGGTATGAAAATTACAAAGAAGCAGTTAAACGAATGGGGAAGGAGTGGGGGGGGAGAGAAGCTAAAAATAAATTTCAGGTTCTTATGCTGCGCTTTTTTTTCCCAGAACTTTTAAAAAATAAAATGCAACCTTATTATGAGGAGCTAGATTTCCTAGAATATTAATCGAGGCTCAGGGTACATGCAGATGACCGAATTCTTTTAGAAGCACCTCTAATGCATTTTTACAAGGGTCATTGTGTTTTACAATGTAACAAAAAAAAAAAGAAAAAAGAGAATAAATCACATTTTTACTATACTTGAAATAAAAATAGGCAATTGGAAATGCATTGTAAACGGGATTATTCAAACTCAGCTTGCCATAAGATAGAAACAGCTTTTAAGCAGGCTGTTACATAAAGGTCCGGTATTTCTGAGATTTTTATGAGAGTAATCTAATGCATTGGTCAGACAAGGTTAAGAATAATGCCCTTGCAGTCTCCCTAGATGCAATGATAGTATTTGATGTGAATAAAAAGGCTACACTTTCTGGGTGTTGGTGAAACTGAACTGCACAGGGATCTATTTGGAGATTTGGTTATGAACTTCAATATTCCTCAGGAAAAAATAAAATCAAATAAAATTTCTACAGTCTTTTTGAATCTTTTTTTTCCCTGAGTTTAGTACTTAGGCTTCGTTGTCCATCTTTTCTTCCTTTCTCCACATTAGCTTTCAAAACACTTCCTGAGGCTTTTAGAAATGTCGTAAACTTACTGTATCATTACTGATGCACACAAACAGGAACATAAATGAATACTGTATGTGGATGATATTCTTCTTTTTATAACCCATCCTGATATTTCAATCCCAGCTATTACACTGTTCATAAATCAGTTTGGGATCCTCTCTGGCTTTAAAAGTAATTATAATAAATCCAAAGATATGTTTATGTATAGGAGACCAATTGAACCCTTTGCTTTTCAGTTTCCATTTAAATTGGTCTCCAGAGGTCTTACCCCAGGTTATTTATTCCTTTTTCTTTAGATCTGCTGTACAGATTTAATCTTGCTTCTCTGCTTTGTAAAATTCAAGAGATGCTGTACAGGTGGTTTGTGTTCTTTCCTTTTTTTATTAGGGGCAAGAACTGTCATTAATTAAAAATAAAATGGATTTTGTGTTTTTCTCTGATAATAAATAAACTTACTAAGATATTGTGAAGACTGGCTTAAGAAATGTTTCTAGGTGTCTTAAAAGCAATAGCCCAACTCATTTAGTTACTTTAATACATACAAGAACAAAAAATGTTAGTCTGCTCTGTAATTCTTCCTTTTTCCTGACTGCTAAGTAGAATTCAACTTCCAAGTCCTTTCTTTCTGCATCTTTCTGACTGATTAAATTCCCATACAGGAATCATATCAAGGTAAGTTGGCATGTCAGTAGGTGTGGATCAGAGCAATAGAACTGCATGGCTGGAAAGCTTTGTCTGATCACAGACTTCTGATTTCACAAAGCTATTCTTCCAGAAATGCAGCAAATGCCAGAGTATCTTGAAAGAGGTCAGCTGAGAGAGAAGATGCAAATCTTAGCAACGACCTGTTAAGAGCAATGTAAAAAATAAGGGAATTTATTTCATGAAACATAGACCTGAGGAACACCCTTCCACAGCATTTTATTTTGCCTTTTTCATTTGATCTCCATCCGCTAAATAAAATGTGAACCACATGTAAAATTCAAATCTGTGAGTGAAAATGTCCCTTTTCAAATATAATAACTCATCAAATAAATATCAAATATTTCAAATCCTTTTCACTGTCTTTGCAGGTGAAGCATATAACTTAATCTTTACAAGAGAGATAAAAAACAGTGCTTCATATGCTTTGATTGTGAAATAATTTTCACTGTAAGAAACCATAGTTCAACAGTTTGATGTTACAGAAATGGGCATATGAGGAGAACTATTTATGAGGAACAGTACTGTGCTGACCTTAGTATGCATCAAGGCTGTTTATGTCCAGGAGCTGCCAGAATAGAGAGAGGAGAGGAAAGGAGAGGAATTTTGTAAGAGAGGCTTTTTTGGGGGGGGTGTGGGGTTGTGTTTTTTAGCTTGTTGGGGATTTTTTTGTTTGTTTGTTTAGGGTGTTGGGGTTTTCTTGGGGTGGGGGGAAAAATGTGGTTTTTTAGGAAAGCTCTGAAAGACATGTAATTAATCAGGTGTCCAGAAGCTGTGTCTTTAAGAACACCTCGAGTTGTAAAAAAAAGTAGAACAAAATTTTCATATACTCTTCTGGAAAATGAGAGTTTTTCTAGAGATTGAGATTGTAGAATTAAGAAATGCTGGATGCTAATGTAAACTGAACCAGAAAACGAGACTAGAAAAAACGGCCTACCGGCAAGGACCAGATAAGCAGGTTAGCTCAAGAGCTTTCATTTAATCTCTCACCAAAAAGATTCAAGTTTTCTCTCAAAATTACAGAGAATTATTGTTTTGATTTTTTTTCTGTTTCATTTATTTATTATTTTTTATTTCTCTATATTTATTTTCTCTTACTAATAGACAGTCTCTATTTTTGAAATTTTCTGGAACATTCATTTGTAAGAGGGTAAAACACTTCTGCCTCCAGGTTCAGGTTAGTGCACTTTATAGTCACATTATAATGTCCCTACCATTTTTAAATTTTCTCACATACTGACTGGAGGATTGAGATATATCAACTGCTAAAGGATACCAAGCACACGGGCCAAAATACTTTTTTGCTAATTCAGATCAATAGTCCCAAATGAACCTTTATATAGGACAGCAATATATATATTGCCAGTTTTTCCAGGCAATGTACTGCACAAACCTATTATAAATATTAATCCAAACTGTATAACTCTTTAAAATAATTTCAGTGTTCTAGATGGCTTCAAATTTCTTTGCCTTTCTCATTTTTTCCTTGATTTGAGGTAGTAGCTTTATTTCTGTTAAATTATGACCAACTATGTTTTGGAATGTCAGTTTAATATACAGATTTATTAGCTCATCCCATGTTCAAGACTTTCTGTAGTCTTATCCTAATCCATTTGTGAAAAATGCAGATTGAGTAAATGATTACTGTGTTTGGTCTTGCACTAAGATGAGTGTCTTCTGAACGAAGTTAAATTCCATCTTCAGTCTAACACAAACCTTTACCTGGACTTGCATCTGTCTTCATAGAATCAAACAGTTCTTCCTTTGTTTTGTTGGGCTTTTTCAACAAAGAAAAATTAACTTCATTCCATTCATTTCTAAATGACTGACATCAACCTCCTCTGTATCCCCTCCAATGGAATTACCTCCTCAGAATCTTGTGCCTTGAATTTGGCTGGGATAGAGTTAATTTTGTGCTTTAGTAGCTGGTAGAGTGCTGTGGTTTTGGGATTTAGTATGAGAATATGGATAGCACATTAATGTTTTAGATGTTGTTAAGTGGTGCTTACTCTAAGTCAAGGGCTTCTCTGTCTCATGCTCTGCCTGTGAGCAGATGCACGAGGTGCTGGGAGGGAGCACAGCCAGGACAGCTGACCCAAAGTGGCCAGATAGATATTGCATACCACAGAGTGTGATACCCAATGTATAAATTGGGGGAGCTGGCCAGAGGTCATTGATCACTGCTCTGGGACAGACTGGACATTGGTCTGCAGGTGGTGAGCAATATCAATGTGCATCACTTGTCTTTCTTGGGTTTTATTTCTCTCTCTCTCCTTCTCATTACAATAATTATTGTCATTACTATTATTTTATTTTATTTCAGTTTTTAAACTGTTCTTATGTCAGCCTGCAGGTTTCTGATTCTCTTTCCCACCCCACTTGGGCCATGGGTGGGAGAAAGTGCAAGAGAAGCTGCAGAGTACATAGTCATCAGCTGATTTTGAACTACAACAGTCCTTGAAACTGAATTGAGACCTTGAAACTTATTTTAGTAATGTTTCTTTCTTTAGAAGCATACTTTTACACAAATGAAGCTATTGACATTTTCCTGGAAATAAACATTGTCTCTATAGAAAAGCCTGTAAGATCTTGAGCCTATTAGGTTCTGAGATGCCATTTGCTTTTCAAGTGAATACTTAGTGCTGATTTTGATCTTAGGAATACTTATGAGGTTTACACTCCTGCCTGCAATGGATACATAGATTTTGGAAACCTTCAGTGTGCTTACCTGAAAGGTTTTTTTTAAAAAAAGGAAAACTAATACTGGGAGTTCCCTTTCTTAGAATGTCTTTATTTCTGTTTTTCTTCTGAGAACCCCTGGATATGCAAATCATGAGGCTTATCTGGAAGGCTTATCTGTTTTGTAAACTTCTTTTGGGTAGGAAAGACATGAGTGACAGTACGCAGTTTTTCTACTGGGTACATAGTAGAGGTTCAAAAACTGCATTGAACTATCTGTATTATTGCACAACAATTTTGATGGTAAACAGGATTTGTGGGTTGTATCCACCTTTGTAATTTGAAAGCCCTCTAAGTGTCTGAAAATATAGGATTTAGAAATACTAAGAGGCCCTTCTCAGTGTCCTTGATTCTCTTTCAGATAGTTTTTACATAATATCTTTTTGTGCCCACATATATGCAAATACAGATCCTGAGATCTGGTTGTTTTTTTACTAGAATTTCCCTCAGTAAAGGGAAATAATTTGATATAAATTATTCTAGGATCAATGAGAATCATATCATTGATTACTGTGTAAATATATTCAGTTCTCAAATATCCAACTCTGGTCTCAGTTACAGATGCAGTGTTATGATTGCTGTGGGCAGTCTATCTCTGATTCTCTAATTCTTGGTCTTTCTTGATAATTTATTTGGTCTTACATAAATCCAGAGAAAAATGTTTTTGAATAAGCATGTTTTAATATGAATACTGGAGAAAGTTTGCCACTACAGAATGATATGTTTCTGAGATACTTAGAGTAATATTAATCAACCTAATTTTTATTGGTTTTGTGATTATTCTAGGAATTTTTTTTGGTATGCATATTTCTGCTTATTATACCATAGGCAAATGCAAAAGATATTCAAGTCAAGTAGACTTAAAACCATTCTGACAAAAAAACTACATCATTTTGCTGCACATGAATTCTATGAAAATCAGATTTGTTTTTAAAGTTTTTTTAATTATTTCCTTAGATGTTTTGAAAGTATGTTTCAGAACTCTGTGCTGAACAGATTCATTAGCTACTATCACCTCATATAATTAAACTTGCCTAGAATATGGAGTTGCATTTAAAATGTACCTACTGACACCCATACCATGTTTTAAGCTACAAGGTCTAGAAAACTTAAGGAGTGTTTTGCATGTCTTTGTTATAGTTCTCTTCTTTATTTGATACTACGTAGGCCAATATGGAAGGTAAAAGGAGGACAGGATTGAGACAAGCACAATATGTATGAAAATGAACAAAGCTGGATAAAGCTATTTTTCTTCTTTTAGCAGTTAAGACCAGGGAAGAAGCAATTGATATAAACAATATTTTAAAAAAAAAAAACAACCAAGAGAAACACATTTTTTGTCCTTTTTAATCTTTGGAACTCCATCCAAAAGATATCTGACTCTTGATTTTGACAGGATTTGAAACATGGATAAGTATGATATATTTCACTTAATTAAAAATATTAAGAGTGAATAAACAAATGACAATTTATTATGAAAATCAATAAAGAAAAGAAACTTGAAACTAAGGTAGAATTTCAAGAGTAAATGTACATTTAGTGGTATATTATCTATTTCTTTTGCAAAACTGTAAAGATATAGTTACAAACTAGATATAATTTAAATGTAGAAAATTAGGAAACAAATTTATTAGGAGGCAGGTTTCACCTTAGAATTATTGCTTCTGAAGTACTCATTGCTGAAAATAAACCTGAGGGAATGCTTTTCCACTTATTATAAGCCTGATCCTTGATCTTGCAGTATGCTGAGGTTTGCTTTTTGGGCTCTGTGCTTTAATTGTTTTGGCTAGCACCATGCTGAATTGCAACCCTGGCCTTTAACTGCTAAGAGGATATAACTCTAGTAAACAGAACAACATATCCATGGCAACCTACAGTTTTACTTCTAACTCTTCAAAACACAAAAGGGTAATTATTTTTTTTCATTATATTTTTATATTCCTATGGCTCATAATAACAGTGATGACCTCCTGGCTGGGCATTTCCAAGCTATTAATGACAGGCTGAGTTATGCGACCTTGACTTCACCTGGAGCCATTAACTTTTCTATCTAGTCATTAACTGCTGAGAAATGCCCTCCCTTTTGGTCATTATTTCTTATATATGCATTTCTTAAATAGGCATTTTCTGTAACAATTACATGTCAGAGTAATTTCATATTTTTTATTAATAAGTACTATCTTATCTTTGTGTTCAAGCCACAGGGATCCTTTGACATCTAGCAGCTTGCACATCATTTAAGTTTCTAAGGAAGAGGTCGTCATTTATGCACAGTCAAATGGGAGACAGAGGGCTTAAAACAGCATGTTTTACATGGGAGGAAAAATCCTTGCATCGTTTGAGTTAAATCTATGAAGCATATTCAGAAATGCTGAGGAATTCATTTTTAGATCGGGCATTTAGATGTACAATGTATGTATGCCACAATGCCAGCTAGAAAACCCTTAACTTAATAGTAAAGGTGACCTCTAAGTTATCCCTCCTGACTACTGGATCTTTAGACAAAATGGTTAGTAATTTCACTGGGATTAATTTGCCAGCATTTTGCAGACCCTTATCTTATTTTCTGGAACTCATAGAGGGATCAGAATCCACATGATATATTTCTCTTATCTGTCAGTGCAGCAGCATAAGATAAAAGAAGATTCTTTATTGAATGGATATATTTTTCATTGTCCTTCATACCATAGATTAAATGGGTCTTGTATGATTTTTCTTTTCCTGATACAGCAAGCTATACTTCTGAATAAATAACTTCTGTGTAACTCGAGAACTCTTATGAAGAGCTCAGTAATCAATTTTTTAGATGCTGTAATTAGTGGCCTTACCTGGATCAAAACCTAAAAGTTGCTGGAGGGGAAAAAGGTTGTATAGTTATTTTCAAGGGAGGGACTTTGTTGTTTGCACGGATGACAAAGATTATCACATATGCCTGGAAATATCAGCAGCAAAGGATTTATTTAATTTATTTGTTCCTGTAACTCAGACATTGAGTTCTACTTCTGTAAAGAATGTTTGTTCAATGAAGTGCTTAGTTCTTTGCATAGAAAATTATCTGACAATATTCTTGACTAAGAGAAGGTATGTGTCCTATGAAGAGAAAAGAATGTTTCCAGGAGATAAAATCTGTTTTCTTTTTGCTGTTATTTTATTTAGGTGTTTATTAGAGCATGTCATCCTAATTTTGTGCAACAGAAGACGGGGGGAGAAGCAAAGAGAGGTGAAAAAGGCCAAAGGAACGTATATTAAAGAAGTAAACTCTGCAAATCTTGATAAATGCAACTCCACCAGTAAGTGACAATATAGGTGAAATATTTCTCTTTTAAACTTTTTCCATTAGTTTTTTGACAGGAGTATACTAGTTCAGCTTTAATGAGATTCTAGTGTAAAAACTTCAGGGCTAAATAAAAGAAACAAATCAAAAGGACTGGATGATTGCCATTTAATGTGAAAGAATGAAAGTGCAAACAATCATTGTATGACATCTAGCTGTGCTAGTCACTGCAGAATGACAGGTAGAACAATTCAAAGTTACTGATCTAAAGATGGAATAACAGCTCATATGTTTGAAGTGCTCAGAAGATGAAGAAATAAAACAGACTCTAAGATAAGACATGGTTAAGCCTTTTAAATTCCATGCCTTATTGTCAGTATCATTTGAACGCTTTTGTACACATTTTTTTTCCCCTCAGAAACTATTTTATCGAAGGAATTACTTTTAAGAGCTGATTTTCATTATTATCCTACAGACTGTATGGTGTGCTTTGTTTTTCAACAAGACGAGAAAAAATGTACACAATGAAAAATATATTACTAGCTTTCTAAGCACACGTATTGCATATATTCAGAATTATGTATTCTTAGTATATATTGTTAAGCTGTGCATTTTAAGTAAGTTCAATAATTCACATGCTAATTTACTCTACAGGTAGTCTCACTTTTTTAACATCCAACATAACGAATTTGTTATGAATTTCTGTTTATATTTTCCTTGTCTATTCTTTTCTTGGTATTATTTTAAGGCTCTAAGGAAAATCACCTATTCTTTCTTTCAGCAAGCCTTTTTATCAGTGAAATAACCTATTCTAGTTACTGCTGGAAACAATAATCTGTAATTGCTGCTTTCAGTCCTAATTTGGCTTGTCTCTAGTTTTTCATCTCAATCTAATCTAAACCTATTTGAGCAAATAAAATGATATTTACCTCATCCTCTGTTACAAGCTTTCAAGATTACAGGCTTCAGGAAAAATCAATACAAAATACCAGCTTAGCAGCAGGTTTGTGCTCAGAAAGAATGCTAACTTTTCTTTCCTGCATTTTCTGACTCTCTACTCCCCTGGAGTGAAAGCAAACCTTAGACTATAAGGACTGAAGGGTAAAAAAAAAAAAAAAAAAAAAAAGGAAAGAAATTCAAAAACCCCAGCCTTCAATGATGTGTTTGGTTCATGGTTAGTAGCCACTTTTGAACTTACAAGCCGAAGTGCAGTGCATGGTCAAGCTCCTAACCTTTAGCTTCTGCTTCCACACTACACATCTTACAGAGTTCACCAAAAGGAAGTATCTCAACCTCACGGATGATTTTTCAGACTCAAATGCCATCTTCATTTATTATTTATTTGCTCCAAGCAGTTGGGATTTGAGGTATCATCATACCTGACTGACTGATTTAAGGAAGTGGCCACCTCTCTGTGGGGGGATCTCATGAGAATAAAATCCTATTACTTTCCAAAAAGATTACTTCATTTGCTGCCTGGAATAAGCTTTTGATGAAAACATTTGAATTTTGGGTTTGTAAACAACCAAGAATTCTCAACAGTGGTACCTTTTATTTGTTGTTTTCTTTCTTTTCTTTTTTTTTTCTTTTTCTCTTTTGTGTTTTCTTTTTCTTTTCTTTTTTTCCTGAAAAGGACATCTGGTTGGTTTTCTATTTTGATTTTGCTTTGTTGTACTGTTGTTGGACTTTTTGACCACAAAACTGATCAATACAAAAATATGTCTCTTTATGAGAATTATACTGTATTTATAAACCTTTCCAAAATATTCATTCTGTCTCTATGTAAAAGGGAAAAGTTCTTCCTTTTAAAACTTACGATTGATTTCTCTTTCAACGGTCTCTTCAAAGGTTTCCTCTTACCACCCCCACTTCGTGAATGGTCTCTGGTTTGAAAAAGTATGCATTATTTGGTCTCTCTTTAGACAGACAAGTGCAAAAAGTTAACCACTACATTTTTATTTCTCGCATAATAGTAGCAGTTGTATCAATGCATTTAGGAGAGAAAATGTAAATAGGATATTAAGACCTATTATATTCACCTAACTGTGGTTACTAAATTAGTACCTCAGCCACTCTAGGCAGAGAAGTAATCAGTAAAGGAAGATAAGAACCTTCAGAGTGCTTGAGTCTTCATTGCACTGAACTGCTCTTTGGAGAGACTTTTTAATTTGTAGCTTAGGTAACCTCAGGTGATTAATTCTAAACTTATTTGGGGTAAATCCTAAGTGATACTTTTGCTGCAAGCATCTTCTAAGACACAAGACCTGTATTCCAGAGACCTTCTCTCACCCATATGGGATTCTCCAGGAACCCCAAGTGGCTGAGGTGTCTATTAGCTTTGAGTACAACCCCACAGAAACAACCAAAGCTTAGGAAGAGCAGCCCCTACATGTAATTATTTTATTTTTGCAGAGTGATCTGTTAGATGCAAGTATCTGAAAAACTATTGAAGATTATTTCACTCCACTTGTGTCCAAGATTTGCCAGTGTGTAGGTGAAGTCAAGGCTCTCTTGTATCTCTTTCTCTCCAGTCCTCTTTACCTGTGGTAATGATTTATCCTGTAGTCTCAGGTGATTATGTGTCTCCTTTTCAAAGAGAAAATGGGACAGTTTACACTGCCCAGAGCTGTTGTCCTAAGATATCTCCAGATTCTTTTATCACCTACATTCAGCTCACATTGTGAGCCTATATATACTCTATGAAAACCAAAATAGGAGACATATGATTTTGAAAAAAAATACTTGTATTTTATAGCATTGTGTACTGGTCTCATTAAGCTTTGTGAAGCTTCATCCCCATTTTTTAATGTGACATAAGAGTAATGTGATCAAATTGTCTGTGCATCTCTCAATCAATCCAATAACTTTGGAAGTCTTTGGCCAATTCAAGAAAATTTGACATACAGGGAAAAATGCTTAGAATTCTAAATTCAAGCAGTAGGTGAATGCTGCCTATCCCATCCATATACATAACTCTTTGGACAGAAATGAGGTATTTTGTCCTGTTTAGCTCAGGGACACAACTGGAAGTTTCAGTCCATTTTATCCCTGTGTAAATTCTGATTCTGTTAGTGGTTTTGAAAGTATCTTAGCAGTTTAGGCAAGATTTACAAATTCATACTCAGCACATCTATATACAATTTTGATGAAAGCATTGAACACCCTTCTCTGTTCTATTTCAAGAGCCCTTTTACATTTAGGTTTCACCACTTCTGAAGCTATTTGCAGATAAAACTGGCTGAAATAATACAAGCATATAGCATAGTCACAGTTATATCAGCTGAAAGTGTTGATACACTGGCTGCACACACCTTCTAAAAACTTACAAAATTTTCCCTAACTGCTACAGAAAGTATTTGGCCATGCAAAATAAATGAAAACTTTACTTGACTTATTAGACAAGTACAGAGTGTACACTCCCTGAAAATTATAAAATACTTATTAAAAAAAAAATCCAAACATTTTTATGATGTCTTATAGCAGAATGATTTTCTATGCTTATGATTTTTAAGAAAAACCAAATGGAGGTGAATGCAAATCAGCAGAGATTGGGATTCTGTGTCAAGGAACAAGGGATATTTTCTTCAAGGAACTACTGCTAATTCATTGAAACTATTTAAGCAGCTGAAAATGTTCAGGATGACCCCTGAAGTTTATCTTCCAAAAGCATGTTGTCTAAGGATTTTGGAAGAGTCCAGAAGATCTCATTTGAGTTTTTAGTACTTTTTTTTTTAAAAAGGGCAAAACGAAGACCAGTGTCACACTGAGTCAATAATGCAATGGGCCAATCTTCAGTTTCATTCAATTTTGGAATATGTTCAAATAGTAGAATCATCATGTCCTTACATATCCCTCTGTAAGATTTTATGCTAGTATAGTGACAGTGGTTAGGAGTGACACAGTGCAAAGTTCTGTGATGTAATGTAACCAATGAAGAGAAATAGCTGCCTCCTGAGGACAATTCCAGACTCAGTATTGGGAGAGACATTTAAATGACATCTATTCACTCCACTATGCTACTCCAGTCCATTTATTGTAGCCAATTGTTGTTAGCAGTCTTGTATTTAACTGGCAAGCTCTTCAGAGTACTGGTACAGTTTTACAGATTCTAATACAATAGAGCATTATCTTGTGAGCCCTTGGTACCCCCAACACAGGAATCAACACCACTACCACTGTAAATAGTAACAATGACACAAATAGGATTTATGGTATTTGTTAACAATGACAAAAATATTATTAGTAATGATAAGAATACCAAGTTCTCTCAATTCCTAATCATGCATTTATGAGATAATCTTTTAACAGCCTGTCAGAGCTGCTTTTTTTTCCTTAAAGAAATAATACTTTTAAAAGTGTTAAAAGTTGCATAATCATAATGATATTACTTCCTCTGAAAAGTCTATGTTCATAGAAAACTGAAAATGCCTAGACAAAGGAAGCAGTTAGACTTTCCTCTTCTGAGCAGAGTGACAAGAAAAGGTAAGATAACAGCAGAAGTCACACCTCTACACCCGCTGAGTAACCTTTGTCTTCCAGAAGGCAGTCAAAACCTAAAATTCTCCTGCAAATGCTGAGAATTAAATCATGGCAGCTTCAGATTTAAAAGAGCAAATCTCAGTGACCTGTGCTACTGAAGTGATATTTAAGTACCTTTGGTATCTCAGCATGAAGACCTTTTTCTTAAAATTCTAATATTGTCAGATTCTATATTTATTGTAATCAAAGATCATTGGATATCTTCACATAGTTTTTTTCATCTTGGAAACCTGTTAAGTTTCTCATTTTTTGGTTTTAAATGCCTAAAATATCATTTCAAGAACCAATAAAAAATTAGTTTTTTGTGTCTGATCCTACTGCCAGTAATCTAAACGTAGAATTTCCACGATAAGAATTTGGATATTAGTCTCACTGCCTTTAGGTGTTGAACCTAATTGTTTTCCCTCTCTAACCTTAAAACACACAGAATGCCATCACCTTTTTTTAAAATGAGAGTGTTGAAGTATCCCCACCACAGTTCACTAGCAAACACTCTTTCTTGGTGATTTAGCACAAGGATCTAAGCAGCACTTTATTGCTCACCCAGCACATCCAATTGTGCAATTGCACTCAGCTAAGCACCGTGTGTGTGGGTTTGTACCTAATAATTAAGTGTAACAGATAACTTATAATGTGTGGCCTCTCAGTTCTGAAAGGCTAAATGACATCAAAGGAAAAAAAAATTATATGAATGTCTTGAAACTAAACACAATTCATCCATATGACCAGGAAACACTGAAGAAGTAAAGGAGATTTTGGATGCTTCACAGTGCAGGACTGCTTTGCTCACATGTGCAAATAGTGATAGTCTAGAGAGGAACATGTAAAGAGTCTTCCCAAAAACAACCATGCCAGACATGGTAATGGCTTCTACTTTGCTTTTCTCAGCTCTAAAAGATTATTTTAATTTAAGTAATGCATTTTCATTTGAATTTGCTAGGGAAGGCAGCAGGTTGCTTAATATGTTTGAGATATTAGATATAGGTTTTGTGCCTTTCCATATTTTCATAAAGTAAACTTCCTGGAACACCACAAAGGAAAAGAATTTAAAAACAGAAAATTGTTGCAAAATGGGTAAAACTGAATGAAAATCAGACATTTGGATATTTTTCCACTTATTTCTCCATTCAGATACTTCTTTTTTTTTTTCTGAAGTTTGCAATAGTTCCAATTATTAGATTTTTTTCCTCTGATTCTCTTATTCTTTCATATTTTCTCCAGCTGCTGGGGATTCAGTCTCACCTGGAGGAAGCAAGCATTGAGGTCAAGTTACAGCTTAAAAAAGTTTTCAACCTCTGTTTCAGGGACACACAGAAAAAAGACCAAATAGTCCAAACAACTGCACAAACTCATAAAAAATTATTTATTGGTAAAATAAATCCCTCCCATTCAGAAATGAGAAATTAACATTAGCAGGAAGAATATGCTTCTTCTTTAAAGGCAATTTAGATTTCCTTAAATTTGAGATTGTAGACAACTTTTACCATTTATTTTGTACATAGCAGAATTTGGATTGAAATGAAATTCAGAATGCTATCCAGCTGTAAGAATCTCACAGAACACATCCTTTTTTTTATTCAGTATTCTTAGCTTGCATATTTTGTGCTTTTCAGTGAATTTTTCCAGACATGTTTCCTGTATTTAGTGAATAAATTGTAAATTTTAAAAGCTTTTTTTCCTAGTTTGCAGAAGCAATTTCTTTTCAAATTAATAGATACAGCAGAACATTTTGAATTTAAGAAAATTAATTGTACAATATAATGAACGATTTTTCAAGAGGTAAGACAACATAATTTAAAATAGTCAGCTTAAGAATCAGAAATATAATTTTGCTTTTGTTGTGGTTGAAAAATGAAGGTTCCTTTTATATACTGTATATCCCAGGATGATTTCAAAGCACTTTCACTTAGAAAAGCTAGCTGCTATTACATATGAATTTTCAAAGCTTGCCAAGGCTTTGGAAGGAATGATGAAAATTACTATTGCACGACCTTCAGGTTTTCTTTGTTTCATAAAAGGCTAAGATAGCATTTTTGTCATTTTTCTTTCAGCTCAGGTCTTTCATCATAAATATCAAAGCATGCAATTATGCCTGCTCATATCCTACCGTATTCTGCCTGTTTTCTATCCATAGTGATGGTATTCTCTTTAAGGATACCTTTTTCTTTTGTTTTTCACAAATCTGAAAGAAGTCCCATGTTTTTGTCGAGTGCCATAAATTGTTCATGAAACGCATGTTACACTGATTAAAAAGAGGAAGAGTTGATTAAAATAGCTTTTATTCTTTTGTTCTAAGCAAAATCCTAAAGTAATGTTCAAGTGTCAATCCTACCAGGATCATAGATATTGAATTTGGCCTACAGGTGGAATTTTAAATAGTCTTCATTGAAAAAATGGGACAATCTTCTATTAAAATCTCTAGTTTTACGCTAAATTATTCCTATTGTTCCTTTTCATTTTTCAGGTATATCTTGTTGTTTTGTCTGGTTTTGTGGTTTCATATGGCCAAGATCATCAAAGACATAGAATGCCCATAGCTGCTGTTGCCTAAATTAAGCCACAGTTGTAATATATATCAAAAATAGGATACATCTGTGTCCTAAGTACTTCGAATGAGCGTCTGATTGGGTTTTTTGCATATTTACTAATCTATTTCAATTTATAAGGCGTATTGACATAACACAGGTGTTATATCTGACTGAAATATCTATGTCTCATTTCCTTCTGAAATGATTTTATTTGTCTTTGGGTTTTTCCAGCTACTACCTGAAACACTAATAATGACTTATACAGTAAAAATAATAAATTCCATTAACTTATTGAAGAAAAAAAATTCTCTCTTGAAAAACAGAACAGCAAACCCTTGCTAGTGCTTGCAGGAACACACCTCCCCATTTTTGTTTATTATGCTCATATTTTTATCAAATTTACAATGACACAAGGAATACATTGTTTTCATCAATTTGAACTATGCTGTCACATGAATGTGAACTTACTGGCTATGTCTTAAGTTAAATGTCAAGGGATATACATTTTCCACATAGAATAAAATTGATTTCAAGTTTCCTTTAATGGTGGTGGAGCAAAAAATCAACACGGTATTTTTAAAACAAGTAGAAATACTCCAGCATGTGTTAATGAAAATGTGTTGGCCTAAATAGTAAAAATGTTACTAATAGTACCTAACATAACAATTATTTCCAACGAAAGAATTTTAACTAACAAAACCTTACAGTTTAGTAAGATTTGCTGATGTAAAATGATAATAAAATTATTAACATTGTTTTCAAAAAAGCTTAATCAATTTTACTAAAAGAACATTTAGGCATATTGCAATCCTCTTTTATAAAAGGAAAGAAGCAAAAGGGAGAGGCTTTCTGAAGGTTTTTTTTGCAGATAGCATTTGAAAAGTTCCTTCTCAGCATATAAATACTTCCAGCAAAAACCTCATCATAGTGGTTATATGTACCAACACTGCCAAAGAAAGGAAGATGACACTCACCGTAAGAGTTCATTAATTCTTAAGACTTTTAAAATATTAATAGGACTTTCAAACATTGCTTGCTTACGCAGTGTCCATTCAATTCATTGTGAAGTTGAGATGATAGGTGGAAATTCTTACATTACTATATGTATCCTTCCTAAATCAGAACCTGTACTTGTTTATTTTCCCGCACTGAATTGTGAGTATGCTCAGAAATTATTTACATTAAAAAAACCGACAACATGATAAAGTATCAGTGTCATAAACAAAGCAGCTGCTTGAGAAACTTTTTAATGTCTGTAGCAGCTCATGGAGGATTTTGGCCTCAGCCTATCTGAAGAAACTTGGTCTTTACAGTGTGTCTATCAGCCAAAAACTGCATTTCAAATGTTACAAATCAGTAAAAAGGGATCTTACACTGAACAACACATTACAATACATCTTGTTCTTGATCCATAATACATGCATCCCAGAATACTTTTGAGTCTAGCCACAAAGCAACAAATATTAAATTTCTTTTTTAATTGGAAGAAACTCCTTAATCCACTTTAGCGTTCCTTAGGGTTACTTTGGAGTAGTAATGACATTTATTTTTTGCAGATTATAAATTTATCTCCCCATAAGCATATCATAATACATACTGAAATAATAGCTTCCACTAATAAAAGTTTGGGTTTGCCTTTGTTATGAAAACCATAAAAATGAATTAAAAAGTATGCAAAGTATTAGGAAGATATTCTAAAGTATTCCCTTTTGCCAAAGCCAGATACTATTAGAGACTGATGCAGGTGTGATATTTATGATCAAGGCTGAAGAGACCAGAGCTTTGTTATTAAAATTAAGGCAGTATTACAAATTACACCTGTGTAAAATGTGGGTTCCAACCTAGAACCAGGCAAAATACTTCAAAGTTAGGGGTGAAAGCTTTACTTATTGCTTTTAGTATGGGCAACAAATTGAGAGAAAAAGGTGAGTTGAAACATGGTATAGTGAAAAACAAGGAATCAAGCAACAGAGGATAACATACATAATATACATTATGAATTGCAATGATTGCTGAAACATCATGGCAGCAAAAGAACAAATTATGCTATGTGGTTGACAGAATTCAGGAAAAGGAGAGAGTCTTCTTCCCATAAAATACATGTCAAGGAAAGGTGTCAGTGAAGAGGGTTCTGATGATGAAAATCTGTATATTTAAAGGTTAGTTCACTAAAATAAATGTCTGTAAGTTGTATTGC
Organism: Drymodes brunneopygia; assembly: GCA_013400955.1. Taxonomy (NCBI): domain Eukaryota; kingdom Metazoa; phylum Chordata; class Aves; order Passeriformes; family Petroicidae; genus Drymodes; species Drymodes brunneopygia. The sequence goes on from VZTZ01043691.1 coordinate 306,850, forward strand.
ATCACTGACTTTAGGGTTAGGACAAATATTGAGTGCTTAGCAAAGAGAAGATCAAAGATGTTACTGATTTGATATTACTGTTAATCACAATTTCTGATATTTAAATAGTAATAATAGTGTGATTCTCTTAAACCAGTGCAGTGCCTTATCAAGCCACATTTAAGGATGTGTGTCCTTTATACCATTTCTTTCTAGGATTCTGAATTCTAAAAGCATGCAGGAGAACTAAATTGGAAGTGATAATATACAGGAATTGTTTGAAAACATTAGGGCCACTAAACAGAAGTGATCGCAATATAAATTATTTTAAAATTGCAGGAATAAGACTCAAACAAAAATCAAGTACTATGACATCAAATTTGGGAAAGGATTTTTCATTGGGTTTTGTTGTTTTTTTAATAGCATAACTAGTCAAAGTGACCCTAATATCAAACATGGGGAAAATTAAATTTTGACTCAAGATAGACATATGTTGACTGTGTTATAACAGAATTATGGAGAGCATAACTTACTACAGCAGAAGTGTAAGACAAAAGTCAGTATCTGTAAATGGCAAAATCTGAAAGATGACTTGAGTCAGGCTGCTAAATCCTATCTTTCCATATAGAAAGAATCATAAATTCCATCAGACAAACTTTTAAAATAGAATAAGAGAATAAGAAGACAAAAAAAAACCAAAAAAACCCCAACACATATCCAGAGACTAAAAAGCAAATAATGTATTGTTCAAGTATGAAAGAAACAGGAGGTATATGTGGAAATGTGTGGGTCTTCAGGGCTCCCAGGGGCTTATGGGACAGACTGTGAATGATAAGGACAGAGTGATAAAACAGTTTATTTCTTCCTGACAGCATTCATCTTAGGTCATGCAATATCTTCAAGAGGAGATCTTTTATCAGCGTTAATCCTACTGTACCATTATTTTCAGATGTCTCAGTTTATGAGTGACACCAATCTAAGTGGTACATTTGATATGCTTAGGGGAGAATGCCATCCAGAGGTACCTTGACAGGCTTCAGAAGTGGGCCCAGGTGAACTTTGTGAGGTTCAGCAAAGCCAAGTGCAAGGTCTTTCACCTGAATTCAGACAATCCAAATTATCAGGAAGAACTGACGGATGAATGAGTTGAGTGCAGTCCTGCAGAGAAGACTTTGGGAAAAATGGTAGATGAAAAATTTGGCATGAGACAGCAGTGTGCACTTGCAGCCCAGAAAGTCAACCATTTCCTCAGGTGCAAAAAGAGAAGAATGGCCAGCAGGTTGATGGAGGTGATTCTCCTCCTCCACTCTAATGAGATCCCACCTGGAATAGCTGTCCAGCTCTGGGCCTCCCAGTACAAAGACATTGATCTCACAGAGCAATCCAGAGGAGAGACACAAAAAAGATCAGAGTGCTGGAACACTACTCCTATGAAGAAAGGCTGAGTTGACGTTGTTTAGCCTGCAGAAGAGAGGGCTTTGGGGAGACCTTATTGTGGTTTTCTTACAAAAAATAAATAAATAAATAAACTGGGGTCAGTGTCCAGAAAATAAATTGCTAGAAGAAGAGAGCTAAGCTAGGAGTTTACCAGAGAAAGTAAGTTATCTAACAAAACACCAATGAGGCCAAAATAGTCTCAGTCCTTGACTAACTGATTTTTTTTTTTAATCTGTGGCGCTTGAGGATGAAGGAGGAATGGGATAGGGATAGTACGAATGATAGGTCATCAAAAGTTATGTGTTTATCTCCAAGTACAATAAAGTATTTTGTGGTAGTGTATTAAGGCAACATACCTATATTCAAATGCAAAAGTCACTGAATTTGAAGCATCAGTATAAAGTCTGATGGAGAAGAAAAATGAAAAGTAGCAGTACAATTTGGTGTGGAATTTATGTTTTATAAAATGGGGCATAAAGAAGCCTGAATCCAGAGCACTAATTCTGATATCTGACAGAACATTAATCAGGAGACCTTAAGTACAGGAAAGTAAAAACAAGCAAACAAACAACAGGAAATGTTTCAAATAATTACATGGTGATCCAGGGATTAGTTTTAGGAAATTTACTGGTAATTAAATAATTGGAATGATCTCCAACACAGTAAGATGTTTCTAGAAGTATGGAGCCCCTTAAATTTGTGCACCGGACAGTTGTTGCTATGCTATACATTTCAGTGCATTTCTGTAGGACACTGGAAAGCTATGCTGGGACAGTGCCAATGAACTGCCCAAACCTACAGGGTCTCCTGGATCACTCTGAAAAAGTCTATTTCAGTGTATGCATATATGTCTATATACTTCTGGGTTCAGGGAGGAAAGAGAAATTACCTTAAGATTTGTGACAAGGGACAGCCTCTGGTTAGCAGAAATCTGCATTTGCCAAAAGAAAGAATGTTCTAGACCCTTATATCTGGCTTTTCTTCAGCCTTGGACAGAGTAGATCAAGCAGCAAGATTCAGTAAAGGTTGCAGAAGTTAAACCCCACACTTGTAAATCTAGTTAATTATGACATATATGTTTATTTTTCCAGCACATTTGGTGAGAGAGGAGAAGGAAGGGATACACATTAGTAAGAGCCAGGTGTAAAGGCTGGGAAGGTCATTTTTGCTTGATTTTCAGTTTTTGGTCAGTTAAGATTCTTTGGATCTTTCTGTATTGAAAACTACCACAAACTCTTCCAAAATGTATTTAGCCGTTCTTGGGCTAATCCCTTGGCAACTCATTTGTAACCATCCATTAAATTAGCATAGCACCTTTTACCCTTAAAATTCTATGGCTTAGTATCTTAGACAAACTAAAGCTTTAGGAACTGTTAATTAGGAGTTACGTGACTTAATTAAGCAGGATGAAGAAGAAAGTTCTTGAACATCATCTTGTGTTGTAACATATATTTCTATGCAAAATAGCAGTTAGTTTGTTAGAAATAGCAGAATATTTTGGTTTGAGAATCTATATAGCAAACAAGAAGAAAAACATTGAAGTTGACTTGAATGGGCTTTTTGAAGTATGAAGCAGAAAAAAGTTTTGCTCATGTCTTGTAGTTCAGGTAGTGTTCCATAAAACAAACAAACAATTTCCAAGACTTTCTTACTGGATTATTTAGCATGCTGTTACTTCAGTCTCTAAATGTTTTCAGTGCACAGGTATTAAAAATATTTCTGGATATTACGTTTTCTTCCATCTGCTAGTGAGAATCCACTGAGAAGGAAGAAAACTAGATAAAGCTGTGTTTTGACAAGAAGAAACATTATCAAAATATTATTTCCTGAATAAAGTCCTTGTAAAGAAAGATGTGGCCAGTTTTTAACCTGTGTCAATGGATGAAGTATGACTGCATTTGGATAGATAGATAGATAGATTAGATAGATAGATTAGATAGATAGATTAGATAGATAGATAGATATTTCAGGTGACTTTGCTATGTTCTCTCACTTCAGAAGAAAAATATCTGTCTGATGAATCAATATAGATATATGTAGATATATCAGGCAAATATTTTCTCACTCAAGTAACTTGAACATAACAAAACTTTGTGCATACTCCTAAATCTTATCTGTTAAGATAAAGTTATCTACTGCTTTTCTGAATATACTGTTCACAATTTTATCCTCCAAATCTATTTTAATTTTTAAAGTGAAAAATGTTATCAAAGTCAGAAAAATAGCTTCTGATAAGTTAAATGGAAAAATCTACATAAAATCACTGAAACATCTGACAAACCACCTAAAACTAAATTCATTATATTAGAGGTGTGATAGAGTAGCCTTTCATATTATGATCATGACTATGGAACAGATGTGGGTTTTTTTCATCTTTATTGCAGCTTCAAGGTTGCAGTACATTCATAGGAAATATACAGTGGAAGTGAAATCCAGTCTGTAGATATAACCATAACATGCAAAGATTAAATTTTCCTGTAAGGTGATCTAAAAGAAAAATTGGTGTCCCTTCACTCTGTCTTGGTGACTGAAAGAGATAGGCTTAACACCATTATGCTGCTTCACAACAGTAAGTAGATGCTACCTCTGATTAACTTCCTTAGGCATGGGTCCAGATTCATGGAAGTTGATGGCACTTTACTCTTTCTACTTTGCTTGAGCTAATTAGAGAGAATTAGAATTGAGAGTCCTGGTTGCCTGTTTTCTTAAATAAGGTAAATGGGATAGGAAGGTAGGCAGATAATAGGGTGAGGTTGAGAGCCAAGTAGTACTAAGGGCCATATGTCGATAAATAAATACCCAGAAACCAAGGAATTGCAGAAAAAGAATAATTTTGAAGAATTATTTCCTCCTTATGTCACTACTGATGTGGGTGCAGCACTCAAATAGTGCAAGTACAGCATAACCACAATCTCTGCACTACATATTTTTGCCTTAAATTTTAGATCACAAAGTGCAATGGCATCAGTTAAACATGATTACAAACAGTTCTTTGATGTATTACTGTACGTTGGTTATATTAAACCATTTCTTGTTTCAATCAGAAGCAGAAGAGACCACTTAGTCCTGGATACAAATATAGTAGAGACAAAGAGATGGTAGAAACAGTGTGATCCTTTTAAGTTTTTATTTAATATATTTATGACCTATATTTCTTTGGGCTTCAAAGAGATTCAAAGGGTAAAAAAATTTATAATTATACAAAAAATCTGAAATGACAATAATATCACTATCTGTATAAAAGAGAATTTATGTAAACTGTGGTTTTTATTTTAGCATTTTTTCTTCAGCTTTCTAAGTTACAAAAGATGTAGATGCCTTCTTATATCCATCCTTTAAGGTGATACAGTGTATTGATTTGACACATCTTGAGACCTAATAATCAACTACATGTTTTTATGATTGGCTGATGTTGCCTTGTGTCTGGCTGCCTAAAGAATGTTAAGTTGACTGAGGTCATCTATAGCCTATAGATAATCTACACGACTAATAAAAATGCTAAATAGACTGTCAATCTGTTTTCCAATCATATCAAACTCCCTAATCCAATTTGTAATTTACAAGATGAAACTAATCTAAAAAAAAAAAATAAAATATATGTGCTTACTAGAATGGAGTGATATATTACCAGTACGCGTCTAGCTGCATTTTAACATTTGAGCTTTCTATTGAAAGGCTATGATAATGAATATCATAGCCTGGTAAATTTTTAACAGATTTTTATGGACAGAACATTGTACTGGTGATCGTTATCTGGAAAAAAAAAAAAAAAGAGCTCTATCTGAGCTTCAGATATGTGGAATGCATTACTATATAACCTTAAAAATCCATTTTGTGCTTTCTCATAAGGTATTTTCAGCTGCAGATTCAGATCTGAGGATGGTATCTGGCTGAAAATATACATTATAAAAATAATAGTAATATTTTGTACTGCATACAGTCAACTCCAAATGTTTTCTTCTGCTGATGAGGTAAAATGTATGTTTCAGTTCAGTGGACTTAGAAATATAAAACACAGAAACTGTGACTGTAGAATACTGCATTTCAGTTCCATGATAAAACTCTAAATTTAGCAGTAAATCCAAGACCACCCTTCTCTAAAATAGTAGGTGTTAGCAAAGTATCTAAGGTCCAAAAGTTCACCCTATTGAAGAGTATTATATTTTCTTTCCAATATGTACATCTAAAGAAAACCAAATTTTAACAAAGACTAAGAATTTCATCATTAGTCAGTTAATTTCTTAACTTCAGCTGAGCTTAAACTCAGGTACATATTTCTGTATATTGTAGAGCCATTGATAAATTGTCAGTCTTGTTCAGTTACGTGAATACAGATTTTGCAGCCTAAGCCATTCTGCAGAAAGTTATTGTGACTTTTTGCTGTAGGCCCTTTAAATCAGATAAGCTCCCAGGCAGACATGGCCATTTCCCAATTTAAAATTCATCAATACTTTACATTTATTTTCAGTTTGCTTCTTAGAGATCAAATTCCTGGAATAACGTAAATGTTTTTAGTTTAGAACATGAGATATTGATCCTGAATATTTTTAATTATATCATTAATATGATGAAACAAACATTTTCACATGTGAGAACCCTATTATTTAGCCTCTGTTTCCAGGTGTAAGGCTGGATATTACAAAAACAGAATAAGGAGTTAAAAATTATAAGGTCTAAAATTTGCCCTGGCTTCTGGTGACCTGTTGTTCAGACTGGGTAAGTCATAGTATTTTCCATCCAGCCTAATCTCCCCATTTTCTTTTACACTAAAACCAGAGAGAAGGGGAAAGTTTGCCGTGTTGGGTTCCCACATCTCATCCTAAAATAGGATGGAATACAGATCATCCAATGTAGGAGCTAAGAGGTGCTCCCACACCCCAGCCATGCTTTGCTGCTAAAGTCTAACTAAAAAGAAATAAGTAATATTTTGCTTACTAGAAGAATGAAGTTACATACACTGGTCTAGGAGAGGAATTCACAATACTGATCAAGGTGCTCAACTCCCATATACAGGGAATGCAAAGAGCTTTATACTTCATGATAAAATATCAGGTGTGCATGAGGAGGGATTCAAAATGAGGCAGAAGAAAGTAACTTAACAGTAAAAATTTTGACATTCTTTTTATTTGCTAGGTCCTTCTTTAAACAGCAAACCTCTAAATAAGTGAAGTTGTAAACTCTTTTAATTTTCAGTCTTTTAATAGATGGACACAATTTATTTCCCTAAATGTCTGTATGTCTATTACCATATAAGCCATTAAGATATCATGCCTGACTTCTACCCTCCCTTCTTAATGAAATAGAACTGCAAAAATTTGCTATATTTCACAGTCACATATGAGGCTCACAGCTTATTTTCTAAGCTTAATTTCTTAGTTACTCTTTGGTGGATCCTTTGGAAGTAATATACAGATTTCCAGAGCCTTTCAGACAGCTGAATGGAAACATTCTGTTTTCAGGTAAATTTTGCTGTCATTTGCAGATATCTTGGCTCAATTATTGTTTCTTAAAAAAAATAAACAAAAAAAATGTGGATGGGTTTTTTAAAGAATAATGAACTTGATTACAGTTTTGGTTGCTTTCAAGGTAGGGGAATTTAATGAGATTTCCAAATATAAAACAAAAGGAATTTTAAAAGTGCATCACTGAAATACTCTGAAGGGACAGAATAAGCCTCCATTCTCAGTGATGGATTTTAATGCAAGTAGATTCTGCATTATACTTCTTCTTTACAAAATAAAATTACTGAAACCTCCTTATGTAACAACACATAAATATTATTTTTCATTACTTCTTCTGGATACTGTAGAATATGGATTCTTTTTTCAAGCCTTTCAACTTTAGGAATTGTCAATCCTATGACCATTTTAGCTTTAGCTGAATAATTGCACACATAATCCCCTGAACTAAGGATGATTTCAAGTGATTATTTTCTAGGTGAGATAGTTTAATTTGCAATAAAAACATTCTAAACTGCAACTTGGGAGAAAATAAAAAATGCTATAAAATTTACTTGGAAATATCTTAGTTGTAGCTAATGTCTGCCTAATCCCTACAGTACAGAATAAGAAAAAAAAAATACCTTTCTTTCTTCCTATTTGGCCAGCTAGAAACATCTGATTGTGATTTCATCCACACAGAAAGATAAAGGCAATGCCTTCACCCCTTCAGTAGTAGGATAATGGCAAAAAAAAATCTGGTAGGTCTTAGGAGAACTTATATTCTTTCTTGTTTAGGACAGACAATCAGGAATGTTGAAATACTTTCTGAAAAACAAGGAGTAAACTCATTTTACCTAAAGGTAAAGAATTTGACCTTACACTGGGTTATATTTAATGTTGTGATCAACTCCCAGAGGCTGTGTCTGAGGTGATTTTCAGTAATTTCATTTAATTTTATTTGGTCCTCAGTAGATAAGAATAAAAATATCCCAGCTTTTTCTCTTCCTGATCCTCTAATTGGCAGAATTTCAACCCATCTTTAGGTCTGTGACTTTCATTTTTTCCTGTGTGAGGCAGGAGTAGTTTTTGGCATCTGGCACTTGAATAATAATATTTTCAGTGACCAGGCATTGGATAGAATCAAAGAATTGGCACTGTATTTTGTAATTTTCGCAGAAGCATTTGATTTGATTGACTCTAGAATGCTGATTAGAGGAGATAATGCTATGATGCTCTTGAGGATAAGTCACTTAGCTCAGATTCATGACTGTTTAACAAGAAGAGCACACAGATTTGTTGTACAGGGCAAGGAATCTGGCTTGGCTGAAATGGACTGTGATGTCCGCCAAGGCTCAGTCTTCAGACCATGTTTATTGAATTTATTTGTCAATGATTTATTCTTGATTGTATTAAATCTATTTTACAGCTATATAGATGATGCAATGTTACAATGTGGTTCTAATTCATTGGCCATGGTAGAGAAGGATTCACATAATTTATGGAGTAAACTTTAAAAGAAAAGCATTTTCTAATGAACAAGAGAATTGCTAGCTATTAATATTTCCAAACGAATCCCAAACACTTTGCAGTCCTTACTCGGTAAAAAAAAAAAAAAAAGAGAATGCCCTACATTGATATACATACTTAAGTCATGACTTAAGGATTGGATCAACACTGTTGAGTTACTCTTGAGAAATTTTGTGTTGAAATGCTGTTAATTGGAAGCAGGTATCACTCTAAAAGGTAAGAAGTCCACAGAATATATTGTACTTAAGCAATAGATGAAGCATGATACAAAAAATCTGCCATGTGCTGTCAGAATAATATTGTTTAAATTTAGAAGTCAGACAAACAGACTGTGATATCAATAAAAAGCTATGTAGATTTGTTTTATATTAATGCTATGGATAGATAAAATCCAATTTGGCTTTAGGCAACTTTTCAGATTTGTAGCTTGACCGAGTATAAGAACACATCACTGCAACTTTTATGTGAATAAGTCAACTTACTTCCTCCTCAGTGAGTCTGGAAATATGCAAATGTATTTTATGTTTGGAGAGGCCCCTGGTTATATGAAAACAATGTTGTTGTTTCTTTTGGATTTTAATTTAATATTCTGAGCCTTGGAGGGAGAAATCATCATAGACTCATTTACCCGACAGTCAGTGTGACAATATGGGAGGATACATTTAATGCCTTAGCAGTAAGCATTTTGAAAAGGCATCTAAAGGTGATAAGAACTGAAATAATCTTTGGAAAAATTCACCTGCATCTTAATTGAATATTTAAAGTCTTTCTCAAGGTATAACTGAGAATAAATTATGTAATGATGTGGTAGAAATTATTTGATTTTATACTTCCTTCTGTTTAATATTACCACATATTCTTGGATAGGAGTAGGGCAAGTTTCTTGCTGTGAAAGTCATTTGAGATTCAATACAAAGCATTGTACATTAATGAGATTTTATTATCTCCTGTGCTGATATTTTTATGATTGAAAATACAAAGGTATTTATATATTTATTTAAAGCAGGTGCTGGTTGAGACCTTAATTTCATATTGGCATCTTCTGTTGTATATAACATTTTAAATCCTTTGTATTTTCATATGGATATTTTTAAAATCAAAGAGTTTTTATATGCAGTGAATAGATCATATATGAGGGTATGTGATAAAATACATTCCTTCTTCAAGGCAGAAATATTTAGATGCCTCTCCTGTCTCTTGATTTTATGTTTCAGGTTTTGGTTTGAGGGATTTTTGCATATTTTGACCTATGGAGAGATCCCACTGGATAAATATCTATGCCACAAAAATCTGGTTATGCTTTGCTTAATATTTTAAAAAGTAAACGGAATATCCTAAGTCTTGGATGCATGCATTACTGACATCTAAGCCCCCTGTAAGTATGCCAAGTGTTGTAATATGCTAATACTAAAAAGGATGCAAAATACATTTATTTTGAAAAATAGTACTCATTCTACTTATCTGTAGACACGATTTTTTCATCAAACTTCAGAACAAATAAAAAAGGTTTAGCTCCAAATGTCAGTGGCACTTTGATACCTGCCATCAAATAATAAAATTATTAATGAAAATGTATTTCCATGTACACATAAACTAAAAAATGCATAATTTTTTCATTACTCCAAGTGTAATGCAGTCAAGGCTTAGCTCAGAGGGTCTCTCTCATGGATGTTTATCAGGGTTACTGTGTCTGCTCTGCCTTTCATCCTGTCTTCACTTTACTTTTAACTATATTGTCTTCTTCTTCTGCCATAATTGAGCAAAATTTAGAAAATATGAATTTTGCTCACTAGAATGCCTTATTCAAGACAAGGAACTGCCATAATAGAAGAATTCTTCTGCCACTGTATGCTAATTCTATCTTGGGAGAATGTTGCTGGCATTGCTCTTTGCATGTAACTAGCCTGTATTCATCTGAAAATAGATCCTTCATCTTAAAAATGAAAAAAAAAAAAAAAAAAAGAGCCTAGGCTGGTTTCAAAGTCAGGAATCTGGGAATAGTGAGTTCTTGCAGTGTTGATGCTGACTAGTGAAGAAGGAAAATCCTGGTGGCCAAGAAAGTTCCTGATTTTAAGATTCAGCTCCATGGAGCTGGCTGCCCACATTGGCCTCAGGGGCAGAGACAGAGGTGTCCTTCGTTATCTTTTGCCTGACAGTTTAGTTTGCTTAGTCAAGATACAAATATGCAGACTGAACATGACAAGGGTCACTTTGAACTGGGTTACTCCTTTTTAATTGCCAGCTATATTGGAAAATCCTTTGGAGCTCAAAATTAGGGATTCTGAGAAATACAGGTTGGCAAATTCTGCTCTTAAACAATTATATGTTTAGATTTTCAGATTTTATCAAAGGCTTAATGACATTATAAAGTTTCTAATCTGAAACCAGTAACATCAAATACAAGTGTTCAATTTTTTTTTTTGTAGTATTACCTTCTGTGATACCTTACCCTTCTATAGCATGATGAAAAAGGAATCAGCCATGTGTTTGCTACTTTTGAAAACTTTCTTTTTATCTGTAGAAGATATGATTTCCTTCAAATTCTTTAAATACTTGTTGACACACTTGTTATCTTTGCCAGTTACTTTGAAGATATTTTGAAAAGATTGGTCTTTGAGTGATAATGAAGATAAAGATACAGAGTGTTTAACGATTGCATGATTTGGAAACTATCACTGCTGAAGGTAAGCATGAAAAGAAAATCTCCCTCTTAAAAAGCAGATATTTTCCTTATGAATTCATATGTCAAAGACCTCTTGCACATGCTGAATTTCTATTTACTGTCAGCTAGGTTTTTGCATCTGCAGGAAACCAGGTTATTCAAACTGGGGTTTTGTGAGGTTTTTCACCAGAAGTGAAAATGCTGTGAGCAGGTCAGTTACAGATCTATTTCAACACCTCTCAGGCAAACTAATTTTTCTGTTCAGTTTATACCTTAATTTACATTTTGTGCAATGAATCAGTGGGATAACCCTAACATTTGCATGCCATGACTTTTGAATGTTTAAAATAGAAGCCTTCATGTTGAATTGACAAATTGTTTGTATTAATACAAAATTAGATTTAGGAAAATCATTTAATCTATAAATGACATCTGGTATTTACAGCTTTAGAGTCTGATGAAGATAGATGCACTAACTTACATGTTTGTAATATTTTGTAAATTTGTAAATGCATATTTAAATTGATTGTATCCCTCTCCAATCCTTCAAATGTCACTGGCCCTCTAAGGACCTAGTTCAAAGCTCACTTTCATTAATGGCAAGACTTACAGTCTAAATGTATACCTTAAAATCAAACAGAGACTAGGAACATTCCCTAGCTCTGGAATACTTCCATTTCTGCTGTTCAAGTATTAGTGTGTTCCTCAGCCTGACTGGGCCTATGCCAACCAGTCTTTGGGTGCCATATAACTCCTGGTAGATGAGGAGTTACCCTGGGCAAGCAAAAATCTTGAACACTTTGAGTGCAGCCACCATGTTCTGGAGGGTACAAGAGTCAAGTCATAAAAGTGTGGGACTGTATCAATTTGTCTTCATGTCTCTTTCCCAGTACTCACAATGTCTAAATCAGCAAGTTTGAGGTGCTGGGTTTTCCTGTGTTCTCACAGCCTTGCACTGTATTGACTTTCTTGCATAAGGCTGTGTTTGAATAGAATGGGTCAGAGGCTCACTTTGATCATAAGAAATTCTTCATCAGAATGTCCCTTCCAATCCAAATTAGTGTAGAATTCCTAGTTAAGACAGTACAGAATTCCACTAACTCATCCAACAGTAACTGGAGAGGGGAGAGTAAGGCCCTGGCTTAAAAGAATCAGCAGCTGGGGAACCAGTAGCCTCCAGCCCACTGGAGTCATCTTCTGAGACTTAATACGATGATGTTTGGGATCTTAGTGTGAGACTGAGGACCAGTGACAATGTGCTATTGTACTCTAACATACAGGGTCAAATGGGATCAGACCTTTTGAATTTCAAATGGTACTTTTGAATATCCAGAAGGCTGGGATCCATATCCCTTTGGCTTGGAAGAAAAACAATATATTTGAAGACAAATATTAAAAATCCCTAAAAACTCTGGACTTAACTCCATGTCTTTGTACTGTATTTCTTTTTCTGATTCAACTAGCATCTTACATGTTTTTGATTTTTACTTATTCAGAAATTTGTCTTGAATTTGAAAGACTTTTTTAATCAATAGGAAAGGTCATATAAATAGGTCATATAAATATAATAGGTCATATAAAACCTCTCTCTATGCATGTGTGTGTGACTGTGTATGAAAATTCCAGTAAAGAAAATTGTATATTCTGCAATAAAGGTACTTTTATTAATTCTTTCTAGTGTATCAGTATTTTTTTCTTCTCTTGATGTTAAATATGTCTCTTTGGAGAAGGAAGGTACTATTCATGAGGTTCTTTACAACGGATTCATACAATTTACTTTAAAAGCATTTAATCTATGCAAGTTTAGTCAGAATTTGGGCCTTTAATATTGTTTTACATGAATGTAGAATGCAATTATTTATTATCTTTTCTTTCTTATGCATATTTTGCTCAGGAACATACAAAGCCTTTACAGTCTTAAACCTACATTGGTCTACAACAGACTGTACTTCTATTATACATATTTTCTATAAAAGGTAGTGACAAATATGTAGGCTACAAGTTCTGAATAAACTATAGTTATGACTGGAAGCAGGTACTCCTGAGGCACTTGTTTGTGTGCCTCTTACACAATGCATAGTCTGACACAGCAATAAGAATTTTGTTATGGCAAAAAAATGTTGCATGTTTAATGGAACTTTGCCAGAGTGAGAAATTGTCTCAATACATAAGAGTCAATAAGAGTTCCTGAGACATCCTTGCTGGAATGGGAAAGGACACATCATTCCTTCCATTGGGCTCGTGATTCCAGTGGCTTCCACATGTGTTCCTCAAGTGCCAAGAATTGTCTTCAATGCTCCAAAATGACAGTGTCTGGGACAACGAGTTCCTTGCTAATCTGCAAAGCCAGAAAGAGTGTGCATTAGGGAAAGGAATTATGTGTTTTATCTTGCCTATAATGCCATTGCTCTGTGCCGTTCTCCAGTGCTTTTGTAAGGTTTATGGATGGTTTTGGCCTCTGAAATCGTGACACTGTTGCTTCTCAGCTCCTTTGCCAAGACAAAATAAATCAAAAGAATGTTAATGCTAAGATTGTGAATATTCATGGAACTTCTTCAGGTTGGTCCATCTATTTTCCCAGTAGTCCAAAGTCTACTTCTTTTATCCCTGTTAAGGAAACCTAGGGGAAGAATTTTTCTAACTTGAGCAAAATCTAGGTTTTAACAGCCATAGTAAAAAAGAAAGACAAGTTTTGCCCATGCAAGTGAATAATCTCTGTAAGACATAGAGGAAATGCTATAGGCATTAAATTTTCCCTTTTCTTCATTTTGGTTCCAGTATTTGTGTCTTCAGTCAATGGTTCTACTCAGTTTCTGATTTTGTTTCTCATCTCACTTTTCTCCATATTTCATTTAAAAAATTTATTTTCTCTTTTCCTTATCTTGTCTTGTCCTATTAGGAATCTGCAGCCCATCCTAGCTCTGTTGGACTTTCACTCATGGAGTTTTGAAACTGGTTGCAAATGGACTAAAAATATCATCTGTTCCTGGCTAAAATGTGACTGTTAATTCCATATGAATTAAATGGATACTGTTTACAGCTGTTTTTATCTGGACATTGCAAGACATGACCTTTTGGTTTTGCTTTCCTGCTACCTCTGACCTTGCCTTTACAAAATCTGCTTCACAACATCATCTGATGTGAGCAAAAATGAAGTTCCTTGTGTAGCAGAATACTGGTTTCATGCAGCATGGATGAGAATGCTGTTGTCTCAAATAATACCTCTTATTAAGATGTTCTCTGAGGAAGCAAGGGGAAAATAAAGTTTTGTCTGTAAATTATTGGCCAAAGACTGTTTTCTGTATGATATCTAGAAACTAAGGAAATGCAATCTATTTGGAGTACTTTTGTCAAGGTAAACAGATCTTAGTTTTCTATACCATTTTCAAAAAATTTCTGGAGCAACCTAGAGATACAAAATGTTTTCATATCACTACTGATAAAAGGAGTTTTAAAAAGGAAAAGAGTTCTCAACAAACTGCAAAGAGACCTGAAATCCTTTTTTGTAAATATCACTAACAATCAATTAATGATATCTGAAATAAATGTGCATAAAGGAAAGCAAAATACAAATGAAATAAAATACAGCTAATACACCCAAAATTGTAAAATTGTTTTAAGAAGAGCCTTTCTCATTACAGCTGAATGTGATTTTCCAGATAAAGGCATTGTAATATGACCCTGTGTGCTGTTCTGTGTGTACAATAAAGCAAGCAAAATTAATCCCTTCCCCTGATGACCTCTAGAAATGAAAACCCATTATAGTAATAATATTTGTACTTAGGCCTTGATGTTTTTGTGCTGAATCTGAATGCCATGAAATGATTGTATACAGTGGCTGATGAGGACACATGTACAGATAAATACATAAATAATCCTCTTTATATAGGTGCAAGGTGACTTTTTAGATCTGGTATGGAAACTAGTTGAAGCCTAATAAAACTGGTAATCATTTTCTTTACTGCTTAGGCCTGAATCTTATTATGTTGAAAGGTCTATTAGGAATGTTTCCCTTTTTAACATGGAATGTATGTAACTGGATATTGTGCACAATTTTCCTGTTTGTAAAACTTGAATTAAGCATTGAAATTTCTGCCTAAGTTACTGTTTTTGGCATTTGCCAAAGTATATATGGTATCAAATACTATAATACATCTTTGTTACCAGTCTGCGGTTCGGTTAGCAAACCCCACTTAAAGGGTAAAAGATCTTTTAAAAAACAACATTATTTAGCTTGGAACAGGAATCAATACTCCATATGATATGGTAATGAAACACAGACTTTGCAACATATTGATGGATAGTGAGAAAGTGTGTGTGGTGAGAGGAATGGGTGTATTTGTGTGCATGTTGGAGGGACCACAATAGTATTAATAGCCTGTAAAGGAGGTTTCTGACATTTGGTAAACACATGAGCACGACACAGAGCACAATAGGAACTACAGTTCAGAAACAATGATATGTACATTACTCTGGAACGCCATTAAGTACGTGTAAGCTTTCTTCTGTCAGCATTTGTATTTTCACAGGATGTAGTAGCAAAGCATTGGCTTTGTGGAAAAGGAGGTCTAAAAAGACATCCACATATTGTTTTACTATTTTGCTTTACTTTTAATGTTTATGTATCTTTCTGATGTGGGCTGTACATTCAAGGCAGTTCAGTTTTGCAGAGTCTGGCTTTCTATTTGTCTAAGTGGTAATAAATTCCCATTGATCAGGGCTTAGTGGAAATTAGAACACCCTCCATGTGCCTCAGTCAGGGAGGCTGCTCCCAGCAGACTCTCACTCACATTAAAAGCCCACTGGAATGTTTCAGAATGGTTGGTGTTGCTGCATATTACTTCACAATGTCAATACCAGAAGACCTATTGATTTGGATAGATTTCTTTGAATAAATGAAATTCTTTAATATTTGAAAATAGTAAAAATGGCCACCACAGCTAAAATAACACTGCTTTGTCTCTCTTTCTTAGGCTTTCCATTAGCTTGGGAAAGCCTTGAATTATTGTACACTGTATTTATTTTTCTAAACCATATTCAATGTGCTGCGATTTCAATATATTAGTTGTAAAGACTTATAACTGTAGACTTCATCTAAAGAATAAAACTTAAATGAATTAATTGCATTTTATTTTAGATTAAGATTTGGATTTCTTTTAAGCAGTGTAAATATGTGTTTGAAGAGGGTGACCTGAGAAAGGTACAGATGTATGCAAGACCTATCAGTCTTTTAGACCTGTACTACTCAGTGTTGGTCAGGCAGCAGTGGCAGAGAAGATATGGAGAGGTCTCTTTCTAATGCTGAGTTCCAAATGAGTATAAGCAGACTGCTAAAAAGTGAGAGAGAGAGGAGATATGAAAGCAAAAAGGACAGATATGAATTGGAAGGCAATATATTCTATGCTAGTATCTGCACACATAAAACTCTTCATAATTAATAAATACCTAAGTCAGTTGTGTAAATCCACATTATAAGGAACTAGAAGTCAAGATTCATCTGTATGACATAAAGATTGCCAATAAAGAGTGTGTGATTTGGCTTCAGAGGTGGTTTCTTTTTTCTAAAGAGGTTAGGAAGCTGCAACTCAGCCATGTACCTAAGTGTGCCATATGTCAGGATGAATATGTCCTCTCTACATTGGTAGTTTACAATCTAATAATATTTCCAGTATTTTTACCCAGATTGTTTCCCACCCCTTCTTTTGGGTTCCATTTTCCTTTGCCTGATCCTGCAGGATCCTTCCTGATATCTCCTCATCCGTGCATGTATGACTTACTGTCAGTGGTCGATGAAGTCTATTGAAGGATTAAAGTCCTAAGGATGGGTGAGAATATGTGACTGCTTTTGCCTGGGCATTCCCCTTCAGCATCCTTCTGGACCTGTACCAGACTGTTTTCAAATCCTAGTACTACTCTATGAAAACAATGCAACTTTCTCTTCTAGCTCAAAATGTGGGTTTTATTTTTTTCAAGAACAGCGTCAGTCATGTGCAGCCAGTTAAATGAACACTTGTATTCAAATAACTTACTGATTATGCAAAACTACTCTGCCTGTTATGATACACATTCAGTGCAGAAAATTGCTCTGTTATTTGGACTGCTTTTCCCGTCACAATGAAACATACATCTGCTTACAGCTAAAAGTCCAAGGGCCTGATTTAGTAAAAATTAGTGATCCATCAGATTGATGGGCAATCTGCACTGTTGGTGCCTTGAAATTTCTTGCATCAGTCACCAGATCATGATTTACTAATAGGGTTTCAGGGCTTGCAAAATAGCACAACTCTAACCACATATTAATATTTAATCTGGCATTTTAAGTGCACCTAACAAAAGATCCCAGAGCTGCTGACAGGACCCTAAATTGTGAATTTCTTTAAAAGGAATTGAGCATTTCCATAGTGGTTTCATGTGGAAATCTGAAACAAGAAGAAATACATGAGTTAAGCCCTGCTCATGAACTTACAAGCTTCTGAATATATTTTCTTGAAAAACTGTTTATAGTCTGGGTTTTTTTTGTAATCTAGCTTCATTAACATATGACAACTTCCCTTGGCCATTTCACTGTCCATAGCTCCTGATTGCAGAGAAGTTTCAAAACTCATTTCTATACTGTGTGCAATTAAACAGTCTGTTCTTTTAATGCTTAATCCACTTGGCAACTCTAGAAAGGTACTAAATGAGGGCAAAAATGTATAAGTCACAAAGACCTCTTTATAGCCATGAAATTTAGTAATTGAATCTGCACAAACTTGGTAAATTAGGCCCTCTGTGTTTTGTATAGCATTTTTAAGTAGCAAAAATAGGCAAGAAGCTGAATTGCATATTGACAGTGTTTCTACCATTTCATAGTTTAAATAGAGCAATAGAGTGATTTAATAAGCAACTTCTGCTGCTGCTGTCAGATGAATATTCTAATTTTACAAAACGTATATAATGAGTGTCTAGAAAAGGGTTTATTGTTTTCTTCCATTTTCATATGCCATAATTTATGAAAGATGTTCCCAACACCACCTGTAATAACAGAATGTTTATTAGTGTGCAAATGAGGGTTATAAATGATGCTGCTTATCTATGGAACAAAACACAAAAGACAACTTATTAGCAAAAGACAAATTGCTCAGCAAATTTCAATGAGCTGCTATGTTTGTCATGAAAAAAACCTTTTATTTGCACAGATCAATGTTTTTATAATCCATTTAAAATAATATACTTGCCACTAGGTGGCTATTTCTGATCAGATCATTTTACCATTTTAATTACATTTTTAATATCCTGGCTGCATAAACAAAGATAAATTACAAGCCTTGCACAATCTGGCTGCTAGCTCAGGCACAATCTGTAATAATATCAGCTTTTGTTTGTGCCTCCTCTAATTAGATTCTGAAATCTAGGCTTTATCAATCAATAATTTTAATTTCAGAATTGCCTTTTGATCTTACATTTCATGTTTGTTTGCAGAAAATGATCAGTAGGACAAAGCTGATAATTTATGCAGAAACAATCTCTCAGCAGAGTTACAAGCGCATTCCTAGCCATCAACACAACCCGGCAGACTAAGCTTGACACAGGTCTAATTAGCATGCAGATATGTGTCGCCTCATTGGCAATTCAAATTGCTTTTTTATAATGTACCTCAAATTGTGCTACTCAAACATTGTATTTGATTTCCAAAGCCCCCTGGGCATCCCATAATGTCTGCCTTCATCCTGGGTACGAAGCATTTATTGAACAATCTGCTTTGACTCTGGCTATCTTTTCGAAAGCACCCAAACATCATAACCATGGGACCAGGTTTTCCTCCTCATCCGACAGCAACTTGTTCTTCTGCAGGGCGGCGGGTGCCACATCCATAGGTTCGGCGATGATATGTTACCTTGCGAGCTCCTGCTCCCACGGTGGCTGCTCTATAGAGGGCTTCATTCCTGTGCCACTCATCTAAAAAGGGGGAGGATGTCTACGAAGCACACATTAATATGCGGCACATAACCACGTCTCTGAATGCCAGCCTTCCATTCTTCATTAAACAAAATGGCTGGATTGCAGTGATTGTTTTCCCCTCCACGCGCGCGCGCGCAGGCACACACACCACACACAGGCACATACCCACACACCCCCCACTCGCACTCTGGCTCTCTCCTTTTCTCCTTCATGCAAACACTCACTTTCATACACACACACACACATGTAGCGTGTCCTTGTTGGTGCAGCGAGTTACGTGTGAAAAGTGATCTGCGGCATGCGTGACACGCGAGGAGATTCCTGCCAACGTCAGGGCCCTTTTTTGCCATGCAGCAACAAGTGGCAGAATCAATGGTGTACAGTTATTCAGCAATGTAATTCATTTCACTGGCTTTGGCTCCCAGCCAGATCCGCCATCTGTCTCTTGCTCTCCCTCTCTCTCTCTCGCCTGAATTTGTCCTACATTTCGTAATGTTACGTGCTTGCCATCCTTATTCTATGTCAGAGGTACAGCACAAGCCTCACCCCCGTTCCGTCGTGGAGTTCTGTGAGTTCGGTGGCACTTTGGATATTCCACTCCAGTGCCATAGGAAGAAAAGGGTAAGGAAAGAGCAGAGGGATAGCTGCAAAGAGAATGGTGCTCTTCTATCTGAAAGCCAGTGCCTCTGCTTCTTATTTAAAGCATTGATATGGATCTGTCTCACATGGGAACTTTTCCTGCTTCGTTAGAGTATCTTCGTTTTCTTTATTGGATGCTGGCACTGTACGCCACTGCACAGCTCCGTGGAATGCCTGCTGTTGGATACTTGCAGATCCCTGCCACCAAGCAACCTCCTGCATTGGAAATCGGGTGACTACTCCAGGATCTTATGCGTGCTTGCTGTTTGAAGCTGCAGAAAAGTGAATAATCAATTAAGTATTGATTTCTTGTAAGATTTGGTAAATTTCAAAGGCAAGACAAAGAGGATGGCTTAAGGAAAGCACTGCAGGGACTTGGCGTAAATTAGACAACTAACAGCAGTGCAGAATAAAATAACACCTCAACTGAATATTTCCTTGGAAGAATTAGCACTAGCTATTGGAAGACGATGGTGGATTTAATCAAGACGGCAGGCACGCTTGAGTTTTAACCGTGAACCTGAAAGAGGAGCTAATTATAACCACCTTTTTATATGGAGCTAATTTGACTGAATGGATGCAAATGTGCTTTATTTATGGATGAAGAAACAAGCCTTACAGCATTGACTTTGGGATCATCGCATATGCTAAGCTTTACAGCTTCTCTAAAAGTCAAGCCTACAGTACATTTTTATTTACTGAGAAGGTATTTATATGTAAGCATAAGCTAGCTGTACAAAAGATTCATCAGAACAATGTACTGTGTGGCACCGAGGATCTAATTATAATTTTGCAGCATTTCATGTTTTCTCTAATTTGGTACTTTTCAACCCTTGCTTGTGGTGGGCTATAAATGAGACAATAAATGTATGATTTAAACTATTGTGATTTTCATTGTATAGTTTATTAATCGTACTGTAGTTTTCTTAACGTGTTTTTGAATTATTCAGCAGTAATTTATAATGAAAGAAGCAGAAATGGTGGGGTGGTTTTAAATTCATTTATAATCTTCTTACAGATCTAAATGTACAGGTTCTACCAGATGATGAGCTCTATAATTATGAAAGAATGTTAAAATTTTCAGATAAATGGGGGACTGACTTTACAATGGGCACAATATTGTATAATCAGTAAAAGGAGGATTGTTATGTTTTGACTCTGTGGAGAATGGTCTTGGTTAGTTAACTCCTTCTATGCTGATAATGGTAAGCAAATGTACCTTATATAAGAAAATAGGGGGAGAATGTAATACACTGGTTTGATGTTTTGCTAGTCTGAAACCTTAGCATGTTTTTTTCCATTTATTTCCATTTCTGTTACTTTTCTTTTCCCTATTTGCTTCTCTGGGTTTTGTCGAGGATTTTTTTTCCCCTCCTGTCTTGCAATCTACATTCCCTGAGCAACCACAGGAACCAAGTTACATTAAGCTTCAACACAAAGACGATGTAAGAATAATGAATCCTCATTTGCATCGACATTTGTATTCAGATTTGCCAGGCTATAAACTTGGCAGATCAAGCGGAATATTAAGTAGAGGCTTCCATGGTAAATTGCGACTCTTGCAATTGCTGAGTGGTTTTTACTATTTTTTGCTTCGTGTGTGTGTGTACGTGTGTGCGTATGTGTGTGTATGTGTGTGTATGTGTGTGTGTGCATGTGTGTACATGTGTGTGCATGTGCCTATCTGTACTGGCAGGTAAAGTCTCATGACTACTTGGTTTCTGAGAAGCACATTGGCCCTCTTTAAGTATATGATGTCAGTTTATGCAAAATGAAGAAGGAATACAAAAGCAGTAGGCATTTTATCTGAAGATGCAGTGTGACATATGAATTAACTCCCTTTTCTAGAGACTGTGTGGAAGAATTCCTTACACAAATAGATAAACACTACTGCAAAAGAACACAAATCTATTGCATCAGGTGAAGGTTTGATTTCACTGCATGTAGAATCCAAAGCAAAAACTCTGAGGTAGTGTTGAACCTACCTGCTGCATTAAACTGTTTATTTGTGGTGGTGCTGCATATATATATGCATGTTTCCATTAAAAACTTTGGCCTTGGTGCACCTACCATCAGCTACTCTTCACTTTGGTTTGGTTGGACTGTCTCCAGCTTTACAGTAATATGTGCAAGAGCTAAGTTGACCCTTCTCTTCCAGAGCTGGACCTCGAACCCTTTCCTTCACTGATATGTGCTGAAGAAAACGTGGTCCTACATGATTCATTTCCTAGAGAATTCCTTTCTTCTCTTTCTGCATGAACCTCTTTCAGAATTAATAACTGCAAAAATGGAGCCTTATCATTCTCCTGTTTAATTTTGTGTTATTGAAAGTAATTTACACATGAAATTTTGAAACTTTAAGTTTTCTGTAGCATGTGCTATATTATTTCAGAAGCAGTGAAAAAATGCTCTGTCAACAAGTGCTAAAAATGCTCCAAGACTCACTCTTGCTATCCATAGATTTTCACGTGTTTGTCTCAGGACTTTGTTGAAGTCCTCTGGAGAGAACTTATGAGTGTCATTGAAATAGGCTATGCAGGAAGTGATCAGGCATGCAGGAAATATTTCCAGTCTCTTCTTTTTGTATGCATCCCCTTCCTACCACATGCATAAACACAGACCCAGCAAGAATGTCAGTACATCCACAGTGTGTGTTTTCACAATTTATAGTTGGCCTCTGTGTTAAAGAGGTACTATTATAAAGAAAAATACTGGAACTTGTTCCAAACCTTTCTAAACAACTTCAAGGACTGGATTTAAAAACTTTATCTATTGATGGTCATTTAGCTAGCCCATTGAAAAGCAAGTGCAATGCAATGCCTGAACCTGTTGTAAACAATATTATACTGTATAAGTATTGGCTACAATTTCAGCTGAGAAAGCTGTATCAGCTTTGTTTTCTATAAAAATACACAAAACCCTAATACTGTTTGGATTTACCTTAATTTTGTTTTTATACTATAATGGGATAATTGATCATGCAGGAAATGGTCGGTTGTAATGCAGTGTTCACTAAGGGAGGAAGATGATACTCTGCTCATGTAGAACAGCAACCTGTGGCAAGCAAAGGCAACCATGCATCATTACTTGTTTGCTGTTTTTGAGGAGCTTTATAACTATATTGTTTTACTGTGGGTGAAAACATGGAATATGGTGTTTCCTTCCTTTGAAAGAGTATTCTGAGCTACATTTCCAAAATGGTGCTTAAGGTAGAAGGGAAAGGTAGAACTTTCAAGGTATATTTCCATACTTTGCTTCCTTATGCACATCATCTTGATGAAATTGTATTAAACTTTGTTATTTGGGTTAATATATGTACCTCCCATGAACTGTTTTGAAAATTTACCCTAAAAGAGCTAAAAAAGTGTCCTTTTCTGAGAAAGAAAAAACAAAACAATATCACAGTAGCCTTCAAAAAGGAAAAAAAGAAAAAAAATAGAGATTTAGGTTCCATATTTACAAGGAATAACAGATTAATAGACTGCAATGTTTTTGTTAGACAGGCATTTGCACCAGTCATTCTAAGTGAATCCTTTGAAAAATTAATTCCTTTGGGGGTTTCTTTGTCCCCATAAAAAATTCCCCAGATTTCTTCCTCTCTGACTATAGAACGCAAAGAAAGGAGAGATTAATGAAAAGTACTTTAAGCTCCAAAAAAATTATCATATTCACTGACAAAAAGATAAAAACACCTGTAAAAAAAGGGAGGTGTGAAGATAATATTTCCTGGGAGAAACTCCAGTCTGTTGACTGGCCTTTTATGCGTACAGTGTTGTTGAGTGAAATACTGGAGTACTATACATTAAAAAAATGCAGTGTGTGATGTGTATTCACCACCACTGGACAGAGTGATGGCGGGCAGGCAGTCCAGGCATAGCATATGGATGCTTTAGAAGGAGAGCTCAAGGCCTGTTACAGTATTTCAGTCTAGCTCACTGTGTTGCTAAAGAACTTAAGATTCCAACAATACAGAGCTCACTACATATAGTAAGGGTCAGATCTGCTGGCCCATAACATTTAAAGGGAAGCTATAATTTTTTACCATTAGTCTTCTGATTAAAGATCCTTTTATGTAACCTACTGTTGTGAGTATCACTCAAGTGTTGTATTTCTTACTGGCAGCTTGGTTGTCTGTTTCTCTCATTGGTGTGGACTTTATCTGGGGACTGAACTGTAAGTTTTGTGCATCTGCAGGAATGTAGTTTCTTAAACAGTTTTTTTCAGATTACTTTGTGCATGAAACATCATTTTGAACATGGAAAATGTAACTGTTTCTCTTATATAGACAGTAAACCATTTCCACTTCAAGTTTCTTTTTTTTTTGGTTTCCTAGACAGAAAGAATACAGAAATAACTTTTAAAATAAGCAAATAGGTATATATGCAAACCAGAGTGTAGAAGAGATAACAGTTTGAGACTCAGAAGTGGCTTTTACACTTTCTTTTTATAAATAATAAGAGTTAAATCTTTCTTTCCAAGGTGAAACACCTGTTCTCCTGCTTTATGGTTCCTTCAGTGGTATGTCTTTTGAGACACCAAATCTGTAATCTCTGTGCACATTGCAGTTATTTACAACTAACAAATGAATGTTTTGTGCAAGATTTTCTAGTTTTTCTAAAGACTTTGGTGCGGAAGTGAAATCCACTGAAATGTTCTATATGCCCTACTTGGGCATTCAACATTCATATTTTCCTTAATAAAATAAATATGCTTTCAGTATCAACAGCTTTCACATGGCAAAGCTTTTAATTTGATTGCCAGAACTGAATTAGGCATTTGCAGTTTCAAGCTGTCCTTCAATTACTAGAGACAAAATTGTGAGGACTATATTGTTAGATAATGAATAAACTGGATATGCACAAAATTCCTTTAGATCTGAGGCCTTTTTTTGTGGTTTGTTCCTTATTGAATCTTATACCAAATCACACTGAATCCTGTAATTTGTGTTTATATAGGATCTAGCACAATAAGATTCCAGTTCTGATCAGTATCATAACATAAATAATCCTAGAAATGCATTGTTTTAGACAATAGACAAGCTTTCCAGGGTGGTTGTTTATTTGCATAATCAACACTGTCTCATTTAGTTTAGTGGTTACTGCTTTTGGCAAAATTCCATGGTCATTAATTGTGCTTTGAATTTCATAGGGTATTTTGCTTAATGAGAACAGATTTTGATGCAAGGTCAGCTCTCTGAAAACCATACCAACCCACGCTTCATTATTGTCACAGTGAGTCATAGAGCAAGCAACATGGAAATCACTTTACCCTGCACTGAACTTGGCCAGCTCTAGGGTTGAATTCAACACTTTGGCAACAAAACCCACCAACTGAGTACAGGGGAAGGCTGAGGAAAGGAGAATCTAATTTTTGAATTTTAGGTTATTGCAGCACAGAGGTTAGAGACAGGAGAAACTTTCTGTGCAATGGAGGAACAATAGTGGATGCTGAAAAACAAGTGCAAGGAGATGGGAATTTAAACAGTATTTTTGCTGTTAACCTGATGTCCATAGTTAAAAGAAAGAACAAGAAGCAGAAGACAAATTCCAGTCATCACAACTTGCAATGTATAACTACCAGTTTCTCCTGGATTCATAATTTACATTGGAACCTGCAATGAATCATGGCATGTAGAAGTGGTCCTAGGCTGCAGAAGATAAATCTGATGACACATCTGCCTTTACTAATTTAGGGCTGCCTGCTTCTGCTCTCAGTAATGTAAGGGGCAGTTTTTCTGTGAACTAAGCTGGGAGCTGTATTTGGGCTTTATTCACAATACCCTGAAGTTACTTTTGCTGTACTATGCCACAGTCATAAACACTGAATAGGGTATTTTAAATATCTGGAAAATTCTGAAGCTATATTCAATTTAAAGTTTTTCCATCCTGACCTAACCATTCTCTTATTAATAGCTGGCATAGAAGGTGATCCCTGCAGTTTAGAAAAGTATTTGATTTTTCTTTTAAAAAATTGAAGTTTTTGCATATATATTCTCTAGATAACAAATATATTTTCCTCTAAAGCACTTACAAAATATAAATAAAATGCTGCAAAATAGAGGTTAAAAAGGATCCAGCTATGAAATGTGTCTTCTTCATCTTACATTTTTCAAATTCCAGTTAGATTTTCCTTCCATTTGTGTCCCAGCAAACCAGTAAATTCCCCCTTGAAAATCTTTGCAACCAGAATGATCCTAGTGAATGTTCAAGCCACAGTAAAAACATGGGGATGAGCTGGTATCTCACTGAGGCCTTTCAGACTCTTAACAATTAACATGCCCACTACACCAGAAAATAGAGGATCAGGATATGTTGAAGCTGTTGGTCAGAAATCTGAGTCTGGGGGGAAAAGGAGAAAAGGGAAGCAGAGCAGACCCACAGGTGATGTTGCATGACAGAAAATGTAGTGGGGAGTCCTAGCAAAAGAAACTTTCCCCATAGGTCCTCTTAGATACTACAGGTAGAAGGAGACAGCAGTCTTTTAGGAAAGTATTATGAAAATGCAAGACAGTACAGAGCTTTACGGTACAGGAAAACATTATTTACATTGTAAAGTAGTGCAACTATTTTGGAAAAAAAAAAAAGCACAAAGTATTTCCTGGAACCAACAAATGAGTGTTTTACTCTGTTTCCACAGCCTCACAAATTTTCTCACTACTACTTTGTATTGCACTTTCAGCAATAGAAAACTGGATTTTTAAGCTCCTACCATCAAAATTGTTTTCCATTTCTCATACATACTACTTCGAGAGTGCTTCTTCTTATACATAATGACTAGTACTGTCTGGACAACCTGCTGAAAGTGTTTCAGAGTTTCTCAGCAGGATGAAAGTTAAAAACAGAAAGAAGTTGTAATCTTCTTGATTATTTGCAGGGAGATCACAAATTGAGGGAGAAGGTTATCTTGTTCTCAATAAAAATGAAGGATTGTGAAAAAAATATGCTTAGCATCCTGTGGGGGGTTTTAACAAGTCACCCGCTAGTTTTATCTCAGTTATGGATTCCAATCTTTTGTTCAGTCATTTTGTTCCAAATGAGTCTAAGTTCTGGTGTTTCTTATTACTTGCATTTTCTTTCCAATTTATGTTTTAATCTATTTCTACAGCAGGACACTTCCAGATGTTTAGTTTTGTGAAGTGTTAAGCATCTTAAGCATATGCAGATCCTCTGACCTGAGCACCACGTAGGCTTTGCTTAGAATACCTTAGGAATTTCTGAAGATTCGGTTAGCATGTTTCATATAATTAAAAACAGAGTACAGTGATGGTGATTCCTGATTTTTGCTTTTATTGACATTTTCCATTAAAGCAAAAATAACCCCCTAAATGAGCTAAATCCAAGATTTTGAGTCTGGTGAGATATTCAGGATTTTTTTTCAGATTGGTAGTGCCCATTTAAAAGGGTCATGACTGACAGCACTTTCAAAAATCGGGCCTCTCTCCCAGCTGTGGAAAATGGCAGTTTCCAAACTTTAACTTGCCTTTTGAAAATATCAACTTCAGTCAATGCTGCATTCTAAACTTCATGTCTCATTTCTTTAAAAATCAAACCATCACTCATGCTGAATTTATCTAATACCAAAAAAAAAACCCAAACCTTAAACTGATTGTAGTGTTCATTTTGCAGTAATTATATATTGATGTGGAATTGCAGTGGAAATTTCTATTACTCAAGCTGTTAATATTGTAGGAAATGCAATGCAGAGAAATGTAGCAGAGGCAGTACTTATTTCTACCCCTGAAAGGGCAATACTAGAGAGAGCTGACTTCAGCAGTGTTATAACCAATACAAAAAGGGAGGAGTTTCTTCCATTCAAAAGAAGAAAAAATATTATCTTTTTATCATCAAATCATTTAGAAAAGAAACCACAGGTGGGAATCCTGAAAGCTTACATGAGTCAGAAAGGTCAAAAACCAATTTCTGACTTGTTGAAGACATCCTCCTGGTTCTTTGAAGTGTGGTTTTTTTTTTCCTAGTGGTATTCTTGGCCAGCCAGGCAGCTTATTAGACAGTCAGACTGCTTCATGTGACTATTCTAAAGATTGTATTGGCTTCTTCTTTGCACCACTATTTAGTTTAAGGCTTGATCTGTGAAGATTATTTGGTTTTTATTTAGTGATATCTCTCAGCCCTAAGATTTGCAACTTACAAGCATGCCTAACTGTAGATCTTCAAAACATAGTGGAAAACCCTATAATTTTTTTTTAAATGAAGGTGCTGACTTACAGGAAAAAAATATACCCAATAACATTTTAGAGTGAGGATCTGCTTTTGAATGTATAACTGCATCATGTGAGATGGCCTTATTAGTATACTGGGTAAAACTGTTAATAATTGCTGAGTCAAAAACTCTTGATAACTGCTAAGTCAAACAAATATTTCTAAACAATGCGTCTATTCAAAGCGTTAATTTTTATATGGCATCTCCAAGAACTTGTCTCCCAAAATATGTAGCACATCTTACATTGTAAGTAAAGCAAATGGAAAGAGAAGATCAAGAATAGGTAAGAAGGAAAATTATTTGATACCCTGCCACTTGATAGCAGTCACACTTCCCATGTCAAATGGAATAGATTTTTATTCAGAGTAATTACTTTTTGGAAGGAATGGGGGGGGGAGGAGCAGAATAAAAAAGTGTTTATTAATGGTTACAGTCCTGATACTTCAGATAAACACTTTAAAAATTGCAAAAAATTAAAAAAAAATTAAAATGGTAAAAAATACCATAAAGGTAAAATCTCCTGGAATTTTTTAATATACATGAATGATTTTAGCAACATCTCTCTGTAACTTCTGTAGGAATCTGTAGCGTCTAACAGTAAACAGGATTGGGGGAACATTCAGTGCTAGACAAGAGTGAGTCCTGAAAGACAGCTTGCATTTCTGATTTAGAAACAAGCTTTCTTTTATCTGAACCTGACTGAATCAAGCTATTTTTCCTACTCAAATATCCTTTTTTGAGATCCAGTTTTATCATGAAGTAGAAGTGCACCATTCATAAAGGGGTGAAATATCTGACTACAGCTTCTAGTTTCAATTTTCTTTATATGAAACATTCAGAGATCTGTCCTTGTTTATAATTCTTATTTCTTTAAAAGTTTACCTTGAAGATGAAGTTTTAGTAGTTTTATTCTAGACATGCTAACAACAAGTTTAGTATGAGCTAGTATGTTGCTGTTTGCTTAGAAAAGGATGTATCACATGTTGATCAGAAGTTACTGGGTCATCAATTGCAAATGACCTACTGAAATCTGAAGGAAAAAATACACACAATCCACTTCCCCCAAGGGAAAAAAAAAAAAGGAAAGAAAACTGAGACCTACTGGATTTCAGCTGAAGGTTTGCAAATCATTGTATGAAATACTAACCTTTCATTGCACTGAACAGATCCTACTATGTGACAGTATGAATCTTCTAATCAAGCTGCTTAAAACCCTCAGGCCATGGCTTGACAGTACAGTAAATCTTGCTTTAGAGCTCTTGCTCTAGGACTGGAAACACCGCAGCCACGTGATGCAAAGCACTCATTTGGTATAAGATCATTACTATGTTTGTACCACTAACTTTTTTTTGGATCAGGTGTCATTTTTCATCCTACAGGTGACTTGAAACCCCTATAAGAGAAGAAAGATGATATAAATGCTATACTGTATCCTTTGACCAGTTCAGCTGTAATGCAATGGCATATTGATATCTGAACAAAATCAAGTCAGTACCTGATAGTGCAAAAATCTAGTATAAGTGGAGATGAAATTGCAGCCAGAGAAAAAATTATTTCCTTTGTGAGGGTATTACAAAATATCTGAAATTGCTAGAAGCACTGAAAAGTCATATGTTGAAGACTCATCCTACAATTCATTCTTTTTTCTACCTAGTGGGGTTTCCTAAAATTTTGAGTCTACAAGTTCTACCACATAGGGCTCAGTACTAGTAATATAAGTAAGAGTATGCAGTGTGAGATCCTAAAAATCCTGTCCTTTGCCATATGGTGTGTAAAAGCATGGGAGTTGATTTTTTGGGGTTATTTTTTACAGTTGCTACCGGATGTTGACCAGAAAGTTGGAAGGTTTGACATCCTCCCACAGTAAGTTCTCACTGGTTTTCACTGCCAAAGTTTTCATGATAATCATCAACATTTATACTAACAATTGTCCCTGACTGTGCTTAATAATAAAACAAGATGGAAAGAACATTTTTAAGAACAAATTGTTCATTTGTATGCAAACTACTTGTCCTGAATTTGTCAAAAACTTCTTGCTTTTGCCTTACGCCCCCGCCAGAGCAGCTCCAAAATATTAAGTTTCAGCACACTTAATTCTTATTGTTCCTGGCATGGCTTGCAGAAGAAAGGCATTCTGAGGAGATTTCAAAGCTTCTTGTGTGCAGCATAACAGTTGTTTACAGCCTTACTGAACCGTATCAGTTAGCATCCTGCCTCATAAGAACATGCTTGGTACTGCTATATTTTAAATACAATACTCACTTTTGTAAAATAAGAAAGGATTAACAGATGACCTAACAGTTATTAGTTGTCCAAATAATAAGGCTACTTCTTATTTCATTGCATGTCTTAAGTGCAAATACGTTATGATGCCAAATAAGTTTATACTTGAAGTTCAGGAGTTTAAAGCAACTGCTGGCCGAAATAACTGTTCAAAGACTTTTGAATGCAAAGGTATTAATCAAAACCAGAAGATAGTCAAAGGCTAGTTAAATGCATAAAGTTACAATATTGAAAACAATTTAGGTAAAGGATGTGAAAAGAAGTAGCTGAAGAAGCAGTAAAATATGACTGGAATATATGGATAAAATAAGAATGTTGAAACAGTTTTGTAAAGTTCTCAGGAGAAAGTTGAGTTATGCCTGCTTTTGGCTTTGCTGATGATGATGGTAGGAAGAAAAGGAGTGCAAGTGATTAAGGCATTATTGTAATACCTTAAGTAACTTGGATAATTTCCTGACAACTTTAAGCCTTAGGAAAAAAAGTGGCTGTAAATACCTGTTTTCCAGCCACCATCTTTGACATTATATTTCTTAATAACAGAGTCTTGAAAGAGCCATAATTTTTCAATACCTCTTCTCTAAGCAAAGCTGGATTTATTTACTTGGAAAAGAGAGATAAAAGGTTGGGATTGGGGTATTTTTGGCATGGGTTTTATGTTTGGAATTTCAATAGGTCTGGGTATCACCCAATGTGGCACTCAAGTCTTATCTTACCGGTGTTTGAATGTCCTTGACTTCATGCAAGTGATCTGGAAGTCCATCTCTCTGACTGCTGCAGAGAATCACAGCCAGAAGCTATGGTTATATTTTCCTGGCTATTATGAATGTGCACTGAATAGAAGATTTTCTTCCATCTGATGTGTGTAAGGTGATGAAGAATTCCAGTCTTTCCATTTTGAAGAGTGCAAGATGCCTATGAGATTGACTCTTCTCTCCAACACCCACATGAGTGCTGGAAATAAATTGGTTGAAGTCACCCTGTATCTGGAGTTGCCAAGCCTTTGTCTACCCTGTTTTTGATGAAAAGCCAAAACAGAGGCTGGTGTTTTTCAACTTTTTGTTCCTGACTTCAGAGGTATGCATCATGTAATGGCGCTTCCAGTAATGGAGTCAGATGATTCTGCATGAGTACAGTTTTAATTATCAACTGGAAGTAGTTTAATACACCTAATAAATAGAAAAGACCATTGTCCTTATTCTGGCTTTCTTTAACAATGCTGTCTGTAACTTCGTATTTTTATGTGCCAGCATAATAAAATTTTAGTCATATTTTTCTCCATTCAACTGCTTAAAGAAAGTGGGTGTGCACATCTGCCTGTCAGTCCCTGTGTATGCATATGTCAAAATAGATTTTCAAAGTGGTAATGTGAAAGATACAAGTAGAGAGTTCAGAGATTGGCTGTAGACCTAATCATATGTCTCATATTGAAAGAGAATTACTTGGCTGAATTTGTCTCAAAGACATTTTGGCAGCTTTTCATTTGTGTTTTTGCCAGTAACAGATATCAAAATAAGTGCAAAGATCTTTTTTCCCTAAACCGCCAAATTAAAACGTTTGCTGTCAGTTCCTTCCAGTTCACTGCTCTTCCATAGAATCATAAAGTAACCAACTATGTGAACAAAAAAAAAGTCTGATAAGTATTTGTGTTGGGCTTTTTTCAATCAGAACTTCATGGACACATTGGGCTGGAAGCGACGTTAAGAGGTCATATATTTATATATAAAGAGAAAGATGGAGACACTAAAGTTCTAAGGGATCAGTCTGTAATAAGTGTAACTATTCGGGAAATATATTTCAAAATTTCAAAAACTATGAAGTACATACAAAATATATTTACATAGTTGATATTTTTTACTTTCCACTTGCTGTGTGTGTGTATATATATATGTATAAAGTACCGCGGTGTGGGCAAGAATAGTACAAAATTATTAATAAACTAAGAATACAAAAATTCATTTCATATCCAGAAAGAACTTCTGTGTCTTTGGGATAGTCACATTCTGCATAGTGACCATGGGATAGAAGTGTGGGTCAGCTTCAGAATAATTATATCAAATATTGTCTTTATGTGTAAGGCACAAAAGCATATGAAGACACATGTACATACACAAAAAATGACACACCACTTGTGCTTCTGAGCTTCTAAAACAGAAGCAGAGAAATACCATTAAAAATCTGTGCTTCAGTTTGGTTCAGATTTTTTAACCAATGATCTTTGAGTAGGTTCACATTTTTTCCCAAACAGTTCACCCAACCATCATCAAAACGAGTTGTAATGAAAAGAACTGCAATATCAAAAAAAAAAAAAAAGGCTTTGAAAGACCTTAAAGTTCTGAAACATTTGATCCAACACATGTTGTCCACAGGCCTTCTTAAAGAGATTTCCAAAAGGGGGAATATATCCTTCTAGTTCCAAATACAAATCTGGAAAAAGGGTCAGAAGGGGAGCAAGCACCCTCATAAAAACTAGAACATTTGGGTCATTTTCCCACAATATGATGTATTTTCAAAGTCTCCCACTCATTTTCTGGCTTCTAGTTTTTATATTCTTTGGTATTTCATAACATTTTAGTTTTCATGTGACATTTTAAAAAATAGTGTTCCATGTCTTAACAAATGAAAGAGTTGTAAGATTTCATCGTTGGTACTGCACCATACTCATCATTTGTATAGGATTAACACGCTCAGAAGCACAGAGTTACTGAGTTACAGCTTCATCCTCCATAAAAGAGAGCACATTTTTATTCGGGGAAAAAGTAGTATCAAAGTACTTTCTAGTTCTTTGCATGCACTTGTTTAAAGAAACTTTTCCTCTCTTTCCCTTTCCCTATATGCCTCCTCTGCTCACCAACCTAAGAGAAAGTGTCACTTTGATTAACTTGTGTCTGTAATGTTGTAAGTCTTATGTTCTCTAAAAGATCTGTTTGGCCTCAAACTTGTAAAATTTTTTTAGAACATTGTCCAATGATCCAATCAGTACAAAATAATAATGTCACAAGCAATTCTTTTTTTGTGTGTGTGTGTTTAATGCCATGGCCTGAATTTACAAATCTATTCCTCTACTCGATATGTATCTGTAGAGAATGAAAAGAACTTTGATAGTTAAAAATGACTGCCTTGTTAAAAACCTTACTGTCTCCTCATTTGATCGTCACCTTTGAAAGCATTTTAAAATGTGACAAAGGTGAAAAAGGATCTCAGAGAAGGGCAAGCTATCGGCAGCATTTGAATACCTGGGGATCTGCCATATTTCTATACCAACACATTGATTTAATGAAAAAATGAATAAATTCCTACTTATTGATTTTTTTTTCACTATTTATAAATTGAAGGGAGAGTCTGAGATCATGTCATTATAACAGGATCATAAATTAAACCCATCCAAAAGTTCTTATTAAAGATGCATCCACATTTTCATTTTAGTTCACTTTTTTTTCTGGACTGTAACTACTAAACACTCTTTATTGTGAAATATGCCTGAATTATATTTTTTGACCATTTCAGTAGGTACATCCATGTCTCCTACTCCTTGTACTTTCCCTAATATAAAGTGGTTAGCAAAGGAATAAGAGAAAAGTAGAAATTAATAGTCCTCTAAAAAGCAGATTGCAGAAGACATAGCTGAGATATGACTCTAAGTATAGTGTCAACTGATGATGACAAAGGGCCATTGTTTTAGAACAAAGCCTTTCACCCTGGAGGGAACTCGGTTGGATACAATATGGTCTGGGTGAGTGAATGGAAGTCGATAACAGAGCCCGGCTGCTGCCCCTTCAAAACATGGCTACAGGGTAGAGAGACACCAGTGTCTATCTTCCTTCTCCTTCTGAGCATGGAGTACTCAGAAGCGAGGGCAAGAGTGAAGGTCTCAGGGCTGAGATGGCACTGAAACCTGTGCACTTTGGATCACATCCTGACAGTCATACAAACTAATGGGCAAAAATAAAGTTACCTGGAAGCAGCCAAATTACAACTTGTTGGAAGAGAAAAAACATCGGTTGTTTGAATATGCTTCCTAAAGAAAAGAACTGTAAAACTCATGGCACATTTTAGAGGTTGCTTCACCGGCATGAATGAAACAAGAAAAATTGCTTTGGAAGCTGTACTTGCAAAGTAGAAGGCAGTATATCCATGTAAATGTATTGGCTGATAGCATTTATAAAGGATCTGAAGAAGGTATGCGCAAACACTTATAATGTCAGATTCTGCCTACTAGAGAGCTTCCATGTTCATGTTATCAAGCTTTATACCCAGTTACAGACCTGGTCTGACACTGGCCAAATGCCAGGCACCCATGAAAGCCTGTCACTCACCCTCTCCTGCTACAGCTGGGCAATGGAGAGAAAAATTTAAACAAAGAGTTCATGAGTTAAGGACTGGGAGAAAATACACCAAGGGCAAAACAGGCTCAACTTAAAGGTACAAAGTCAGTTTATTACTAACAAAACCAGAGGAGGATAATGAGAAGTAAAATAAACACTTAAAAAACACCTTTTCTTCCCCCAACCCCTCCCTCCTTCCCACCAACAGCACAGGGAGACAGGGCTTGGGCGTTCTGGTCAGTTCATCACCTGAGGTTTTCTTCCTCTGCTCAGGGAGAGGAGTCCTTCCCCTGCTGCACTGTGGGGTCCTTCCCATGGGAGTTCCCCATGAACTTCCCCAGCGTGGCTCCAAATCACGAGCAGCAGTCCTGCCAAAACTGCTGCAATGTGAGTCCCTCCCACAGGCACACAGACCTTCCAAAACTGCTGCAGTGTGGGTCACTCTTTCCACAGGGTGCAGCCCTGCTAGGACAGGCTGCTCCAGCCTGGAAGCAGGGCCCTCTCTCCACTGGGTCTCCCACTGGATCACAGCCTCCTCCTGCAGGTATCCACCTGCTCCGACATGGGCACGTCCCCCATGGGCTGCGGGGGGATCTCAGCATCCCCCATGGATCCCCATGGGCTGCAGGGGCACAGCTGCTCCACCATGGGCTGCACCATGGCCTGCAGAGGAATCTTGGCTCCAGCACCTGGAGCACCTCCTGCTCCTCCTTCTCCACTGACCTTGGTGTCTCCATGTTGTTTTTGCTCCCATGCTTTCACCTCCTCCTCATCTCTAGATGGGATTCAAACTGCCCCACCACCTTTGTTTTGACTTCTTAAATATGTTATCACAGAGGCATTACCATCATCTCTCATTTTCCCAGTTTTGGCCAGCAGCATGTCCATCTTCAGAGACATCAGGGATTGACTCTGTCGGACATGGTGGAAGCTTCCATCAGCTTCTCACAGAAGCCCCCTTTGTGGCCCCCTGTTACTCAGTCGGACACGAGACAAATAGGCAACTCAGAAGGTCAGCCACCAAGGCCGGGCAGAGAGCAAAAAGAGACCCAGCCTCTCTTTATTCTTATATTTATACTTTTTTACAGACAGTTATGGATTGGACAAAGAGGTTACTACCTCTCAAATTCCATAGGTGAGAAACACAGTCCATCACATTCTCCACCCCAGAAAGAAGAATGAAAAACAACATCCAAAGTACAAAACAATCCTTGGTCGGTTATAGAAACATGGATTGTTTACACAAAATCTATGAGAACCTTTGCTACCAACTATAAACACAGCACTCTAGAAAAATCAGGGCCACAGCCCCCCACCACCAAAAAACCAGGCTTTGCAAAACCAACACAATTACTATGATTGAACAAATCCTAATGCATAATCTTAAATGCAGCTAGGCAAAATGTGGCTATGACTTGCTAGGTTTTACTCATAGCTTAAACAGCAAGTGTTTAAATGGGCTAAAAACAAAATTAATTTGAAAAAAACTGCCATGAATAATCTATCTTATATTGTAAAATTAAAATCCAGAGTTTAAGGGACATAAACTGTTTTGATGCTATCTATTCTAAAATATTTATAGTACCTATAGACAAAAAAAGGGTGCATTTAGAATTACACATCAATCTTCACTTAGAAGTGCTTTATTTTGTCGAAGTCACACCCTAACATAATTGTAACATAGCATTTGAAGTTAATTATACCGTATCTAGGAAACACCCTGGATTTTATTGCAAGGCTGAATATGCCAAAGGTTTGGGTGCTTCCACTGCCAGCAGCTAGTAACACAATAAGAAAGTGCAGCTTCCTGTAAAACAGGATAAAACAAGAATTTTTATAGACATAGTGAAAATATACATATATTCATGAGTCAGTGGAATGAGTCACAAAAACTGTGTTTTCACTTGAGAGGAAGCAACTTTAACCCATCTTACTGAGTTTTAGATGGGTCAGTAATATTTTTTTGTTGTAACTAGTTTTATGACTCTCTTCCCGTTTCCATTTTATGTACCTTGTGAATAAAGATCACACGCTTTTAGGGTTCCTTTAGATCTGGAAAACTCACATCTGACACAGAAAAGTGGCTGGATGATCTCGTTCAGCTCAAAGAAAAATTTTTTTTCAGGAGGAGAAACAAAGTAGTATAAAATAGAAAAATTGCTCTAACAGAACACTTACAGAAGTTATAGGTTTGTTAGTTAGAAAAGATCTGATGCCTACATTCTCTAACTGTTTCTTAAGATACTCACCAGTGTGGCACTTTCCAATGAATAGGGAATGAGGGGGCTAAAATTCTAATACGCTCTGTAAATTTAGGACTGGTATTTCTGGTTCCCAAAAAATTCTGGTGCCCTGATGAGCCTTAGTGTGATCTTCTATAAAAAGCCCTGTAAGGATCTGATTCTTGTCTTACTTAATATGCTCTCGCTCATACTTTTGGCAATGTACCAGACTGATAGAAAAGTAACTGGATCCATGAATATAACCAGCAATTATAAGAATCACAAGACCAGAAATATATTCCTTAGGAAAATTTGCACCTTACATGAAACAACCCAATTTGATTAAAAGAAAAACAAAACCAAAAGGAAATGCAAGCACTACCATTAAATTCTTTACATTTAGTAGTCCTGCACTGATTTCCCTCATCTTTTTGCATGTGCATACAAAGTGTGTACAATAATCCTTGCTGAAATATGCTTAGCACAGATTTGGTGAATATCAACCACCAGAATTTTATTACTTTGGCGCATAAGTAATTGTTGCAGTGAAAATTCCTGATTTTTCAAAAATAAATGGTGCATAAAAACACATAAAAGCCCAGTTAATATGTCTGAATTTGCTCAAGAACATGGCCTGGCTCAACCAATGGAACTAGTTTTTTATTCAGCAGAGACCTCTTAAATTCATTGCCTCACTACACAGTAAATCTGCTCTTTTAGCAGGTTTTTCTTTCAGCAGGTAGTCAATTAAGGAGGGGGACAGGTGTCCTCATGATATATATCTTTGCAGTGAAGTGTATGTTCTCACAACATTTCAGTTATCTTTAAATCTCATCAGATATTAATTAAAGAGTGGTGTCCTAATTAAGTTTATGATTTCCTAGGGTAACCTGATTATATTTTTAAGCATCTAGATGGTGAGGAAAGAATTCTTTTGTTAGCAGCTCTCTGTTTTTTCACACTCTTAATGCTATATATTTAAACCAGGGAAGAAATATAACCTCTCATTGTAATTCTCACCCTTTACTCCTCCATTAACTTATATATGCACTTCAATGTGGATAAATAAAAGAACATTAGAAAGTTATAATTTTGAAATTTAGAGTAAGTGGCAAATAGAACATTTAAAATGTACAAGCATTACATTCCTGATTTTCAATGTTAGGGGAATTCCATAGCCTAAATAGCAAAAAGAACATAGGTGCATTATCGGTGATACAACACAAAAAAACCTGTAACATTTATTGGATTAATTTTTGACTTCTAAGCCTAAGAGTGATGACATTCATTGCTGTAAATAAAAAGAAAAAGGACACCACATTATTTCATCAAGTGTATGCCATAGAAGCCTAATTTTTAATTAAATTCCTTACAATTTAGTGTTCATAGTAACCAAATAATTGAAATATTAGATGATTCTGAAATCTAAACCTTATTTCTAATGTAGGCATTAAAATGCTGTTATAAACAACCATTCTATTCTTAATTGAATTTGTAAAAATCTCCATTATTTAAAAAATAATACATGTACTAATGGAATTTGATAAGATTACTGTAACTGAACACTGCTATAAGCTCCAAATCCTAGGAACACTGTATATATTGCAGATGAATTAGCTGTTCTTAAATTAAGGAATATTACAGTCAGTAATGGTATGACATTCTTTTTTATGGCTGTGGCTTGGGTTATAATGTGACAGAAAAAAAATGTAATGTTTCCAAAATGACAGTTTTTAGATTTGTGTTGCCTGAGGTAGTTCAGCTGAACAATAAACTATAATTTGATTGATGGAAAATTGAAGTGGTTCATCTAACTTGCCAGTCTGTCTTACCCAAGGCTTTGGTTTTGCATGTATGATGATGTATCACAGTTTTAGAGATAATGTTGTTTGTATTATACATGAGATTTTTTTTTACACATAAAAATGAAGACTTCATTACCCAGTAAAGATCAAAATATTCTATGGATTAGCAAGGAATCAGATTTGTTTGAGAATGGATTTGTACATCAAAATGTGCTCTCTTTGTGAAACCAAATGATAAATAACATATAGGATCAGAGTGCCTTTATTTTCATGAGCAAATCAGCCATATCACCGGTTATGAAATTATTAACTTAAAGGAAAGGTGACATATGCACCCAAGAGAAACAATCAGAGAGTGGTAGCTTT
The DNA here is from genome assembly GCA_013400955.1 of Drymodes brunneopygia. Classification (NCBI taxonomy): domain Eukaryota; kingdom Metazoa; phylum Chordata; class Aves; order Passeriformes; family Petroicidae; genus Drymodes; species Drymodes brunneopygia. The sequence goes on from VZTZ01043691.1 coordinate 345,694, forward strand.
CCCTTCATCCGGAATTAATCCTGTGAAATAACAGACCAGTCAGCAGAAATCTTTTTGAAAGAGCAATAACATTTTTATAGATAAATTAATATATTCTTTTGGCAGAAAAAAACAGATTAATGAGAAAACAATAGAGAGACTATTAAATATGTATTGGCAACCTTTATATAGGGTTCGGCTTTTTTTTTTAATTACCTATGCAGTATGCACCCAGCAGCAGCTTCAGAAAAATTACTCTATAATTTTTTTTAACATCTATGAGGACAATTCTAAATTGCTTAAACCAGTCAGTCACCAGCCATTTTTTTTCCTTAACTATTTTGCATCAAGATGGATGTCTGTCCTCTTCTCTTCTGTCATGAAACTAGTAACACCAGGAATCTCTAAAAAGCTAAAAATAAGGCATGCCATCTAGTTTCAGCTGCTAAAGGAAGCAAGATTTGTGGAAAGGATCATATAGCGGAGAGTATGATTATCATGTCATGTTTGATTTCTTTTTTCCCCTTCATTTTCATTCAAAAGGAAAGGCCAGCTGTTGAGCCATTTTGAACAAGGGTCTTCCTTATTCTTTTTCTTCCTCCCTAAGAACATGAAACAGCTAATATTGGCTTTCCAAGTGAAACTGTAACACTCGAACTTGAAGAAACAGGCGTATTACATCTCTCTCTGCTATTTATTACCCTGCAAAACACTAAACAAGGCTATGATCAAACAAAACTGTGGCAATCCAGTCTTCTGGGAGATTTAATTGGCATACTACACTCTTTATTTTTTCTGCACAATGTCCTGAATTACGGATGTTCAAGAGTTGGGCCTTAAGCAGCAGATAGAGCTTCTTATCATTACACAGAAATGCAGGGAAATTGTATTTGAAACTATCCTTGTAGTAACAGAAGATCTGTCTGTAATGAGATTTCCAAAATTACTGTAGGGAATTCTCTATAGTGGAAGTGCTTTCTTCTTGGGTCATCACATTGCCATAAGTCTTAATTTTCCAGGCATTTTATTCCTTCTCCCTCTGTGTCATGCTTTTTATCAGGGTTCAAATCTGGAAATGCCATTGTCTTTTCAAAACTGCTGCTTAAAACTGAACCATAAATTCAAGGAGATGAACAGAGATGGTGCACCAACAGTAGGATTGGCCTTTCTCTGTTAGTGAAACAAAACAAACAAACCACAACAAACAAAAACATGAAGGAAGGTCGACAGACACCTTTTCTGTATTTTTCAAAGTAAATCAAAGACTAAAGGAGAAATAAAACTGCTTTATTTAAGGAATATGGAGAGAAATCTAATGATGGAAAGAAAATTAAAATCAACTAAAACATACAACTGGTGAAGACATTTTGAGTCATCTATTCAAATTACAGACAATATATCATACAATGCCTTTTATAGTTTATAGCTCTATCTGAAAACTATTTAGGATTTCTTTTTACTGCAAGTACATTTAGAAGGACACCGGAGTCTTACTGCTTGGTAAAGCAGTGAGCTAGGAATGTCCTTCCGGTTTCCAGAAAAATGTAGTAACTGAAAACTTATTTCCAGTTCCTCAGCTGGGAATAATCAACATAATATTTCATCTGAACTAGTTTTCCTTTCATCCTAGTATTACTAATGGTTTATTGATAGGCATATTTATTTTGGGAAATCATCTGAGGGAAACAACTCAAGAAGGATTGGTTCTTCAAGGAGGAGTATTAATCGGGGACCGTGAGATCAGCACTGTTTTAAACACAAGAAAAGGCAAATTTACAAAGTGAGAGGTCAGAGCCAGCAATAGTACACCTTGGTAATGGCTACAGTTCCTGTTGCCATCATTCAAGGATTCAATGAAACGAAAAGTATACAACAGGAAACAAAAGCAGAAGAAAAACAGTTGGGACGACCTGTTTTTCCTGAGAATATCAGAAAGGGGGAAGAGAGAGTTAAACCAAAAGTAAATATTGTTCCAAGTAATAGTAGTGTGAAATTGGTCCTGAATGTCTTCAAGTTGGTGGGCAAAAAAGGAAGCTTTGAACTGCGTGGTCACAGGAAATCTTCAATAGTCTTCTAGTTGCGGCAGCGGGATGAAAGCCAATCTGCTTTTAAGACACTTCAGGCACTTTGCATCTCCTAGCAAACTCCATTCCAGCTTAACTTTAAAACATTACCTTCTTTGTCATCATACTTTGCTCCCATTATGTATATGCCTCTGCTTATGCATGTTCTGAGAGTGTTATGCCCACATAAATCCTCTCTTTGTAAGGTCTTTTTATCCATGACACATCTTACTGTTAAATTTAACACTTTTGACTTGGAAAAGCTTCAGATCTCAAGTTCTTGAGCTCAGGTTGACTATATTCAAGGTCTTTTAACAAAACTTACTTTACTACTTAATTCCCATATCAAAATAGATCCTTCTGAAATCCCAAACCTTACTGACTGTCCTACTTTTGTATATTTTTCCTTTAATTTAAATTTAATCTACTTTTTAATTAACTCCATGTTAATTACTTAAAGTTACTTTCACCAGAAGTACTTCTGGGGGATAGTTGATTAAGAAACATGTCAGCTAAACACATCTAGGAATAGAGTTCCTTTGGCTATTAGTTGCATTTGTTCTCCAACATATACCTTGAGAATTAGAATTTCTCAGTGTCGTAACTGTTGAGAATAGTGTTTCTCTCCATTAATTTTACAGATAACTTTATCCATAGATGCAGTCCTATCTGATTACCAGGGTGCAGAAGTGTTCTATCATTAATTATCCAAAGTGAATTTCTCCAGCCTTCCAAAAAGTGACCTTGGCACTTTTAATATGTGTTTATTCCTACTTCTTTTTTTCTTTGTATTTTATCATATACTGTGTTTTTCTGCCATTTTCCCCTTTTTGTCAGTATATCTGGATAAGCCTAGATGTGTATTTTATACCTCTTTTCTCTCCAGGGATCTGATCAATCCTTTTGTCCCCAAATGTCTGTTTCCTATTCTGTGTCACTAGTTCAGGCTTCTCTAATTTGCTGTACAGGTTTCTGGAAATTAAGGCTTCTTCAAAAAAAATTAAAAATAACAACACAAAAATTCTGCAAAATTAGCTAAAAAAGATTAAATTGAGCCTATGATAGTAATTCAATTGTCATGGTACCTCAGTGTCTTGCTAACATGGAGAAAATTTTAGATCGGAAGGTTATAGTATCCAAGCTTTTCAGATGCAGATAAGTCAGACTGACTAAATATTTATCCAAGGTCAAACTGGAAGTTCATATAGAAGGGTAAAAATATTCATTGCAGTTTTCATGTATCTCCAGTCCCTTGCCTTAATCAGAATACTCACCCACCCTCCATCTGCCTGCAAGAAGGAGTATAGAAATACTGTGGGACTGACTATTCAAAGAGCAAGGGGGAAAGACTCTCAATATGTAATGGCCTGTCAAACTTTGTGACAGTTCACCCTTCACTTTTTCCTGGTAGTTATTGTCACAGCCATCTGTATGCTGATTTGTTTAAAAAATAGTTTGTAGAATATGCAACCAAGCATCTGATCCTTAATGTACACATCTAAATTCCTTGAGCTCTTTGAACATTAGAGAAAAGCAACCATTTGTGACTTTTTAATTGGTGTCAGTTGGCTGTATCATTGTTACTACATGACATATGTTACAAGGACTTTTCCTGCTGGAGGTAGGCGCATAGAATGTCACTTTACATTTTTTGCAAGTAGCCAGTATCTCATCAGCTTTGCATAGCACATCATTAGCAACATCACACAGTGTGACAGTATATTGTGCCCAAATATAAAATGTTGATTGCTAGCTGAAAATATATTATTTTTAGGTTGGAAAGCAGTTTCTATGTCATAATGCAGATTCCTGAACAAAAATAATCCTCTGGTTTGTCACAAAATTGCAAACTGACAGATTCTACACAGGAATCTTTTACATTTATTCACATCACCAACACATTGCAAACCATTCTCTCTCATTTGTTTTGACCTAAGGTCCTCTTAATCCTGTATGAGTGCTAGCAGGCTATTTCCAAGAAGCTAATATAGAAACAGATTTTTGATTTAAGCGTTTCTTTTTTTCAAGTACCAAATATCCATGCCTTCTTTCTAGCTGGTTGAAGAACATAAAAAGTTATGTTGGTTCCTATTTATATTTTAAAATTTCATAAATTTTTAAATTAGGTACAGCTGCAATTCATGTTATTTGTATTTTGCTATGCCCTCAGACAATGAGAATCTGTGCTTTCCCACTCCTATTAATTTGAAGAATAAGAACAGATTCTTTGATTTTTAAGACCAGGTGAGTCTGTTTATCCTCAGGGAAGACATGATGTGGAATCCTGGATTCACTGAAAGCACTAGTAGTAACTTTTGCAGAGCTGGGATCTCTCCCATTGTTCTACACATAGAATTCTGTCTTAAATATGCAGGAGACTGCTGACAATATCTCAGGCTTTAAATTCAACTATCATTTTCTACACCACAGCTCATTTTCTGTACTGGATAATTTTGAACCAAGACACATGCTTGCAAACATTGGTAAAGTCTTTCTGAAGTGCAATAAATATTGAGACTGAAAACTCTACTAACTCAACAGACTGAATAGACTGAAAATCTTATTATAAATAAAATGACAACTGCTTTCATTTGTATATAACATAAGAGAGCATGCAGACATATAGACTAGAAATTCCTAGCCATAAAAACCTTATAAACCAAAACCAATTTATATAAAAATTAATTCTAAGTATATCTATAAGTTTACAGGATTATAATTACAGATTCTACATTTTAAAGAAAACGGCATTAGGGCAACATATCTCTCTCTCAGCACTTAAAAACACAGATGAGACCTATATTGAACAAAAACTTGGGAACAGGGAAATACTGGGGGATATATGAACTGATTTTCTGTAAAAATGAAAAATATTTTTTATCTTTTTTTAATCACCAGAAGTTGGTATCCAGATAGGATTTGTAGGAGCAGGATTGATCCTCATGATATCTCACAGCTGTAATCAAGATTCTATAAGGTGGTTTTTTCTGGATATAAATGATGAAACTGGCCTTACACTGACCAGAATATCAAAGATCTGATAACCTTTCTGAATGATCTGTTAGTTAAACCAAATTGCATTAAATCAAATTCAGAGCATGGATGTGACCATTTGAGACCAAGTACCAGTTTCCTATTTGGAGAGATCAAAAATGCTAAATGTTTTCCTAAAGAGCAACATCCTTTATTGTTTCCAAGTTTAAAAATGCTAGTGTGAAACACAAACAAAGATGTCTTAAAGGGACAAGAGATGACTTTCAAAATGACCTCACAAGTGGCATTGCAAGACCCTCTGCCCCACTGGAAAGCTGAAAAACCTACCCTAAACTATTTACCCTAAACTATTTTTATTAATCTCTTTCTCTGGGTCCAAAACACATTCTAAAAGTGCAGTCAGAAAACCTGGGAAAGTTCAGTACAATATATGGAGAAGCCAAAACTGCAAAGCACTAACCTTGAAATGCTTCAAATTGTACTGAAATGGAATGCACAGGATGTCTTCTTCAAGATACACTCTGGAGGAAAGTTTCACACACATAAAAAATAATATTAAAAAGTACTTTTCTAATGTTTAGAGGTAGGTGTAAAAAAGAATACAAAGGGGTCATCCTGCCCTACAAATAAAAGAACCATAAAAAAATTTTAAAAACCCAAACAAACAAACAAAACCAAAAGCAAACAAAACCAAAATCAAACAAAAACAAAAAAAATCCCATACCAAGGAAAAGTCCCAGAATACTTGATTTCCTTTTGATATTTGTGTGTTTCCTCAGACTTGGCTTCATGTCAAGTTTCTCATTGCCCAGTCTGCCACTGCTGAAATGGTTATCCCAGGACAGTCCCCTGTACATATGATAACTGCCACCCTGGACTGGGGAATTCACAAGCTTGCCAAGCTACCCTGAGGTCTGGAGGGGTTTGGGCCCCTATCTGCCTGAACAAAGCATATAATGAGGAGTCTGACACAAAATCTTTTTAAAAGTTGAATTCAAAATCACACTTTTCAGCAAAAGTATATCTCCCAAGATGACAGCTTTGCTTCCTTGCAGCATCTCTAGGAGGGCCATTCTCCCTCCTCTCACATCTTTATCCACAGCCTCTCATGCTCTGCCCACTTGTAGTTGCAGGTCAGCTCTTCCTTAGCCTGTCAGAAACCATTATAAGGCCAGACAATGAAGCAAGATAGATCACAACCTATAGGGTTGTGAACTACTTTGAGTTGCTGGCTTGTGCAGCACCTGTGAAGAACATTTAGGATTAAATGAGCACTTCTAGCCCATGGACACTGACAGAACAGAAAATCAAAATGATGGGCATTTATGTCTTGCCTGGGCTACTGGAATCACTTGCAGAGGCTGCAAGTGTGGTATGTGAATCAAAGACTCATCTATATTGGAAAAGACCTCTAAGATCATTGTTAACCTAAAACTGCCAAGTCCACCACTAAACCATGTCCCTAAGTGCCACATCTACAAGTCTTTTAAATACCCCCAGAGATGGTAACCTAACACTTCACTGGGAAGCTTGTTCCAATGTTTAACAACTCTTTTGATGAACAAATTTTTCCTAATATCCTATCTAAACATCCCATGGCACGACTTAAGGTTGCTTCCTCTCATCCTATCACTTTTTACCTGGTAGATGAGACTGACAGCCATCTCACTACAACCCAGAAGGCATATCACTACACTAGAAGTCTGTGAGGAAAGAGAATGCTAAAGTGAGACAATGAGTAAGATCCTGCCTGAGGAATGTTTCCTGCCTTTGCCTCTTCCATCATTACCACTGCATCCTGAGAACAGCCGACCTGTCAGCCTCACCTCTGTGCCTGGGAAGGTCATGGGATAGATCCTCCTAGAAGCTGTGCTAAGGCACAGGAAGGACAGGGAGATGATTTGGGACAGCCAGCATGATTCCACCCAGGGCAAGTCCTGCCTGACCAACCTAGTGGCCTTCTATGATGGACTATATCAGTGAGCAAGTGATATAGATTCCATTTATCTGGACTTCTGTAAAATCTTTGACACAGTCCCCCACAACAATACCTGGCTGTTGAATGAACAGATTGAGAGCAGCTCTGCCAAGAAGGACTTGGACGTGCTGGTGGATGAAAGGCTGGACGTGACCCAACAATGTGCACTCACAGCCCAGAAAGCCAAATGCCTCCTGGCTGCATCAAAAACAGCGTGGCCAGCAAGGTGAGGAAGGGGATTCTGTCCCTCTGCTCTGGTGAGACTTCACCTGCAGTGCTGCACCCAGCTCTGGGACATGCTGCATAGGAAGGACATGGACTCGGAGAGAGTCCAAAGGAGGGCACCAAATCAATTAGAGAGATAAAGCACCTCTCCTATGAGGAAAAGTTAAGAGAATTGGGATTGTTCAGACTGGAAAAGAGAAGGCTTCTAAGTGACCTAATTGCAGCCTTCCAGTATCTGAAGGGAGCCTACAAAGAAAGATAGAGATGACTTTTTATAAGGGCATGTAGTGACATGACAAGGGGTAATGGTTTCTAACTGCAATTAGGTTTAGGTTAGATGTTAGAAAAATGTTCTTTACTGTGAGGGTGGTGAAACACTGGAACAGGATATCCATAGAAGTTCTAATTGGCACCTCTGGAAGCATTTAAGGCTAGGTTGGGTGGAGCTCTGAACGAGATCAAGTGGAAGGGTGTCCCTTCCCATGGCAACAGGGTTAGAAATAAATGATCTTTAAGGCCACTTCCAACCCAAACCATTCCATGATTCTATGATCTTAGTGGTCTTTTCCGGCCTAAATGATTCCATGATTCCGTGTTCTCCAACTCTTTCCTTGAAGTGGCAGTTGCAGGAAGGGAGAGCCCCAGTGGCTGTGCACTGTTCTTTTGAGAAGGTATGGTAGCATCAGGGGTGTGTCCAAGCCAACCAACTGTGGTCCAGGCAATGGGCATCCTTTATTTCACCAGAACTGCACACTGCCATCACAAAGGCTTCAGAGGTAGTTTTCTTTGCTTCTGAGTTGTTTAGATTTACAACTCAAAAGAGTGTGACCCTCAATTTTTTCCTATTTCCTTCTCCCTTAATTCCAATTGAGGTCACATTGTCATTCCCAATCACTGTGGTAGCTGCAGACTGACTGAACAGACTAACATATGTGAAGATAAGTCAATAAGCATGAAAAGAATTCACAAGAAAAGTAGAGTTTGTTGTTCCGATGTGCTAGGACTGTTAGTCTTAATTATGTATTTTTTCTTTTTGTGGTCGCATGAGGAAAACTGGAAAAGTCTAGGGAGATTATAAATAACAATCTTGTAATGGTTATCCAACATTTTAAAGGTCTGAGAGAGCTGTTTGATTATTTTTTTTTGAAAAATTATTTTTGTCTTTGATGGATCATTTTCACTTTTTCTAACCTTCATATAAAAACTAAGTTTCACTTTTCTGAGTTCCTATTCCAAATAACCTTGCTGCAACAAAGCAAACAGCTCTAAATGCCCCCTATGAGAATTCAAAAACAGTTAAGACACTAGGTCCAGCCCACAAGATGTAGTTACACAGTGCCTCCCTTTCACATCACTGTTACACCTCTGTAACAGTGTAATTGTACCTCTGAAGAGTCAAGCCTCACCCAAGGCTTTACTGCTGAGCTCTGCCCCAGCTTGTCTAGAACACAAGTGACAGAACTTGGCTGTCTTGTCAGTCTGACAGAACCACTGTCCTCTGAACTCCCTTCACGGGTACAGATTGAAGTGGGAAATCCCTCTATCACAGTATTTTTTTTTTCCTTCCCTCTTGAATCCATTATGAATTTCACCCCCATTTTACATTGGGCCTGCATTTAGTAAAGAAAATTCCTGTCCTTGCTAGAACTTGCTAGTCCTAAAACTGTAGAGTCTGTGCTTCTACTATCTGTCTGGAAGCTCTATGATATAGGTAATGTTGTTGACCTGTCTAATGCTGTTAAATAGTCCCTCCTAGTCTGTTTACAGGTTTCTTGCCAATCTGGGATCAGAACTTTGACCTTTTGCTATACTTCCTATGTCTAAGCCTTAACTTGTCAGTCATACCAGATTTTCTGCTTTTGACGTGTTTCAGCAAGGTTGTTATGGTGTGCTAAGGCCATAAACCCACTTACACTCCTGTGGAAGTCCAACACATACGGTACTACTGACTCCTCTGATTCCAGCATGATTTTCTGTTTGTCCCTCACAGGATCAAGGAGCTTTCCCACCCTTCTACAAACAGGAGCATGTGAAGCATAAACCCCATGGTCTCTTTTGAGACCCCTTGACATGCAAGCAGAGATTTCTATAGTTATTTATCTTCTTATCCCTACTTTTGGCTTTGTAAGTCTCAACATGACTTTGACTGTCCAAGTAGGCCCTCACAAACTGCTCCCAATTCTCTTGTCTTCACAATGTCGGTAATGAAATAAGAAGATCTGAAAACTTAAGTCCCAAAATCACTTTCAGAGTACTTTGAGGGTACTTGAAATACACTTTTGTTTTGTTTGTACGTTTGTTGATGAATTTTATTCTCTAACTAATCTCAAAGGACCATCCCAACTATGACTATGCAATTCAGATTGTTCTCAAGAAGGTATAAAATATTTTATTTTGAAATACAGAAGAAATGATTCAACAAAACAGCACCTAATGTTATCTATGACCAAAAACAGATTAAATGGGAAGCTCAAGAGCATACGAGTTGATAAAGAGACCAAATAAATCTTTACTTGATCACTTGTTTTGCCTCTAACATTGGAAAGTACCAGATGAGGCATTTTGATACACTGTGATGTATAATTAATAACTTTACTCATGTAAAGTTTCTTTACAACCCCTTTCATAGTATTTCTTGAAGCAGGGATCTCTTGATTTTTTAATATTAATTTTTTTTCTTTTTATTTTTTTAATTTGACCTCGAATGAAGAATAAGCCTAGTTCATAGCCTTCAAAGACTATTTTTAGGTCAAAAGTGAATTGAAAGTTAGTAAGGTAATGGAGAAATGTTAAGGCAGAGGAATTGTCTCAAAAAGGCCACATAACCTTGGATATTGGAGTTATTTCTTTTTTGTTGATTTTGTTCATCTTCCACACAGTATTTAAAAATACATAGTACACATTGTACTAATATCATGGAGAAAATAAGTATTGGAAAAATCCCATAAAATAAGACTATTTCTGTCATATATCATATGTACTTTTCACACTTCTGTACAAATGTAACATCCTATTCATTTTTTCTTGTATGAACTTTTGAGGGTCCCAACTCTAAATATCAGCTATATTTAACTTTTCTAATGTGTTTTTTCTTTCCTATAAAATGCATTTTTTTTATATTAACAGTCATTTAAGTCAGTGTTTTATACAGGTGTGTAGGAAGAGTTTGGCTGTACTTTTAATCTTCTAATTATGTATCTTAATTTCACATCTGAAAGTTTTACCATGCAGTAGTTGATAGACATTTTAATCTGAACAGAAAGGGGAGATCTTCTTCAGTGTGAAATCAGATTGACATAGTAACATTTGGATTTTTTAATTTTAGAAGGCTTAATTCCAAAGTAATTTGCTGTTTCTGCGTTTGTTTGCTTTTTAATGTGACAACTGTAACATGCATTTCCACAACAGATGGATTAATGTCATTTTTAAAAAAATTACTTTACCTAGACAGGTGTTTCCTGGATATGTTTGACATGAAATTAAACATTGCTCCAGATGTTCTGTTTGTAGCAAAGCCAGTTAATTTTATTAGAACATTTAATCACAGATCAACAGTATAATAGAAATGCAGTCTGTGTGAAGTAGATATTTAACAGAACTTCCTAATCTGGAAGAATCTGTATAGAGGAGTGAGGTACATAGTTTTGTAGGTGCATCCCATAAATGCACTGGTATGGCATGCTGCGTTTTCTGAATTCAGACCTGAAGTTATGTTATTTGCCTGCCTAAAGAATTTTGATACAAAGTAGGTATTTTTGACTGGAGAATATTGATAACTTTTACTTTTTCTGATATATCATCTCCCTATATATATATATATATATATATATATATATATATATATAACCAAACTCCCAGGTTGAGTTTTGAAACAATGTATTATGATTTATAAGAGACTCCATATCTTTGGTAGTGGGGAGTCCTGCACTTTTTTAATGCTTGGTACCCTTTTGTTAATCTGGAGTTTCATACACACACAGGTAATTGCCTTGCTTGTAATGCATGAACTAAGATCTTTTATGCCAGACTTAAATATCATTACATGCCTAGCTATTCTTCCATTAAGATTAGCTATAGATTTTCCATTAATTATTACATCAGATTTATTCATCATTAATAAATTAGATCTCTGTGTTCTGTCAGTGACTTCTTGGGACTCATGAAATAGGTGAAGAAAAAGCTTTAATGTAGCCCTGGTGATTCAAGGGTAAATGTAGAAATATTCATTTTTTTTTCTTTGAAACACTAGTTTATGTATATGGACTAATAACAACTTAAACCCCTGTGATGATTGATGTTTTTTGTTGGCCCGTCACCTCATTGTATAGAAGTTTGTTTTAATGAGTTTCTCTAATGAATATTTTATACTGATACTTGGATGAATGGCATATGGTAAATGCAAGGTAAATTACAGCTCTTTAAATAAATATTTTTCATAAATTATTTATTTTGTGATGCCTGTATTGGTTAGATGTCATGTCAGATGAAGACTGGAAATTATTTACTCTAATACTTATTTGAGAGTTGAAAAAGTAAAAGACTTTTAATTATTAACAAGCTTCCAACATACTCATGTAATTTATGGGAAACTACCATAAATTGTGTAAGATTACAATTTTGTGGGGACAGTTTTATTTGTATCATGCAAAATAGAATAATCTCTTGTGTCTTTACAAGAAATTTTATTTATTCATACAAAAAATATTGTGCTATTCCTGCCAAAATTGATTTTGATAAATTCTGGCTTCTGAAAGATTATGAATTCTTGTCAACTGTCATTGTTTCCATATTTAGTCCCTGGTTATTTTTAATGGTGCCAGAAATTAAAGTTAAAAATCAGCAAGGACATACATAGTGGATTGAGTATCTTTGTTTTGTGTTGGAATCCACAACTTTTACAAATGACGCTGCTGAACATAGCTATTTCTGTGTATAGTAATGACCCAGTTCTAGATCCCCACCGAATTATTCTCACTTTTGTTATTCTCAGTGAAATTAAAGAAAGCTGAAGGAATTTTAGCATCTTTCAGAATTGAACCACTTTTTGTTTCGGATATACCAATGCCTACCATATAAAAATAAACCAGAAAGGTGCAAGACAGCTGCTGGAACACTAACACAAAACTGCAACAGTGTCTAGAGACTGTAGTCTTTAAAGGCGCCATGTTAGAGATGAATATAAGTTATTTGTGGTCACCTGAAGATAACTGGATTTTAACTTTCGACATAACCTACTATGCATACTCCTACTTACTAGGAGCTAATTTCATGACTAATGTGCTCCATATGCTTTTTAGAATAAACAGAGCAAATACTGTAACTAAATCACATCTGTTTTCAAGAGATTTTTATATGTCTGTAGTCTAAATTCATAATTCATGGCATAATTCTGATGTGTAACTTTTTCTCATGTGTATACATCAGGAGTCTGCTTTGCACACTGTTCAGAATGGTGGCTAAATGCATCATCTGTGCTTGAGGAAATAAAATATTTTCAAAGCGCTAAAAATCACTGTCTCTTTCAGAAGTCTTCGGTGAATATTCTATGAAAAAAGGTACATAGTGGATATTGATTATACAGAGTAAGTGAAAGCGTTAAGGATTCCACGATCTTAAAAGTCTTTTTCAGCCTGTGCAATTCTATCATTCTGTGTCATGTGGTAGGTCTCTCATTGAGAGGAATGGCAGGTGTTAAGTCTTATTCTAATGACCAGTTCAAAACTGAACTGGTTTATTATGCCTTACAATTTTCTTCAAGGAAAAGTAGTGTTCATTTGTTAGGTACACTTCTGTTGCAACTGATATTTTGAGTTGACTCAAGTGAATTCCCTAATAATTGTATTTAATATAGTGGAACACTTCTGTTACATTTAGACTCCTCACACCAGGGCCATATACATGAATCATGTAGAAAATAAAAAAAAAAAAATTTAGGCACATTTTAAAAGTATTTGTCTTAATTTTCTCCCAGTGTTTTGCCTATGATCCTGTGTGTTTTAACAGGACTGATGAAACAAAAGGATGACATTTTTCTTGTCTACTTCCGACACAAGCTCCAGTCCAGAAAATAACAAATATTCAGAGTACTATAATCAGAATTCCTAGCTAAGCAGAAATAAGATTTGTGGCATTAAGTGTATGTTGTTCAAAATCGTCTTGTTTTGTATGTACACCAATTGTGCCAAATAATACCAGCAGACACTAGGCCATTCTTTCTGTCCCACACTAAAGCACTTATCTGAAACAGCAGCTCTCCTTTTCAACAAATCAACACTAATCAGTGATCAAGACAAACAAAAACCTCTTCTTGTATTTTTGGAACTTCCTTTCCTCAACCCTAAAAAACCAAAACAATAATGAATACTATATTCCCTCAAAATGAACATTTGCTCGTATATTAAATAAAATGAAGTTTAAAGACCATCTCTAAAAGACGTAGATGGATGCTGCAATGATATTGCTGTGAATATTTATATGTGAATAGCCTTAGAAACTATTCAAAGGAATGGTACACTCCATACATCAAGGCTGTCAACAAACTGAGGCAGCCTTTCATGTGGATATCACATATAAGCTGTGTTTTCTGTTTTGTTTGGTTTCATTTTGGCTTTTTTCACAACTATACGTCCTTTTCTGAAAATGCTGACTTGTGCCTATGCCCCATCCCTTTCAAAAATTGCACCTCATATTGGAAAATTCTGCTTTAAATATTGACTGTAGTTTTCTGTTATTACAGGCTGATTTCCTACTCTGTCTTTAGAAACTTCAGTTGTCTTAGTAGCCTTATCTTTTTGTAAATGTTATTCTGTTTAAGGTTTTGATTTGTCTTCTCCTGGATTCTACTAAGTAAGGAATGCCCTTCCAATGAGTTCAAAAATCTCACGCACTAATGTGCATGTATAAACTAGTGACGAGTGTGTGCTACAGGTTCCCCTCTGTGCTGGATCCACAGGAAATATATGTCTGTTATAGCCACAGCTACAGGGGATTGGCTTGTTTTCTCAAGCTGTAGTAGCTCATGCTGTTAGCTCTGGAGGTGCCTGGTATAAACTACAGTGAGTTATCCAAGATGGTATCTCTTACACAAATGCACAGATGCCTACACAAACATGCTCATTGCTCTTGCAGAGTTCTGCAGCACAGACTGGAAGTTGCAGTAGACTTTGGGTGAAAAAAAGGAAATATGATTCTATCTGTTTTTCTCCTGGGTGGAATGGATCTGCAGAAGCTATTCCATCTCCACACTCTTTCTGGACTGTATGTTTCCTCCCTACCCGCATCACCATGATATCTGAACAGGAACAGTTTAACATCCCAGTATTTCTTACCAATGAGCTCTACAGATAGTTTGCCATTGAGAGAAGGCTTTGCATTAAAGCTGGTAGCTCAGGTGGAAACTATGTTGTCTCCAGAGCCAAGTGTTGCTGCTGCTCAAACATCTTTCTGTGCTGGTAAGCACATGTAGTTTGCCACCAGGGGCTCCTTAGACTGTCAGACCCAGACTGTCAGTTGTGTGGGGAAACACATCTCACCAGAGCCAGAAGACATTGCAGAAAGAGTGCAGACATTGTTAAGAGGTATGATGGGACAACAGAAGGCTTGGAGGGTTGAAGTATGAAAGTGGTCAGAGTCAGGGGAAAGACTTGGAAAAGAAGGGACAGAGAGCTTAAGTGGGAATTTGAAGCTCGTGCGCATCTACCACAATGTTATCTGTGATTAATTACCCTCTTATGCTCTGGGGCCTGGAAGGGGTCACAGAACACGGCTAAAGGTCTTGCAGCACACCACATCCTACACCAAATTATTACTCATATGACTATGGGAAATAGTTGTTAATGCAGATGAACTCAGAACAAAGATTTAGCATCATGGTGAAAACTTTATTACTGATGACTTCGTGTATCTGCTTCTACCCACTGGGGCAAAACAGAGTCCTTTGTAGCCCTTAGCTAGCAGAACAGTGAGGCACATTGCCAAGGAGATGCCCTTGAGTGACTGATGCATGCACTTGCCATGTGGTTTAGGTCATTAGATGAGCATGCATACATGCATATTTTGTTTTGCAATGAATACAGCTAGCTATACCAAAAGCTGGTATTTTAGGTTGAAACTGAGCAGGTTAAGGCTTGAATCAGTCAGAAAACACTTGAATATATTTTCACCTTTTGTAAGCATAGTTTCTGTGCCATGAAATGCTGTAACACTTTCACCTGTTTTCTATAATCAGGACCTGCTCTATTGTGTTCACTCATACCATCAGCAAAGACTGGGTTAGGTCATATTTAAAAGGCATGATGTGCTTATAAGACATGCCACTAGTGTCTAGAAGTTGCGGACAAATTAATGTAATTTTTATATTCACAGTTCCTATGGTGTCTGTATATGACAATCTGTAGAAAAATTGAAGTCCAGATTTCAAAGGCAAGCATAGCAAACTTTGGGGGAAAAATTCAAGTCTGCTTAGCAATAGAAAAAAGATTGATCAACAGAATCAGAAAGCATGTCTAAACATCACTTACATGAGATTATGCAGTTTCTGTACTAGTCAAAAAATAGCTTTCATATTTGTGGTGTTAGCATTGGGACAAAAGACAAGGTTTACATCAACATGTAGAACTTGTACTGAGAAAGTTTTTATGTTGTTTTTCTTCGGCATTTTCATAAAACCTGCACAAATACTGCTATTCTCAAAGCCACAGAATTTATTTTTTCCATTTTTTTTTCCTCTGGTGGAATTTAATAAAAGACCACCACCCCAAAGAGTTTTTCTGCTGTCTGTAGTGCAGAAAAATTTGTATTACATATTGACAAGTGTCTTATTACTCACTGAAAATGCTGCATCCTCTGGGTGTATTTATAAGATTAATATTTACCCATCTAATACAATATCTTCTCCATTTTTAAGGGAGCTTGTGCTATCAGAGCAGAAAGATATCTGAACATTAGATAATTGCACTCACTACTCTTAAATTATGCACTTTATTTTTAAAAGTATACAGAGACTGTTTTTAAAAATGCATTTGAGTTCAGCAGCAACCTTTTGACGCCCCCGGACAGTATTTTAAGAACTCATTTGTTTGAGGGGTTTTTAATCTGGAGACACTGAAAAGTTACACCTGCTGTGATGTCGTCAATCACGCCAGGAGGAAAAATAGTGGCATGATTTGTTATCTGTTATTTCCCTTGCTGTGGTGACTGTCTCCCAGTGCCAGGTCTGTCCTTAAGGCCATCACTTATAGGGACCACTGTCTGTCAAAACCACAGCCAACTTTAAGGGCTGCCTTTGTTGGAGCAGACAAATGAGT
This sequence comes from Drymodes brunneopygia, assembly GCA_013400955.1. Classification (NCBI taxonomy): domain Eukaryota; kingdom Metazoa; phylum Chordata; class Aves; order Passeriformes; family Petroicidae; genus Drymodes; species Drymodes brunneopygia. Next base: position 362,238 of record VZTZ01043691.1, read on the forward strand.
ATGACCTTTAACAATAAAATAGGCACCTACTGAGAGAGATGAAACAGCAACTGAAATTAAGAACACCATACGGCCATTTCAAACACTCAGGAAAAGTTAGAAGTTGAACTATAACTTAATTATAAGAGTAAATGTGGCTAGATGTTGTCAATAATGAAACAGATATGGTTAGAAATATTGATTAGCAATGAGGACAAAAACTTATTTCATCCAGGAATCATCCTGCATTTCATTAATTATGAATGGGATTGATGGGATTCATAAAAGAATGCGGAAGAGTTTAAATTATAGCATTTAAAGGTTTATTGTCTTTTTTTAAAGTAGGTTGCAGAAGTGTACAAATCATTTTTGAATATTCTAGGCAAGAGAGGAAAAAAAAAGGTAAGAATACACTAAAACTTTGATTTACACTAATAGGTACTTCAAAAGATCTTCAGAAAAGAGCCTCTGTCTGGTTAATGATTAGATGTAAGGTGGTCATTGATATTTTGTAGGGTTTCAAAGCACAGTCTGAGAATTCCAGGCAATGCATTGTATAGACCACAGCACAGTTTGTGGTTTGAAAGACTCTTGTAACCTAACCTGGCAAGTGGTCAGTGGAGACTATATTTTACAGAGCAACACAAATCAATCTTATTGAGCACTTTTCAGGTAATATAATATTCTGCCTGTGACAATAATGAAATTAGCCTATGGATTTTGCTTAAATATTGAAATGTCATTTGAATATTCAATGAAATATAGCACTCTGTAGACATGAAGATTTTTTGTGGCTTTTTAAAAAAGAATGTAATTTATCTTACTAAAAAATACTTGAATATTATCAAGCTAATAATAATTTTTTGTTGTTCCTTTTGCTTTCCTCCTTGTTCATATTCAGAAAGACTAGATCAAGCAAAGTGCTGAATGCCTTCAGCTCCTCCTGAGGTCAATAGGAGTCGAGGACACTCAATAGAACAGAGGTGTTTAGTACCTCCAAGTCATGTAGAGCATTAATTTATTCGTCACAATCCTTAAATCACCACTAGAGCTTATATTTTTTTAATTTTGAAAGAGCAATTTTTTTTCAGCCCTTTCATTTTTTTCCTTGTTTTTTATTCTTATATTACTTAATGTTTGCTTTCAGTTCTTTTAGAAATTGTTTACTAGGACTGGGGCTTTTGTGTTTGTTTGGGTTTGGTCTTTTTTCCTAGAAAGTATGTTTTATCTCATTTTCTCATGAAAAATAAAATCACTGTTTTTAAAAAAAAAAAAAAAATCTCCAGAGATCTGAGTTCCAGTGTGAGAATTAGTTCAAGGTGAAATCTGCTTGGTTTTCTCAGTGTAGCCCCCAGAACAGAGATACACATCACAAAAAGTAACACAGATTTTTCTGTAATCAAAAGCTTTTGCCAATCTTAAAGGCCCAACTTTTTAATACACCTGGAGTCTCAATTGTAATCATACTCTAGAGTGGTTATCCTTTCAGCTTAGGGTTAAAAAGCTTTGACAAAGCACCACAGGGAAGCTTGGATTGCCCTTACCTACATTGTACCTAGCCTTGGGATAGATAAATACAGTCTCATTCTCTAATGCTACTGACTGCCTCCAGGAACACTAAATTTTAAGAGAGGAAAACATGAATCCTGTATTTCAAGAGAGGTGGAACTAAGCCATTGTTCACTCCCCTTAAAAAGGATATTCAGTGGCCAGTTCAGATTGCCCTAGGGACACCTAAAGCTGCATTAAGTACTTGTGAAAGTGAAAATCCACTGGGAACCCAATTCCAGTGTTTAAACCTCAGCATGAGAAGTGGAGTTCCTAGCAGGGTTCACTTTTATATGTCTCTATAACCAGGTTCAAAACTTACTGTACATGCAGTAAGGATCTGCTATTCCAGCTAACCTACAGAAACACTATGAAGAGACGGCCTCTTAGAAAATCACTAGCATGAAGAGAAAAAAGCAAACATCTATTTAACTACATCATGACAAAGGCAGGAGAAACAGCAGCTATTCATGAACTGACAGACTCCTTTTACAAAGTTATGTACCTTATGCTTGGCTAAGAATATTTTTTAACACTCATATATGTTTTAATTGAGGAAAGATAAAAAAACCAGGCTTATTCCTGAGCCATGTAATAAATAGAGCTGATGAGAGAAAAAATCTGTTCCATTTCGTAAGAACTGGAGAATTTCCAACATTTGCTTTTATTTCACCTTGGATACTCCAGAAGTTTTGGAGTATGGTTTTGAAACTCTGTACATTCAGAATGATCAGTGGCTGAAAATTATCACTTTAGCTAAAAAAAATAAACAATATTTCTCATTCAGGGGTTACAGGATCACTGATGTCTGTGTGTTTGGATGTAACACTGGCAGCTTCAAGATCTGTTAACATTTCAATTGGTATTTTGTGAATTACAATAAATGTAGGTGCTGAAGTTCCTGCTTTGTAAAATTATGTCTCATAGATAGAGGTCCATTTCCCTCATTGCTATACTGTGAACTCTATAAGGGGAATTGCTGTTATTGAGATGGGAAAGCAGAGCTGAACATTGCCAGACATCATTTTATTATTTGAAACTGTCCCTTACCAGCTCTCTTCTTCAGCCCAATATAGAACATATATTTAAACATTTTTCCTTCTGGATTTTTTGTCAGTTTCTTTTAAAAAAAATTGCGTTGAAACAGCTTTTTTTTTTTTTTGCTGGTAATACATAGATGTTATTAATTTGCAGACCAGTATTCTTTTGCCCATACTTAGTCTTTTGTTCTAACTGTAGTGCTTCTTGAGCATAAACTGGCTATTAAAGGGTATTTCATAATTCCATCAGAAAATATCTCCTGTCGCTTTCTCTCTTGGTGACTCTGAACAAGGTGACCACCTTGCCTGCCACTCATGTCCATATTCCAGCCACATTCACCAATTTCATTTGTTTTAGATTTTTTTTCTCCATTATATATTTTCAGATTGACCTCTAAAATCTTAACTCCTATCTCCCCCAGCCCCCTCCAAAACCAAAACCAAATCCACAAAAACATACACACAAACACTCAACATCAACAACAAAAACAACATAGAACACCTCCAAGCCTTATTTTGCTGTTTTTCTCAAAACCCAACGAACAGTCTTGTCTGGCTTGTAAGCAAAGATGCTGAATGACATCTTAACAATATCAACCCCTCCCTTCTATATCTCAATTAAATATTAGCTGTTATTGGTCTTAAAATCCTTTCTCTGCACTACCCTTTTCCTACCTGACCACTTCTATTCCATATTGAGAGATTGACTTCTATGTTCCAGGGTACTTATTGCCTATTTTTTAACATTTTCTGCTATCTACTCTTCCACTTATTCCTGCTACCTGGGAGATGCTTCCCCTAGCCATGAGCAAATGCCTCTAAAATGCCTTTAAAAGTTGTCTTTCAAAATTTTCAGCAATACAAACAGAAATGTTGACGACAGGCTGCAAGTATCCTAAGGTCACAGTCTGCTGACAAATTGTGTTCCCCACCCCTCCTTATGCTATACTTATCTGTTACGTTTTGTTATAAGACCCTTGAGTGAAGGGGAGGGCATTGTTTTTCTATATGTTGATATAGTACTCAGCAAAATAGTGTCCTGGTCGGTGATCTCAGCTGCCAGGGACGCTGGTAATGCAAATAATATATATAAGTGGAGCACATGCTCCTTGGGCACAGACCACATGTGAGGTAAATAGGATTACATCCTGCAGGTTAAAACTAGCCTACTATGGTAATACAAAAATGTATACCAGCCACATGACCCAAGGGGATCTTCTTGACTGCCTCTTGATAACGCCGGCTGCAGAGCGGTTGTCTGACCAAAGGAGAACTAAGCCGTTCTTGAATTTCACACCTTAAAACATCAATGCTACTGAGGCAGGAGAAATTTCCCGTTAAATGATTCACAGACTTAATCCCTTTGATATTCGATTGGCTGACCACAACTTAGCACAGCATGCTGCTGGAGTACATCTTTAGCTCTGACTCACAGAAAGATCTCATTCCCACTGGAATTCTGATGCAGAGACTGGGATTAAAACCAGATCTCACAGGGATGGGAGGAAGGTACAAGACTGCAACTGGCAAGATCTGACTTATTAACTCACATCTCTGCCATATTTTAGAAATTTTTCTTTATCTTAGTCTTGGAAAAACTATTTAATTCCTTGAAGTTTTAGTTCTTAATCTGTGAGCTCTCTCGATGAGCCTTTACTGTTTGTCAGGCTGTGAGCTATTCAAAAAGTAGGAGCTACGGAGCTCTTAATACTTTTCTGGGCAAATATCAATATATATGTTAGGGATATAAGGAGAGATGAGAAAAAGGAATTTAATTCTTCTAAATGCAAAAAACAATTTAAGAGGAACAGAGAGGAACAGATGTGTTTCTCAAAAGAAATANGCATATAAAGAATACAAAGAAAAATAAGAATAAAATCCAAACCACAGAATATAGCATTTGCAGTGTACTAGTAGGCATTTTTAACACTATCCATAGTGAGAAAGAAAAGTTTTCCTGATGTATTGCTAAGGAATATGAAATTAATTCTACAAAACCGAATTCTATTAAAAAACTTCAGGGGAAATCCTCCACATTTTCTTCCTTTGCTAACACTTTCATTACTCCTGCTTCAGGTTTCAAAAAAATCAAGGTTATTTTGCTGGCCACCATTAAGTTGTTACAGCAATATAGATTATGGGCAAATACAGATACTTAAAAAATCACCTCTGAAAACATGGCTGAACTCCCAAACTTTTGTGTGGCCACAAACAAACTAACCTGACTGTCAACAGAGAAAGCCAAAGAAATCTACCACTAGATAAGAACAAGACACACTATCATGTTTCACACTGTCTACACTGCTAAATCCCTGTCAGAGCCCTTTCCTGACACTGATATTATCACACAGAAAGTCCCAGATGTGGTGCCATTTGGCCCAGACCCTGGTGCTCCCAGGAAAAAAGTGCACAGTGCAGACAAGGTGGTGAGGGAGCTTCTTCTAACTGCACTGCAATTGCCGAGATTTGTTCCCATCCTTGGGAACTATGAGTTTACAGGGCTTCCAGCAAGCTGAGACTGATGCCTGCTGCAACCAGGAGTAGAGGCAGGGAAGAGTCCTTGTAAAATTGGGCTCTGGTCTCACAAAGTAAGTAGCAATTAACTGCACAGCCTTCCAGACAAGGCAGAAACCCAAATACAAGTGCACGCCTTGGGAAGCAAGCAGCAGGCAGTTCACATGAGTGGTGGTGTTACCTGCCTTCTCCCAGAGCACTCAGCTGGGAGGTCATGCTGAGGGTTGCTGCTTCTCCATGGAGACCGGGGTCCCATAACACTGCAAGGGAATAGGTGCTTGTCTTGGCATCACTAATTGCTGCCTATCAGCTGATAATTGTGCTGGCTTTTTGAATGCTTCAGGGCTTTTTTCCTCCTCCTGTCCACTTCCTCAGTGTGTCTCACTGACCCCAAGTACTCAGCTAAGGGGCACTGGTGCCCCCCAGTAGACTGGTAGTCACTTGGTGTCTGAGTAGGGGTAGCAAGGTCCAAATGTGTGCAAGAGTTGGTATGAGTCTATGCTTCCTGCTTCTCAGATACATGACATCTCACAGCTGAAACTGAGGCACATGACTGAACCAGACAAGTTCATTTTCCAGACTCAAAGACAAAGTCTCTTTTCCAAGTAATGCATTCAAAGTTCATATAGCTACTGTTAACATAATGTTTGAAAATACTGACTGAGTAAATATCTGTGCCTGTATAATTAATCATTTTATCTACACTGTGACAAGCAATGAACAGATTCACAATAGGCTTTCTTTAATACCATTTCTGTCAGAGATACAACAAATTTTGCCATCACTGTGGAGTATTCCTGCAATCCTGTCACATTTTATCTTATAGCCTATATTATTTTTAACATTAATATTGGGACAGTAGACCAGTTTTTGTCATTCTTCATCCAAAGGCACCAAAGATAATTATTAAAATATATCTATGTGTGAAGATAAAATCTTATATTGCACAACCCTGTGATGGGCTATATAAACTGGATGAAAAGGCTTCCCATAAATATCGCACTGTTCCCCCTTTGTGTATAGATAAAGGTATTTTTCAAACCATATTGTTTTTAGATGGCTAAAGAAAGACAAAGAAACAATATCACACAGGCAGTGGCAATGGAAATCTGCCTCTGTTTTACACTCATTTGAGCTGATCTCAGCAGCTTTGATCATTGCAATCCAAGGATAGCACACACACATTTTACATTTCTGTAAAGAGGGGAAAAGTGCCTCTGAACCATGCCTTTTGTGTTGCTGATGAGGAGAGGACAGCCAAGGGAGACAAGCACCTGAATCTGTGTTTCCTTCACGGGTAAAAACTGAGCTTCTTTTGCTATTTTACCTCTCTAAAGGTAAATGTACAAAAAAAATTGCTACATTTCATAATAAGCCAAGCATGTTCACAGAATCACAGAATCCGGAATCGTTAAAGTTAGAAGAGATCACAGTGGGTCATCTGGTCCAACCTCCCTGATCAAACATGGTCATCCCAGAGCACATGGCACAGGATAGTGTCCAGATGGTTCCTGAATATCTCCAGGGAGGGAGACTCCACAACCTCTGGGGGCAGCCTGTTCCAGTGCACAGTCACCTGCACAGTAAAAGTTCTTCCTCACATTCAGGTGGAACTTCCTGTACATCAGTTTCTGCTCATTACCTCTTGTCCTGTCGCTCAGCACCACCACCTGATACCATCCACTTGTCATGCTCCATTTAGGTATTTATAGACATCAATAAGATCCCTCTCAGCTTAACTTCCTCAGCCAGTCCTTGTAATGGAGGTGCTCCAATCCCCCCAGTCATCTTTGTCATTCTCCTCTGAACTCTCTCCCGGAGCCTCATGTCTCTCTTGCACTGAGGAGCCCAGAGTTTAGCTCCCTTGGCCTTGTAACTGCTTCAGCCTTATTAAGCAAACTCATCCTGCCTCAATTCATGTACGTAAGCCACATATCATAATTTTGAATATCTGAAGACATAGACACTGACCACTGTCATGCTATTAATTGTGGCTTGGGTCAGAATGGTGCAAAATCACCAAATCAGTCAAACGAACGATAGTAAATGAAGTGAGTTGGTTGAAAGAAAAAGAAATCAAAATACAGTAATAAAGAATAATAAAAGGTCAAGGATAAACAAAAATTTTTAGAAATGCTGTTATGGTCATTTATTTAGATGTCCAAAAGTGCCTGAAAAGGATGCCACGCATGGTGATATACACTAGGACCAAAAAAACCCAGAGGACAAATGTGAGACAGACATTGTAATGAAAGAAAGCTCAAAAGCATGTATAGAGAAATTAAGTAATAAAGCTGGTGAAAAGAAGAAGCCATGGAAAGGGCATCATTTCAGCTCTATTGATGCTGCCTAAGTGATAGAGGAAAATTGAAAACAAACAAAAAACACCTGAAAAAACAATAATATTTAGGACTGAATAGCAGATGTCCTGTGAATGAGTGAAGGATATCGATCAGTACCACAGCTGTAGTCTTTGCGTGTCATGTCCAGAGTAGACCTCAAAGGTACATGATTTAGAATTCTCCAGCTGGCAAAGAGTGTTCATGCTTTCTTTTCCCTACATTTTCAAGTAGCTCAGTCTGAACTGCGTGATTAAAGTTTGATTAAAAATACATACTGATTTATATAAAAGTATATGCCAGTAGTCTGGTAGTTGTAGGTCACAAATATAAAATGATGGGTTGGTTGCAATACATCTATAGCTACTAGAAGTGTAAGTTGAATTCTTGCAAAGGTGCACTCACTTATACTTCTGGACTTTCCAACAAATATGTTCTTTATGAAGTCATTCTTTTCAGAAACTAAGGTTTCCCTCCAGCCTATGGAAGATACTTCTCACTGCTAAGCTGTGAAGATTCAATGCAGGACATTCAGTGGCAATTCCTCGCCCATGGGATACACTAAAGCAGCATTGCCAATGGTGAATGATGTGCTCTATCAATAGGTCTTAAAAGGAGAATATAGTATAGTATGTCCTTTCACTGAGCAAGGAAAGAAAAGATGTAGGTATTATGTATTTAAACTATGCATTCTGTGTCCCTGTTCAAAATATGGGCTTGCACAGCTATATCAGATAAATCAAAAATCTGCATTTCATTCATATGATAAGACTTGGAAAATGTGTTACTAGTCACCTAAAAAGACAAGTTTATGTACAATATCTTGAAAAACTATTTGACAACAGAAGGTTGGATGTGACACATATTTGACATCCTAAAACCTCAAACTAGTAAAACTTTGAGGTCAAGCAAAGGTAAAATCAGAATAACCCTCTTCAGATTTTTATCGTGTATGATAGGACCACAAATAAACTTTAAGTTGCCCCAGCTTCTAACATGTCTGAACTTGACTGAAAGCTAAAGAGAAAGCTTATCTATTGATTTTCACATGTAAGCTAAATGGTAAAATAACCTTGACTCATTAAAGATGTCAGTGTTGTAGATGATTTGGATATCTTTGCCATTTGAAAGTAACATATGGACAATTTACTCAAGTTGAGTTATTCTTAAGTAATTTGCAGTGCTGCACAGCTTAAGATTTTTCACCTTCGTGATTACCAAGAATACTTTAGCATTAATCACAATATTCAACAGTGAAAAGAAAAGCTAGTCTATTTATTGAATCTGTACAAGAAGTAACATTTCTTTTTACACTTGTAAGCTTTACAGTGGGTTGCTTATTGAGATTTTGTCAGTGCATGCACAAAAAAAGTTATAAATAGGAATATATGATTAAAAATTGCAAATTATTTTGCAAATAATAGGTCCATTGTAAAATACCCAGAATGCCTTATGAAACAGTGTCAGTGCTTGCCCATGTGTTGCATAAATATTACCTATCTAGCCTGTCACCTCTAGTCTGTGAGACAACCAAGATTTTATTTCTAATTGGTTTTTTTATTACTATCAAATAAAAAAGCTCTGTTCATAAAAAATTATTAGGGCTGTTTCACCAGAAATGTTGTGGTCTGGGATTGCACCTTTTCCTAGGTAAAGTTGCCATCTCTTTTCTTACTGAAAAAGAATTACTTTCTCCCCATTTGGCAGAATTATTTCAGCTATGTCTCTTGATCTGTTTGGCTTCTAAATGGATACAAGGGTAAGGCAAAGATGAAAAAAATTTACTCAGACTGCATGGGATAATAAAAGGGTAGGTGTCATGTCAAAGAAAGTTTCCTTACAGGAAAAAAAATGTGTTCAGACATACTTCAGATGTGACCCTGATATTCATACTCTACATAAGTAAACTTTGTATCTATTTACAATTTTCAGAGGATAAAAATAAATGTTCCTCATCCTAAGGCTTTAGGGCAGCTTATTCACCTAAGTAGATAATCTGTGATGCTCTAAGTATGAATATGATACTGAGAGTGGATGGGCTTGTGCAACAGGATTTTTAAAACCACAGAGTATGATGCTTATGCAATATTATCTTTATATCTAGAATATTTGTAAATTCTGCATGTGAAATTTCAAGTTTTATAAAACAACACTGGAGGGAATTGGATGGATGGAATAGACAAGGTCTTTCTGAGATCCTCTGTCTGAATATGGCTTTCTATCCTTTTTACAGCCAGTTCTTGTCACCCATCTCCTGAGATGGTATTTTTAAATGATGTGCCACAAGTAGAGCTGAGACATTTGTACCTGAGCATGCTTCAAAATCAGAGTTCTGCTAACTTGTATGCAGATGTTTCGCAGTCTCCTCAGATTTTCTCTTGCAATTTTGTATCGGAAAGACAATATGTGAACTGAGGACAGATTTCAAAACAATCAAATGTAAATTACTGAATCTCGGTTCTAAAATCCCTAGAGGTCTGTGTGCAGAATTTGGCTAAGAAAGGCAGCAGTGCCTAGAAAAGGAGGGAAAGGGGGAAGGAGGCTGGGTCAGTGTTCCTTAGGGTTCTAAAGTTATAAAAGAAATTTGCATTTCCAGAGACAAATATGATTAAAGAATTTGGATTAGGAAGCTACTGGTGAAACTGAAGGAACATATAAAGTAGAATTTGTGTCTGTACTACTGTCAGTACTTGAGTTTCTGGGAACACTACACATCTAGAAATGAAGATTTGCTGCAATTTGTGGTGCTTCTAATTAAGTCAAATTGTGGTTACAGACCTGTGTCCAGAACTGTTTTCCTCTGCTTGAATTATGTTGGATCTCTCCTTAGGAACAACTCTCTATTAAGTTATCATTTTGCTAAGGAACACTCAGTCGGAGTTTTAAGATTCCCCTCCAAACAGAAAAGAGAATACTTGGTCAAGAATCCAGCACTGGTCTGAATCAGTTAAGAGCTCTGCAGGGGGTTTTTTGCCCCCCAAAGAATCGTATCAAGGACAGTCTACAAAAGGAAAAGTCAACCTTTCTGAAAAGGAAAACAATGAAAATAGTTTTATTTGGTAAAAATAAAAAACTTCAAAGCTTGTTTTCTCATGAATTTCTACTGAAGAAAAACGTAAGGTAGTGTCTGTAACCCAAGTTAGGAGGAAAGTTGACTGAGTATTGACAGACACCATAAAAACTGGTTTAAAAGCTTGATGTTTTGAGGAGATATACTGTTCTTAGAACAAACATTATTGCAGAATGATACAAACTACACTAGGGAAATCAGCTAGAAGGACTCTCTGAGTATGTGGCAGCTTTGAAGAAGTTGGCAGGAGTGTATCTTTTTGGGACAGCCATAGATCAGGCATTGTGGGACAGAAATGTTTATGACATGTGAAACTGTCATCTGTAAAAGCTTGCAGCCTGTGTGCAGACACCCATACAAACACAACTACTTTAGCATTTAGAGCTTAGAAAAGAATAGTCATATAAAACTTCATTGTAACAGTAGGGATCATATTTTTGAAGTGACAAACAAAATACACAGATATTTTGGAAGAAAGTATTTTTTTTCCCCAAGTATCCATCTGAAGAAAGTGGGGGAGTAGCCCCTAAATCAAATTGTAGATGGAAGAAGTATAAATACTTTAAAACAATGATATGAGATACAAGTTTGCTGAAAAAATTGCCTCAGCAGAGATGGTGATGAAGTTGTTGGTCTTCTTTCCTATGGATACGTTCTCCCTGGGAAGATAACCACAGAAAAACAGGTGAGCATTAGGGAGCATAATGTAAGAGGGACACCAGGGTGATATGTAAGCAGAAAGGTAATCCTCTCTGTTCGGTAGGATGTAGTTTAAAAGGAAGAATGGATGAATGCTTGAATATTAAACTGATTGTAAGTGTTCCATGAATTAAATATAATTATTTAGCATAATTTAAAACACATAACAGCTCACCACTGACAAAATTTTCCTTTTGGTCCCAAGTAGAAGGCTTCCAAAATTAGAGACCACTGCTGATATGAAACGTGCATGTCCAGGAACTTACCTTGGTATCCTACATATGATAAATCCAAACTCATAGATATTGTTACTGAGTATTTATTAGCAAGATAAGATACTAATGCATACGAAGAAACATGAAGTGGGTTATTAGGACTTTTAATTTGAAAGGACAATTAAAGCTAAGCATCAAACCAATTTTGCAAGGATAGAATGTAGCAGAATACACAAGGCAGCACACCCGATCAGAGATTTGCTTGGGCAGATATTACTCAAAATCACAAAGACCTTGATATTTATGGCTTTAAGTTCTGCCTACTACAAAGTTTTGATGGTGTTAGGGGTGGGCATCTGACAAAATACCTGTTTCAACCAGGAAGCAGTATCAAGGGTTCCATTAGCATTCACCCATGGGAAAAATTGTTTCTTTAGAATGTAAGTTCATGCAGCTAATTTTGAAACTGAGTTTCTAAATATAGTAAAGAAAACGTTTCATCAAAGATGGATAAGAGAGTATCAGGCATCTGGAGACAAATCTCTGCCTGCAAGGAGCAGGGAGTTGGATTCAATGATCCTTATGGGGCCTCTCCAATTTGAGATATTCTATGATAATGTGATCTTTTTTGATAAATAAAGCAAATCTCTGACTTCAAAATTTTCAAAAAGCAAATACAGCAGTATTGGCTATAACTACTGTTACATTAAAGCAGCTGATTTACCCTAATTTACAAGTATTAACAAGTAAAAATTTCTTAAGGATATCCTGATATGTATCAATGAAATTAGAATTTAAGAAAAAAATGTAATATTGGACTTCTTGGCTTTAAACTGCTATAGACATGACAAAAGAACAAATAACAATACATGATGGAAGGAAAAATGGGAAAGAAAATGAAAGTGGATCAAAGCTGCAAGTTAAAGCCTCTAGGAGAGCTAAAGGAAAGGCAAAGTATATTTCAGTGAAATATCAATTTCGCATAGAATTAAAAAAGTAAGAATGCTTTAAAATCTAATTGTTTATAGGTTTACTGCTCGGTTTGTTTGATCACATACTATTGTATAATGACAGGAATGTTCAGCAGATATTTATTTATTTTAAATAAAACAGAGATGTACCTGTACCACATGATGCTGCTGCAATCGGAACTTTACCCTCTCTGGCAAAGGTTTTTAACATTCTTAAGTTAACTGTCCAACATATCTCACACTCAGGAACTACCCAGAATTTTTCTAAACCATAAATGTTAACCATAAAGGAATGGAAAATGGCAAATTCCAAGAGACTCAAAGACTGTAAGTGATTTCCAAATATTTCAAAGGGTTCAGAAGTTTAAGCAGACAGTTATGGGATAGAATGGTGCTAAATTTAACTAAAAAGCCATTACTCACAAAGTAGCTAGAAATTTAATTAAAAGAGGCAAAAGTATAGTCAATGCCAAATTATTCTCCAAAAGACAGGAATCATCATCAAGCTGTAAGGAATTTTTTGCTTGAGCCTTTTAATAGGATTAAAGACTTCAGTTATAAAAACATTCTGCAGGTAACAGAGCAATTGACTTATTATTAAAAGATATTATAGTTAATAATGGGTGGATCCCTACGTGGATAATAGGGCATACAAATTTAATTTATAGACAGATGACAGAAACTAGCTGGTTTTGCTAGTAAACAATAAAGGGACTTTTTCAGTCAGATCCAGAATTTCAAATCTGGATCCAGTCTTAACTAACTTCTTAATCAAAAACACAAGTGTCAGTATCACATATTTCAGATGACACGCATGTTAGTGGGGTACACATGATGAGCACTTCTCACTTTCACAGAGTGATTTGAATGGCTTGTTAAAATGGGTAGGGCTTGTACTTTTCAATACAGCACTATAAAACATAATATATTGGAGAGTGAAAGAAAAAAAGCACTCTGGTTAGAGAATTGAATAATTCTGGGCAGCAGTAACTCGGAGTTGAAACACAGTACTGAGTCAGTCAGAGACAACTGCTGATGCTGCTCTTTCTGCAGGACCTGCCTCCATGGCTCCCACTTTCCTTTGGTATGAAAATAAAACCAATATCAGGTAGCAGTGTGGAACTCAATTTCACTTTGTACATAGCACACAAAAAGGGTGAGTAGGATATATATCCATCCATACTTCAGCAAGGACATAGAAAACCAGAAAGAGATAAAGATTAAGAGACTCTAAAAAGGGCTTTGAGGAAAGAAATTACAGGTTTTAGAATCCAATGGTTTAAGGATCCTCAGTTACTTATTTTGTAAATTAAATTGAGTGGGGCAATCCAACATCAAAATACATGGTAGATTTTCTTTTGGAATCTTGAAGGCAACGCTCAAGCTAAGAGTACAGCTGACTGACTCTGTGACAGATGTCTCTCTGCAATGGCTCTGATTCTGTGGGTCCTTATTTAAGGACCTTATTAGATAGCTTATTAGATGTGCAACTCCACAACGAGATGGTAATTTTAACCAGATCTACCCTTGGCTTTCAGCAAGGCAAAGGTAAGGCAATAGGGCTTTCACTCTTCCCAAAGGCACATCTGGGCTGTTGCTGTCTTCCTATCACACGTGATTTTTCAACAGCCCCTTTCATGAATTTCTGACTGAGCATTAAGTGCCTTTTCACACATCTGGCTAATCAAACTTACGGACAGAGCTCCCTGTGTAAATCCTAACTCATAGTTCTCAGTGCAGAATCCTCAGGCTTCCAGCCCTGTATGTCTCATGTAGCTGCCAGCTTCCACAGGCCCATGCAATTTTGTTTTATATGTAATGTTAGATCTCAAGGCTCAGTGAAGGATTTCTTGTGTAACAATTTGGATTATGGACTGCATAAATGATTCCTTTCATGAGACTCTTGTTTCCTGATAAAATTCTGTCTCTTTTCATCCTTACCCTATTTCTCTGTTTCACTACCTCGCAGTCTGCCTTCAGCTGCTGCCTTGGAAAATGGATATCCTGGAATCACACAGCAGTTCTAATTGTGTTTGAAGAAAAGTACAGGTTGATGGACTGCAGTAAAATGCTGTGATGTCTTGACTATACTGAGGGGCTGATCTCAAGATGTTTCAGTTATAATGCACCTGGTAACTGAGAATGGCTTGGGTTGTGGTGCAGAGATGTCGTGATGCTAGTCAGAATTTAGGTATTAACATTTGCAGGGTGGAGGGGCTGTATTAGCTCCCTAGTGGATTTTGTCTTTGTTTTTGTCTTGGAGCTGTTTTTGATAGCAACATGTATGTCAGTTATATAATTATTATCCCATGCCTTTCAATACACACGTTCTCATTCGAATGGTGGTTTTGTAAAGGTGTGAAACATATGAATGCATTCATATATGAATATATTTTGCAGCTAAAATTACCATTTCTTGAACTTGGAGGAAGCTACTATTTGGAGATGAAAAGCATTCCAGCCTGATCTATCTCTATTTTCTCTTCTGCAAAACTTCATGTCTGTCTGACTCTGTTTGCTGGAAGAGAGGCTGAAAATTTGGCAGTGCTTCTTAGTGAATAAAAATGTTAAGATTGATACCTTTTGAAAGATCACTTTTTTCCGAATATGTAAAATGCCACATGGTATAATATAACTTTTAATTTAATGACAAAACAAGCTCAAATACTGCATTATTTTGGTTTGGTTTGGGTTTTATTACATCAAGTTGCTTTACATTTCATATTTTACTTGGTTAGTGCTTAGCTCTACTTGGGAAATGTTGGTACTCTGGCTTTCTTTCTATTTCTGTTTTATTTTCCACTAAAATATCACATGCTTTGAAAATTAATTTGGAGGGAAAATAGCATTTGTTACAGTAATATGTTTCATCATTGTATAGGATATCCTCTGTATCACTCCATCTATTCAGGGTGCTACTGCAATTAACGCAATCACTCTGTAACCTGGCATTTCATAGCAATAATGCTGGCCTTTATGTAGCCTGTCTCCTGTTTTCTATTGTATAAAACTTTTCACTGCAGATCTCAGCATGGTTTTGAAAATGCATCTGTCTTATTCTTTATTTTATCACACAACCTTGAAATAAGAAGTTAATTTCTATCACAAACTTGACCTTTAATGCAGTTGAGCCTTATCTTTTCTCATACTTTTTCTTTAACCTTCTAAGATACAAAAGACATCTTAAACCCATACAGAGCGTTAAATCCTAAATATTTTCTAAGCAGCTATGATCTACTTGCCACATTAGAGTTGTAAATTAAGGTCTCATGTGTTGCAGGAACCAGCCTTCCATATCACAGTTTTCTCCCCTGAATGAGGCAAGAGTCAGTCAGTAAATATATGTGGTCAACCTCAGATTTGCCTCACTGGGAGTTCACATGTATTTTTAACTGCCTTCAATTGTTAATGTATTCCTCAAATGAGATGCATCACCTTGAAGAATGACTTTTTGCCCTCTGGGAATACACCAAACAAGTATTTCATTCACTATGATAATCAGTTCTACCTCCAGCAACATATGAAACCCAAACTTAATAGGCACTAGTGATTAGGTTTTAAGACACAGAGTCATCACTGTCCACTGCAACAACAATAATAATAATACGAGGAAAAAAAAGAGGAGAAAAAATGCACTGCGTTTGCTTTTAGGAATCATTAATAAAAGCAATCTAACTACCAACATTTGGGGAATATGCCTAATAAATATAATGTGTCTTGTCATTAAAGAAAAAAATGATGGTAGCATTTTTTATTAATTTAGACATTTTATTGAGCATAAATAAAAGCTACTACTTAAGTTGTACAACCCTGGAAGTCAAATAATAATTAAAAAAAAAACCAAACAAGTAAAATCGCAAAAACAAAAAACAAGAAAAAGGAATGGGGAACTGCATATCATGTTTTTCAAAAGGCTGTAATTATAAAATTTATAATGAAAGGAAAAATGTGGGGAAAAAATGAGAAAACTGACCTCCCTGAACAGTTTTCAGTGTTAAAATTACTCAAGATCTTCCTGAGTTAAACTTTTATAGAAAGCAGAAAAGATAGTTATATGGCATTACGGAAGATAAAAAATCAGCCTTTAAATCAGCAGCTTAGGTTGTGGACAGTAAATGATACAGTGGTTCCACTTTCTTGGAACTAAGAAGCAGAAGAAAATGAAGAAAGATGCCAGTGACAGGGTGAGGATGATGAAAGCAGGCTAGCATTATGAATGATATGTTAAGTGATTGGCTCAGATGGAATCATGGGATTGCTGCCTTTTGCAGATGCTGATTTTCATCTATATTGTTTGCCTCCTTCTCAGAAAGGTCTAACATATGCAGAATGTGTGTGCATGCGCATGAGCAATATAGAACAAATTCAGATATATATTTACATGATAAGTTATATATTCTTATATGTTCAGAAGCCACCTTATCCCTTTTAATGTCCTTACGCCTGATCCATTTAGCTAATCAGGATAGCTTACTTCGACATAAACCAATAAACTGTGTCTTACACGAATTAATATCCTCCTGCTTTCTTTATTCATGGGAATATAACATTTCTTTTTTCATTTGTCTACCTCACTGAGAGGGAAAATATTTTGGTAGTTTTGTTTTGTTGTTTTCCTTTTTTTACTAATTACTAATTCTGAAAGGTATCTTCTGATCTGCTAAACTGCATAAATACAAGAAATAGTATTTCTACTTAATAACAACGTGTTGTCTAATAGGAAGACATACTGAGGTCCTGTTACATTTTCTTTGATGTGCTTTAAGCTGCATACCGTGCATTCTCTGCTTACAAACTAACAGGCATTACCAGTGCTGGCTTCTTTGTGTGGACAAACAGAAAGATAAAATGATGCCTAACATTGATGAAATATATCAGAAACACATGCATGCAATTAAATGTAATACTAATTTTGAAGGGTTGTTTTAATAAGATTACCTTAAGCAACATTTTTGGCATCATAAACAATTCCTAACTCCAAGCTTCATCTCTGAACATTAACTCTTTAGTACCTCATTCATTTATTTTTATCCCTGTATTCTTTGAATATTCTAGCTTTGCAGTTGAAACAATTTGAATTTTAAAGGGTCTATTGGGGGGGCTCAAACACTAGTGTCTAAAATAACACCTTAAATTATTTTTCTATAAGATTCTGATGTGAGTAAAAAGTCGAATCTTCCCATTTTATCTAATATATGGCTTTTTCTTAGCTGTGCAATTTAGATACAAAATAATTTGCTTCAAAAACACCCAGCATTTTAAGAGATGTACACAAAGGTGTGTAGATATCTACATACTAATAAGGATGTACTAATTTTCATCTGAACATGTTGTTAGAGATTATTCATTTGATGAATAGTTATAATGGCCATGATAATATTTAGGATATCATTTCTGGCAAAATTATGCCAGAGAACTATTCAATTTAAAGTTTCTTAGCTTTAGACTCTATTCTAGATCAGGTCAGTGGCATTTATGTAACTAATTTCTTGCTGCAATCCTATCACTTCACTGAATATTTACCAATTGCTTGTGGGGAAAAATAATGAATTCCTTTTTTCAGAGCAATAAATATTGATAATTAAACTAATGAAGTATTATTATTTTTTCTAGCCTGGACATAGAATTGACCCAGGTGCTCATTATTAAAACTTTTTAATATATTTTTGCAGAATGAGAAAATGAACATCAGTGAACCAATATAATTAGCATGCCTTCTAAATAGATGATATAGTTATATACTTGTTAGTATTAGGAGATCCTACAAATTTCATTTATCAAGATACAGCCCAGCAGGCATTTTCTAGTGAAAAGGGCGCCTGTGAATCCCCAGTATACCACTCAGATCACCCCCTGAGGGGAAACGCAACTTGCATTCAAATCAAACGTTTTCCTATCAAATGCTCCACTAATGGCTTTCCTATGAGACCCAAGCCTCTCAGTCACCTACTACCTATTTAGACATGTCAAAACAGAATTCGTTGTTTATTTGTATTTCATTGAAGTGAGTCTGTTTTCTCATATTGAATTTGTATCCAAACCCCAGGTTGTCAATACTACTTAGTTAGATCTGCTGTTTGTTGTGTTTTTCTCTGCATGCGATCCAGGGGAAAAATTAGTGTCACTCATGCCAGTATCAACCCTCCTATAAATCCTTAAGCAGTGTATTAAATAATTTTATAAAGTAACTAGCATATATATTGAGGGATCTTGGAAACAGTTCTCACATTTAAAGCTGTTTTATCAGATGCAGTGATGACTTTGCTCTGCTAAGGTTTGCCCAGAAAAAGCTAGAAAAATAACTAGTGTCAGGAAAAAAAGAAGGGGGGGGAGCCATTGTTTTCAGTATTTCTCTAAATTACAGTAAGTTTAATTGCCTCACTTCAATATAGCTCAACTAGTCAGTAGACATACATGACTGCAGTGATTTTTTTGTGAAAATTATTGAAATTAATTCTGTGAGCAGCCTCTAAGTTAGTTTACTTGTGCTTAAGCCTAAATCTGTGCATTAAACATTCCATAAAAACAAGAACTAAGTGTTATGTTTGATATGCACTTCAAAAGCCTAAAAGGCCAAAGAAAGCCCTTCCTTAATTATTGAAGAAGTGTCTGTAAAGGAAACATGAGCAAATAGCATTCATGCTTTCATCCCCAGTAACCTTTTATTGTCCTTTTCTTCAGATGGCCAAGTCAGTATATTTAATAAAGGGAGCAGCAACCATCAAAGAAGGCAGGGGTCTAATAAATGGTCCTGATTAAAGGCCCTGACAGGGTATGAACTTTGCATAAATTTTCCTATGGTGTCAGGCTAGGATCCTGATTGAAAACCCATTAACATAATCACACATTTAGAGGAAATGCTGTAATGTATCAAAAACATTTCCCTTAGTGTAATAATTTTAAGGACATTAAAATGCAAATGATAATAAGGAGCTGTGTTTTAGTGATGTTCTGAAAGCCTGATTATTCAAATATTTAGTATGAAATATGGAAGCTCCTTTAACTAATGCATCTACATGATTTCAAAGATTTAATCTATATTTGTACTTGAAAGACTTTTATACCACTACTGCATATTTCCTGTTAATTTAGACTTGCAAAATCCAGCAAGAAATTTAGTTTAAATGATAGTGCTAAGTGCTAAGACCTTTTAGCCTGGGGAAAAAAAAAAAGTCTGTGTTGAAACCAGGACACAAGCCATGCTCTTTCATTAAGTACTGAATTGTCCACATTTTGGCATTGTTTGGCTTATAAAAATAGTTTGCAGAATTTGAATCATACTTTTCTCTGTTTCTATTAAAATATATGCTTAAAACAGATGGGCCATTCAATCTCAGCAATGATATTCTTTAATGCTAATTTTTAACAATAAAAGAAACGCTATCCTCCCACACACAAATAGCCATAATTATGTAAAGAATGACTGCTTCAGACTGATGACTTTCAATATGCTTGAGTCTAGCATACTGGTATAAGAGGCCAGAAAGGTCAACAGTAATTCATAACTGCTATAAAATTGTGTAGCATCCTAGGGCTTCTGGAGGATGCTGACATTATCATGCTTCTTCTGCTGGTTTGTATATGTAAATTTGTGATAGGAAGTGCACTGCTTTGCCATATCGCATGCAGAGCATCAATCAGGCAGTAGAATACATCAGAGTATTTTCATTATGCCTAGTTATTTACTGCATCAGAAGAAATTACCCTGGCAAGCCAAGCGGCCTTCTCTGGATAGCATGATATGACCAACCAGGTTTCAGCTCAGAAGTCTTGTAAACATTACAGGATTAATCTCACAATCACAATCATCAATCTTTCCTAGTCCTGCCTGGGTGCAACTGCAGAGATTGGTAACCAGGCAATGTAGATTTAAATTTAACCCTGAACATCAAGAGCTATATGTCAGATCCGTGCACCATATTACAAACACCTATATTTTTACTCCAGCTTTAGTACAAAATGATGAAAACATAAAATTTTTGTACTTCAAATTCATGTCTAATTTTTCATTCCCAATTTTGATGCATTACAGGGAAATAAGAAATATTCTGAAAAAGATACATTTCATAATACCAGAATCTAATGCTAAAATGATGCACTGTGATGCCTAGATCTAAGGTATGTATTAGAGACAACTGACACTGCAGTAAAATGTGGAGTAGTAATACAGGTTCAAGACCAGACTTGGGCTCCCTGGCACTGAGCCATTAGAGGTTAGGGCACTGTAGGGGTAATGTACTTAGCCTCTAACAAATGGAGCATTAAATACATCACGCTGACTCATAGGTAGCACTGGCACCAGTTTCTGAAATGACTGCTTGCTTGCCCTCTTGCCAAAGGAGGGAGAGATTCTGGCAAATCTAGGTGCTCTGTGTAAAAATGAGGAGCTGGGAAAGGAGAGCAGCCTATATGAATGTTTCATCACTGTGTGTTTAACTATATGCAGTATATAACCTAGCCTACAGAGGTAACGCAGAAGATAACATGTATTCTTTTTCTTTTTTTTTTTTTTTTTGAAAGTCACATGAAAATAGCAGTGATAGTGATCATTTTTCAGTAGTCAAGAAACAATAAATATATAATGAGCGGATCATGTATAGAGACTGTGTGGCAGTTTAATTTGAACTCTGATCTTTATTTTTATTCTTGTTCAAAATACTTTTTTGCTACATGCATCCTAAACATCTCCTTTTCTATCTCTGCATCCTAAACCTTTTTCTCCCTTTCTATCTTTTTGCCTCTGGTTTTCTCTCTCTCACTCTGTCTCTTTGTCTCTCTTTCTCATATATATAGTTGTTCTGTTTTATAGAATGCCTATAAAAATTGTTAATAAGCTTGGGCTTACTTTTATGATTTACAGAAATATTAATTTCCATGGGTTTCTGCCTTTCTCCTTATTTAATCAGAACTGCAGGCACTTTGCTGCTGTATATGAATGCATTCCCTCTGTAATAGGTTCCTGTTTAGCAAGAGAGCTAGCCTCTGCCTACTAAATAATTCTTGTATAATATGCAGCGATCATACTCATTTGGTCTTCAATGATGAAAACTCTGAAGCACAGTGCCTAGCTGATGCACAAATGTGAAACCACTGATTTCAGAGATGCTTCCTGATTTATGCCAGCTGAATGTCTCATTTAGAGCATGCTTTCCTTCTACAGATGTGGGGACTGAACAGTTAAATGCAGAGAGGATGGGTGTATTGCAGTGTTTGCTCCATTATTTCTGTTCACAATCCTCCTCCCCCAAATTGATTTTTTATGTCTTTGACCATTTTTAAATAACTAATAGCCTGATATACTTTTGTGACTATCTAGTCACATGCTGTTCCCTTCACAGGTCCAGTTAAACCCACAATACGTAAGTCTTCCAGTGCAGATAAGACAAATGTGTACCACCTCACACAGATGAGCTTGGTGCCCGTGGGGGTGTGGGGGGTATGAGACTTACCTGTTTGCAGACAGGAATCACAAAGCTCTTTAGGAGGCAAAAAGCACATTAATACAATGAGCTGGCAGTATGATTCCCAGTTCTTTGTGGCTTGTTACCATAGTGAGATTAGGCATTTCTTTGACCACAGGCTTGTAGAAATGTCTTGGGTAAGCAGGAAGAGATGACAATAGTATAAAAAAATAGCCTGGCCCAGAGCCTTAGTGCAAGATATGCTTCTGCCTCTCATGCCTAGAACATCTGCAGTCTCTGGGCAGCCAGAGTACAATCCTTTGGGCCCAGCTGTGCCATGGCAAATGTAACCTCCTATCCTTTTGCTGGAACATGGTTAGGCTGGCACTACCAGCGGTGTACAGAGCAGGTACACAACTCTGCATGCACACATAGAAGCCCAAGACTCCTGAGAGCAGCGATGCCTTAAACCATGGCCTGCACATAAGGAAATGATGGTACCTACACTCGCCTTTAAAAGACTCTGTAAAGAAAAAGAGCTACATTTTCACCCATTTTCAAAAATCCCATATAAGGAGATATTAATCTTCTTGTTCAGTGCTAGAAGACAGTGATTATTATTTTTTCTGCTTTTAATATTAACTGACGACACAGAATGAGAAGCTGACTTATTGTAAACGATCACAGAACAAAAAGCAAGCTGAAAATTCCACCGTTTGCTAAGGCTTAATCCACAGCATGACATAAGGCAGGTCACTAGACTAAACTTGAAGGAAATTTGCCCTAGAGAGTGTCGCAATACATGTCAGCTTATTAATTTAGAGACCTATTAGTGACAGGCCACAAACCCACTCATAAATTTACAAAGAGTAAAGGACTGAACAGAACTGTTCAATTCCAGAAATTGCTCATCTGTTTGGTGAAATATGAAATATAATTTTTGAACCTCTCGTACTAGATACATGTAGGAAATTCTGAGCTGACAACGTTTTATGGGCCAGGCAGATTTTTCTAAGCCACTGAATGACATTGCAGTGTGTGCTATCTTATGAGGACCTGCAGCTCTAGAAGAGGCAAGGGAAACATTCCCTCTGGAGTCCCTCTAACATGCCTGAGCATTTCTACCAGCTGCTGCCCTCAGAGAAAAATACCAATAAATGATGCTTAGTGCTAGGAGCTGAGAGCATTAGTGCACTGACAAGGACATCACCCAACACCTGGAGGACAGTGAGGAGATGTCATGAGCAAAATATATTTCCATGATGTCTCCCAGTCTTCTCATTTCCATTCATGGCGGCAGAACCACTGGCACACTCTGTGAATGCTATCAGCTGTGGCTGCAGGAGTTACTGTTCCACCTTTGAGCAACAGCTGTGTAAGAGTGAGTTTTCCAAAGCTAAACGGTTTGGCTACTGATGATGCTACCTACATGAAGCCCCATTAAAAAGGATATATGAGACCACTTCAACCATTCACAGTTTTGCAAGGCTTAAATTCTGCTTGTCTATACAAGAAGTTAGTATGCAGTAAGAACGGGAGTGAATTAATAGAGCACTAACTACAGCACCTCACAGGACTGGGCTCTTTCTTTATATGCTGTTCAGATAATAAGTTCTTTAAGGAAAATACTCTGTCTTCATTCCTGTCAAAATAGATACCTTTTTGTATGGATATTCCTAATATGCATTGTTTGGTGCTACACACTTCACTTTCTACTAAAGGCTATGCCTGTGTAATGCAACCAGGCTATCATAAATTCACACCAGTGCTTGCTAGTATCTACGTTCTCCATCTAGACAGCCCCAACCAAATGGTGGCAGAGCCTAAAGCAGGACCTGAAACGCATTCCTTTATACACAAGCCTGAGGCTATCTCCCCAGCTATTGCCCCAGCTCAGCTCTAATTCAGTGAAGTTAGCACGATGTTGTGGGAGCAGTGATTCTTAAACAGTAATGAAAAGCAAGAAAAGTCCTTAAAACAGGGGCATCAGTCTTCATTAATGAAATCTAGGATTCACTACTTATCCTTTCAACAATAGCATCCTATACTCTTTTAAAAGCCTGCCCAAAATTATTCTTAGCTTTGGTCCTCTGAACTCTTCTTAACCGTTTGGTTTTTTCTTATCTCTTGCATCAAACAGCATCTAACACCAACCTTCTTTCACCACCTCAGAGTAAATCAGGATGCTCTAGGAATCCAACCTGGGCTGTTTTATTGTACCTATCACTGTAGTCTGTATGAACTCAGCATCTCCCAAGACCAGGTTCTTTGTTTATATGCCACTTAGGTTATAAGGTCTTAGAGAAAAATACTCTGGTTTCTTCCCTGCCTTAATAGCCTAACCTACTGTTTGCCTTGCACAAATAAACTGTAATAGTATTTGGATGAATTTAATAAAAATGTTTATCCACTTTACCTATTCTCAACTTTACAATATTGGAGTCACTTAATGTGGCAGTTTTAGCTGCACTTCGGGATTGTCCATCTGTAGGGGAAAAAAAATTAAGACCTTCACCATTTTGGGCAGAAACTAGAAGTGTATATGCATTCTGCTTCACATAAATCTGTCAGCAGTCTTGGAGCTAGTGCCAGAAAGTAGATGGAGCACTCCACCCCACTAACAACCAGGTTTGTGGTAATGACAGACTAGCAAATATTTTATGTTTCCACTGGAGCCTTATCCCTGAATCTCTGTGTTTGTGAAACTCAGATGTAGGGTACCATAGAGAAAGCCACATCTCTTGATGAGACAGAAAGTGCCTGTTAATTTGTGTAAAGATTCCACCACAGAATATCTTTAATGATCACTTCAGACTAGAGACCACTGCTTAGGCATGTGTCCATGCTTAGTAGCTCTGACAGAGCTGGGAGGAGCTAGAATAAAACTAGGCAGACCATCAGGAAACCAAACAGTGGACAAGCCTACCATACTGTTATAATGCAATAGAATTAATAGGTTTTGTGCCCTCAGTTTCAAAGTCCTCTACTTTGAACATAAGCAACTTAGAGCAGTAAAAACTCAAATTCTGAGAACACTGATCCTGATGAAAAATTTACAGTTTAGGATCTTGTTGCATCCTCTGTCTTTTCTTAACACTAGAACTTTACTTCTATGTGCTTGGGAAATATATTAACTTGAAAAATTAAAAATAAAATGAAACCATTTTTATTCACAATAATTATTTATGCTGGCATTTAGACCTAGGAATGAGGATTTATTTTGATTGGCATTTTCCTCTAAACATTACTAAAAAGACCAGAATAAGCTCTTAAGGCAGCAGCAGACATGTACCACGCACTTTTAGAACTAGCTACAATGTCAATCCTGTGACCAGGTTTGCTCAAAATATATGTGACTTAATGCTGCAACAAAATACATGTAAAAACACTAAATTCAGGTTCTAACTCCTGATATTCTGACCTAGCTGATATTCTACTATCTTTTCCTCATTCTTCTTCCCCTTCATTCCTTGCTTTAAAGAAAACATTTGGTTGGTCAGCTTTCAGTGGCCAAAAAAGAGTTGAGTATGTGCATGTATAGATACAAAAACAATTTTCTACTTTCCTTGCAACTGTATAAGCTTTATCTCCATCCCAACTCATCTCTCTCTTTCCTTTAGTTCCTGTTCAGCATATCATATGAGTACCCTGAGATAATAAGCTCCTTGGGCAGAAAGTCATATATTCACTAATTTCATCAACACATGTCATATGTCTGTAACTCTCACACCCAAAAGGAAATTATGGATGTCTACAAAAAGCTTCTGTCCATATCTGTACTTCAGGTGACGGGTTTTGGAGGCATATATGTTTCCCTCATTTTTTTCCTTCTCACTTTTCTCCTTCCTTTTCTTTTATTTCTTCTCGTTCCTCCTGAAGCCGCACTATTATGGGAAGATTTGCTTGTGAGATGATTGGATTTGCAATCTTGAATTTTGTTAAATTTTTCTCGCAGGAGCAGGAGCCTAATACATGAAATACTTCTGAGCATTTGAACATAGGTTGCATACACTTCAGCATTTTCAATAAGCAAAGTTGCATGGTGGATCTTGGCTAAAAGCCAGTATCTAAAATATCCTTAAATATAAGGACCAGGAAGTTGATTTGTATCTGGATAATGAATGCAGAAATCCATTAGAGTGTGCAGATTTCCATTATGATCTCTTGGCAGGTTTTCCTGCTTAAGAGGTGGGCTGCTGAGTGTTGCACAAGATGAAACTTCTATGCAGCCCTCAGCCCTAAGTTAGGAACATGGAGATGATAAAAGCATGAATCACAGTTTCCAGATCTTCCTTTGACAGCAATAGGCACAGCCTCTTGGGGAAGGGGGAGCACAACCATTTCTTACCACAATTATCTCTGTAGTCAGGGCTATCAATGAATCTAATACAGACTCAAGATTGTTCTACATTATCAGCTAGTGGGGGCATATCCTCTGTTGAAGGTACAGTCAACATTACTGATTGCTCCTTTCAGCGTTTTGCATTAACTTACTTTTCCCTTTAGAAGGTTGTTTTAAAAGTTTTAAGTGTCTTGCTCAGCTATGAGTCGCTTTTTAGCTCCTCAGATCCTTGCATCAATTTAAACTTCTCTCATAATTTTAAGTTCCCCCTTTTGGGAGATAACATTGGTTGTAGAGGCTAAGATGGAGGTGGTGGAGCTGGTGAAAGTTCAGCAAAATTGTGGTATTGTAATTATCTCCAGGGATCTCTGAAAAGAAGGAGTGAGATTAATCCATGCAGGGCTCCATATAGGAAAACTATAGATTGACAACTATCTCACAATCGGCTGAGGTCTACTTAGAGATGGTTCTACACTACCTTGGGTATTTAATCACCCAATCACTGGAGGTCACCCATCACCAAAACCCAAACAATCTGCATTTTCTGCTCCTGCATGTAGCCTGATGATGATGTCTCAAATACACTGGTATAAGCCATATCTTTGCACCATAATGTTCATTGACCAGTCAAGAAAAGGATTTTAGAGAGTATTTGACAGCAGGTGAGATCATTTTGGTCAAGTGTTTAGTGTCCTGAAAGATCTATTGCACATTATGATGGTTGGGAGATTACTTTCTGTGAACCAGCATTTATGTTTCCGGTCATTAAAGTAGCCAGTTGCACTTTGCTAGCTTTTACTAGCTATTAGGGTCAAGAATTTGCTCAATAAATCATAATAACATATGTGAAGACATTTTTTAACGCTCTGAAAGTATACAGCACATTATTGCCCATGCCTATGCAGACTCCACCTTTTTTGAATATTTGAATCGTGCTTCTGCATTGCTCAAACTATAGTCCAGAGAACTCCATACATTAGGAAAGAGGCCTGAGTCCATTTTTTTTTTTCATTTTTATAGACTGAGGGCATGTAAGATATTGTTCAGCTCTCTGAGCTTGCACAAAAAACAGATATTTGTTTTTGTAATTGAGATCCATGCATGTGCAGAGTCATATACCAAGAGAAAGAAGCAATTTATGAGCTTTTCCAGCCTCATGAAGGAAGGAAGCCTTGAATTGGTTTTATTCCCCTCGGTCCAGTGCATTTAGAAATGAAAGACTGTGCTGGCCACAAGACAGTAAAGAATCTTCTATGTTCATAGAGTGTTACGCTTGGGTTTTTTCACTATGAAAAAAATTTTCATGAAAGACACTGCATGAGCCATTTGTCCATCTAAAATGGCATCAACGTTTGGAATGGAGTCAAAAATTTCATCCTATAGAATATATGTGTTGCTGTATATGATTATTATGTGTGTAAACCCTGTGTGTGTGGGTGTGTGTGTGTTTGCATGGTATGTTTGAGCACAGACCTTATTCCTCCTTTCTACCCACAGCGACCATACTCAGCATGGAAAGGTCAAGGCACACGCTTCCTTTTGTCACTCCCTGTACATTTATTTGTATATGCATTTATTTAAGTATGTACACACTGCAAAAGTGAAGAATTTTCATTCGTTATCAGTGAAATGCTGTTCATCCTTCCCTTTGAAAAGGAAGACTACGAAGATCAACAGGAGTAGGTGAACTTCATATTCACTGTAGTTCTTTGTGTTGCTGTCTGCCTTAAAAAACTTCATGAATTTTTAGGTTAAAATACAATAGAAAGATCTTCAAAAGGTGGTAATTTTATGAAACACATTTTGAAGAAGGGAACCTAAATTAATGGCTCTGTCTCTTCTCTGCCTCTGCTCTTAAATAATTAACATTTATTTGATTGAAGCAATATCTGATGTTATTTGATTGCTTCCTTTTAACACGGCCTGCAGGAAATACATCTATATAATATGTATATATGTATGTATATGTTTCAGTCTTTGGCACGGTCCTGCTTTTAATATTTTTCTTAACTCCTATCCTACATTTAAAATATCAAAAGTTTATAATGTCTGAGATGATATACTGTAAATGTAGTGATGGTTTGAGTCTGCGTTAGTTGGGCTTTTTCCTATTAAATCCATATCTAATAATTTGATTGCTTGAGCTCTGACTTTGTTCTTCTGTTATATTTGTTGCCACCCCAAAATTTCTTACCTACCAGGGCCATTGTGGAGAGGTTGGAGCTTAGGTGTGCTGTTGATGCTCCATGCAGATATGAAAAGAATAAAAAATAGTCAGAAGAACTATTTCAGCCTGGAAATTTAAATATTAGTCTCAGAGAAGTCTGTTTTAGGGGGATGGATGAGTTGGTTTTTTTTTTCTTTTCTCCTTTTTTTTTTTTTGTATTTTAGTCCATATTTTACTCTATTTTTTTTCCCTCAGGGCTGGAACCTTGCATTCATACAGCACTTCACACAGTGGGACCTTGATCCTGGCCAGGACCTCTGAGTGCTACCATTATACAAATAATAATAAAATGAAGCAGAACAAAACAGGAGCCCTATGGGCTAGTTTTTAATGCTCCTATCTCTTCTTCATCAAAATTAAACCAATTGAAAGATAACACTGAGCAAGGGATTTTTTCAATTTTATTTTCACTGATTGTACATTTCCATAACATGCACATCATGAAATGAGTGGATGACTCATTTTCAAAAAGAAATGATAACACTGGATTCACTTGGTTTTACTAGGCAGACTGCTAAGTATACATTGTTTAGTGACATCCTATTCTCCTGGACTAATAGTAATTTTTAAAAGGATTTAATGCTATGATACAACACTTTCTTTTTAATTGTTATTATTGTATTATTTTAACAATCTTAGTCTGTTAAACAAATCCACAAAAAATGCTTAATACCACAGAAACAGATTGAGCTAAATTTATGAAATTTACAGATTACCTAAAATGCTAGGAGTTAATTACAGTCTGCTTTCCCTGGCATGTCAGCTTGATTAAATTTGGAGTTCCAAGATGAATTGGCCCAAATTCATTAGTGTTCCCCGGGTGCATATGTTGGTCAAGGTCAAGCGAAGCACATTGACTGTAGCGTTAGTCAGGAGGGGGAAGGGTTTCTAAAGAAGGTGGACTCTTAAAAGGTCTGGGGTTGCAGCAAGAAACTTTGATACTTTTTAACTTAATAAATCTTGACAGCCTAATCATGGCTAAGCCTTTGCAGTGTTATTGGTACAGATGGCAAAGCTAGACATATTTAAAGAGATCTCAGCAGCTAGTGGCAGGAGAGCATTGAATCCAAATGCACTGTTGGGCTCTCAGAGAAAGTGCAAGAAGGGAGGATAAAAAGCTACACAGCATTTCCATCTCTTGACATCTCCAACAGCCTCAGATACAAAATATGATAAGGCTCCTGCTGAGCTAATAAGCCCAACAAATGTCTGTGTCCATGAAGTAGATGAAGTGGGATCAAGTAGTTGGGGGCTGCTGTATGAAAATAAGCCAGCACCCAGGGTATAATGGCACTGTAGAAAGCTGCAAGGTCAGGCTGATGACAGAAACACTGGATAAGTAGAGACCCCATCAGTAAAACAGGTTTGCTGGCTGGATCTGAGCCACACAACTATTAAAAAAAAAAAAAAAAAAGAAACGAAACCCTATGTTTCAGAAAACTTGTCTTGTTTAGTAAATAGAAGGACAGTGTTTGGTTTGTTGCATGAAAAACTGCAATTGTTTCCTACTTATTGCCATACAGATTGTAGATTAATAGTTTCTCTGCAAAACATGACGTCAAAACAGACCTGAAAAGAACATCTGACTGCAAACTAAAGGAGATTTCCAAAGAAAAAAGTAATACCAGATGAACAACAGATTTTTTTCAATATTACACTGTTTTTCTCTTAAATTTCATGTACCTTAAATATATCTCTAGTCATCTCACTCTTAAATAAAACTCTGTGAGTTCCAACAAAATAATTTAAGGTGAAATCATGCTGGATATACAAGAGATGAATGCAACTCCTTTCATTTGCAAAAACAAAAAAAAAAAAAAAGGAAAAAAAAAAAGAAGAAAAAATACCTATCATTCTGAAATAGCATTTAAATAATAATTAGGCAGTGCTCTGGAACAGGTCAAGCTGTTGCATTAATTCTTAATTCTTAATGCTACTTGTAAAGGTGTGTTCGAAAAGTACAGAACCCTCTAAATAACATGTGCTTTTGCTTGTTATATTTTGGAGATACCATAAAAAAATCTGACTACATGTCATGAAGGTCATACCTATAATTCCCTTTAACTATGTGATGTTTTAAATTTACACAAACATAATTATCTCTAAATTGTAGTGCCGTATATGTGCTACTGAAGCCAAAACAAGGCAGATCTGGTCCTGGGAGTAACAACAGTATTAGGAAAATAAATCAGTAGTGATAGATGATGAATATTTATGATTGTTTCTCTCCTACCATTTTAATCATTTACAGATATTTTCAGTTTTCATCCAGTGGAAGTACAACTGAACGCCGTGCCTCCCCTGGAGTCCTAAAGAGGATGCATAATAATGCGGCAGGCAGGCTCGTTGCCTCGCCCGGCCTGGGCCGTGTATCACAGCGGCGGGCGGCATTGGGATGCAGAGCGGCGCCGCTCGGCAGCAGCTCCGGGAGGCGCGGTGCCTCGGGCAGCCTCGGTGGCTCCTGGAGCTCTGTGCCGGCCTTGCAAAAGTGCATTGGCTGCTCCAGCCTTTGAGGCTGCAGCGTGTTGCTCCTGCCTACCCCCAGCCGGAGCCGCGGCGCTGGGCCGAGGGGACGGCGCGGTGACCCGGGCCCCTGCCGGGCCTGCTCCCACTGAGGAGGGGCTCGGCGGCAGAGGCTCGTACAGCCTGAGCAAGGGCTGCTATTCTCTTTGATCCTTCTGTGATGGTGCAAACTGGAGGGGTACGTCCCTCTGCTCTGAGGGGTTTTATTTGGATTAGGTTTGTAGGTGGCTGCCACTCACTTTAACAGCTCGTGTCTCCGTCCCCTCCCTTCCCTTCCATCTTGAATGCACATGACAGTATTTTTTCAGTCCTGCCAAGCATCCCAGTCTATATTTTCCCATTTATCACACAAACATCTCTGCACCTTTTTGCTGTACAACTCCTTCCAATCAGCAAAAAGCCCAGAAGCAATAATATATTTAAAGTACCCTGCCAGAGCATTTTCATTGCCTGCTGGCTAAGGAGAAAAGGAAGCCTGAGAGCTGGGGAACAGAGGAGTAGGAAGAGGCAGATGAATCTCCTCTGTACTGCACCCAGATCATGATACAGTCCTGAGCACAAACAGGGTGCTAGAAATGAAATAACATATAAAACACAATGTCTGGCATCCAAAGACGACTTAAAGCTCCACCCCAGGTATTTACCCTAAAATAGCATTGTAAGCATCTAGTTCTGCCTTAAATGGGTCAGAAAACACACTGACTTCATGTCCTTCTCGCTGCTCTCTCAGTGCACTTAAAGCTGTAAGAATCTGCCAGAAGTGAATGGGATGTAAAACTGTATGTAAACAAGTAGCACTGCTAAGCACTGCATTCAGGGCTGGGCTTTTGGGTTGAGAGCCATAGAACTTAATACCAGTTATCAAATACCAATTACTGAATTACTGAGGGCTGACAGTTTATTTTTACAGAAAAGCAGACTCATTTCACCTTTTGAGCCAAACCAGACAATGGAATGCAGTGGATAGCACCATTAAAACTAACGTGTGAGATGCAGGATTGCTGTTTAGCTGCATTGTGGGTTATCTGGTCCATCACAAAACTGTTCAAGTCACAGGTGAGCTGTAAAGAAGGAAGGGCCAGGTTCTGGCTTAGCAGCAAATTCTGAAAAGGGCAGAGAACAAAAACAGAAAGACAAGGGCTAGTTTGTGAGACAATTCCTTTGCTTGGTTGAAAATGTTGTTGCTAGAGGAGCCTAGTTACTTAAACCTTGCCTGGATTTTTGCTACGACCAGTGGCTGTTCCTGTAAGTTGTAATGGATCTATACATCACACGAAAAGCCATGGCTGCTTTTTCAGTCATGCTCACCATACTTCCTGAAGCAAGTATTCATGAAGATTTTCACCCACTCTTTGCAGCCATTGAATCTCGGGATTGATAATTTCAGGTAGATGATCTCATTCCAGTCTCAGTGCATCTCTTAAAGATTCAAAGGCCTGAACTGTATCAATTCAGACAGCAGCACGCAGTTTTATCGCAACTCAGAACTGATCCACTTAATCTCAGTGATGTGTTAGCTTTTTTTCAATAAAGGAGAGATGATCATGAGGAGCTGAAGGGGGAATGTGTTAAAAAGGTTCTCAATTCATGACTTTTATAGAAATTATGTTTTTAATGAGGGAGGGAAAACCCCCTTCATTCCAGTATTTTATTAGTATTTGAAAAAGAAAAAAAAATTGAGGCAGTTGGATTCAATATATACCCAGTAGCTGTGGTTTCTCACCTATGTCACAGTAGAGATTTTAAATGGAAAAAAGCCTGAATGATATGTGGTCTGCTGTGACAGGGGATTTCAAAGATTATTCTTCCCTAGTGGCATGCACTTGTGGAACAAGGAGAATTGTATTTTTAAAAATTACCTGGAGATACTTAGTATTTTAAAAAGGAAAAGGCATATTTAGCAGCTGACACTGACACCAAAGGAACAGTAAGAGTTTAGGGAAAAAATCAGGGCAAATGTGCCCCCATTTTATAGAATTCTTCATAAAACTTCTTAAAGCATAGATACAAGTGTCCATTAATAAAATCACATCTTTACATAATTAATGTTATTTGGTAAATAATTTGGCACTTACCTTCCTTCCTCTTTTAAGCAGCAGTTATACAAGCTGTAAAATAAAGCTACTCCTTTACTTTTTGAGAATATTTCTGAATTGTTTTAATACTATTCTGAAGAGATTCCTAGAGTAATACTCACTGTAGTACTTTAGTTTGCCTAATCCTTTCATGCTGCAAAGATAAAGATGGAAACCATCTCCTGTGCTAAAAAATTAAGGGTCAGCAGGTCTGAAATCCCAGGGTGGGCTGCATCCTTAGTGCAACCAGTGGCCAAAGGTAGTCTTTGTTTATGAGTGTGCATCACCCAACCAAATAAGCAAACCATGTGTGGGAAGAAGGAGCATATACAGGCATCTAGAAAGTGAAAAAGTCAGTTGAGGGGTCCCAGGGTGCTATTCAATCCCACTGAAAATGCTCCAGGAAGATAAAACCCTTTTTTGTCTCGAATTCATATAACTAATATACCTTATCTGCTTCAATTTAGGGCTGAAAAGGATCATGTCTGCATGTGAGTGACTCACTTCTCTGCAGTGTGTCACCTGAGAATGGCATCACTGTGCAACAAGTGCAGCAAAAAAGTGCAGACAACTGTCCCAAGTGCTGGCAAATGCATTATAAAAATAAAAATGCACTGAGCATTTTTTGTGAATGCTGGTTCATTGTAAAATTTTCAGTTAGGACAAAAATCTTTAAGTCAAATTTTCTAATGGAATGTCTCTTTTGAAGAACACAGATGCCTCTTGCATACCTGCAGTGTGATAAGGCATTTTAAAAGAATGTGGCTGGTTCCAGAGAAAATCTGATTTTAAAAGATCAGTAATACACTAAGAGCACAACTAAAAGGGTCTGAAAAACAATTTATATACATTCCATTTAAGATTATTAATTTGAATAACTGTAGTAGAAAGGGATGAGTGTAAATGAAAACACAAGATTTTGCTATCATTTGACATAACTTCATCAAGTTATTATTTTTAAAGTACATAGATTTTTAATGATAGATAAAAGATAATACAGAATAGATTATATTACAAAATTGTTTTAACAGTGGATACCTTCAACATATAAAATATTAATTTCATCAGTATAATTCATATAGATATATATATATAACTGCCAATTTGTGTGTAACTCTCTAAAATATAAATTGCAGGGAGTATTTTGACTGGATCTTTAATGTTTTTCCATTGCATCACAGTAAATATTTCCAGTGTTTCCCTTTATTTTTTTTCTTATGGCAAGAAGTCTGTCTCTCACTGAACAAAGGAAATGATAGATGTGAGCCTCTATGATTGCTGAGAAGGCAGACACAGTAATGACGCTCAGAAAATTCTCTTCAGTTCAGAAATAATATCTAGCACATTAGAAGCATTCAGGTTTCCAGAGCACTATGTGCAAAATTCTGGTTTTTCCTAGGATCTTGGTTTGTTGTTAAAGTAAATTAAGCAAAACACACTCAAATGAAGACATCTAAAATGTATGCCACACAGGATAATTGAATTTCTATCTTTTTACTTTAATTATTTTAAATTGTTTGTTTTGAGGTAGAAGAGACATATAGAGTATCAGAGAAGAATTGTCTTTGTTACTAATGCAGTATGTAGAAGGCAATACATACTAGCACCTGAATGCGTAAGAAATAAAGGATTTGAAGGTTAATTGACTCACTGACACCAGAGATTGGATTTTTCCCAAACTTTTCATAAATATAGAGACTTTTGTACAGATACATGTGTGAGTCTATATGTCTGTGACCTAATTCTGACTTTTCTCCACCAGCAGCTCACAGGAAAGCCACTCTGAATGAGTTGTGACAAAAATATGGCAGGGGAGGGAGCTGGCAGTGAAAAACAGAAATTCTTAAAAAGTGAGGTGCATTCTTTATTTTTTGCTTAAGCTGTGCATAGATATTTCTGGTACCAGACAAAATTTGAAATAGAGGTGAAAGGTGTGACTTAAATAATTGCTCTTTACATTGCCAAGGAATAAAGGGACTATGGTTTTGTATACCAAAATCCACCAAAAATCCACTTATTTGTCCACTGAAATTCAAAATTTGCCAAAGACATTGAAAACATTTGAATCAATCCTTGCTGGAAAAGTGGAATTGAAGTTTACAACGCTGGGACTGTGATCATCATGGTCATTGAATACTAATCAGCCTACAGCAGGTAGCAAGAACCACATGTCCCCAAAGTCACTGTTCCAGCCAGTACACATTTTTCTGTTCAGTCACACCTTTTTCTTAAATAACTTTGCTGGTTGTATTCATCTGCAGTGGGTAGAAACAATACTTTGAAAAGAATCTTACTAAACAGTATAACTACATATACTCTATAATTTCTTAAAACATGTCCAGGACTTGAATTATTTGAGAACTTAAATTTGAATTTATTTTTCTGTTAGTTTTGGCTTGGGTTATGGTTTTTTTGTAGTATTTACTCCTGTGCTGTCAAGTATTTTGTGCTTTCATCTAAATCAATACAAAGACCACACTGACTTCAGTAAAAACAATTTTTAATTTTAGAAAAAAATCTTTATCCTTTAGTTGATATTCATTACTTCATAGAATCACAGAATGGTTTGGGTTGGAATGGACCTTAGAGATCAACTTGTTCCAACTCCCCTGCCATGGGCAGGGATTCCATCCACTAAACCTGGTTGCTTCAACCCCAATCCAGCTTGGCTTTGAACACTTCCAGGGATGGGGCATCCACGACTTCTCTGGGCTACCTGTTCCAGTGCCTCACTACCCTCACAGAATAGAATTTCTGTATCTAATTAATACCTAATCTAGGTTAAATTGTTGTTCTTTGTCCTATCACTACATTGCCTTGCCAAAAATCTCTCGCTGGCTCTCTTGTAGCCCCCTTTAGGTACTAGAAGGTGCTCTAAGGTCTTCCTGTATCCTTCTCTTCAGGGTGAACAGCCTCAACTNTCCATCCACTAAACCTGGTTGCTTCAACCCCAATCCAGCTTGGCTTTGAACACTTCCAGGGATGGGGCATCCACGACTTCTCTGGGCTACCTGTTCCAGTGCCTCACTACCCTCACAGAATAGAATTTCTGTATCTAATTAATACCTAATCTAGGTTAAATTGTTGTTCTTTGTCCTATCACTACATTGCCTTGCCAAAAATCTCTCGCTGGCTCTCTTGTAGCCCCCTTTAGGTACTAGAAGGTGCTCTAAGATCTTCCTGTATCCTTCTCTTCAGGGTGAACAGCCTCAACTCTCTTAGTCTGTCTTCATCAGAGAAGCACTCCAGCCCTCTGGTCATTTTCATGGCCCTCCTCTGGGAGGATTCACTCCAAAAGATCCATGTGCTCTTGTGCTAAGGACCCCACAGCTGGATGCAGCTCTCCAGGTGGAGTCTCATGAGAGCAGAGCAGAGGGGAAGAAACACTTTCTTCGACCTACTGGTCATGCTTCTTTTGATGCAGACCAAGGTATGGCTGCCTTTCTGGGCTGCAAGCTCACACTACTGAACATTATTTGTTCCAATCCATCATGAAATTTGGTCCTTTCCTGAAAATAAAAATGCTATAACCATTTTTTTCTGCTCTCAGACTTTTAGTTAGGCAGTATAATACATTTTCTACATATCATGGTTAGTCTGTTCCCAGAAGTTTGGAAGTGCTTTTATTTCTGGTTTGCTGTCCATATCAGAGGATTTTGTAAAGAAAAATATAATAGAATAAAATACCTCATATTTAAACCTCTTTAAGTAAATCAAAATATTAAAATTTAGAATTTTTAGATGCTATTCTCTAGCAGGGCTGATTCAACCTGTGAAAATTTTATTGACATATTTTTTCAGTAGAAAAAAAATCAGCCATACTAAGTGTTACATATGAACTATTTGGATTGCTTCTGGCCTTTGGTGTACCAGGTTATAACTGGTGATCAACAGTTTCCTCAACTATAATCATGAAAGACAGCTAAAATCTTGACAATACTCATTGGTCTAACTGAAGTCTAGCACATCACCACTGGTTACAAATGGTTGCAACGAGATACTCTCTACTGTGACTCACACTTTAATTAATGCTGCAGAGAAACCTTATTCTTTTCTGCATGTCAACATGCTCGCCAGAATTTTCATTTCAATTTTTATTGTTAGTTTAATTTTCATGTTCATTTGAATTAAAGGGAAAACATTTGGTTTTCATAGCAGTGTATGCAAATGTTTTGAATCACTGGGATTTGACCTTCTGTAGTTTACAAGCTGTGTTGGCAAAGCCTGGCTTTTTTTCAGCTGCAACAACTGATATATTGCGTTGTCTGTGGTTACTTGTTCCTGACTCTGAAGCCAATGAAGTTTTTTTTCAGAGCCTTCGTCCAAGCTGTTGTAAAGCTATTTTGAGGGTATAGCAGCTCTCTCATCTGACAAGCTGAACTACTCCTTGCATTGAAGTTGTTAATGTCTTTTAAAAAAATCTTCCCTAGCTATTTGATGTATTTCTGCACTCCTGGTACATTTTAATACTTGTGCTAACAGCTACTCTAAATTAATTTCCAAATATGCAACACTTGCTACATATTTAGATTGCCTATTATTAGTTAGTTTTGGATGTGTATCAATAGTAGCCTACTATTTACAGGGACAGGGAAAATTATCTACTGGCAACCTTGTGGCTAGGCATTTCACAGCTAGAGCTAAGAGGTCTAGCTGGTATAAAAGCACTCTTCAGGGTAAAGTTGATGAATTGTAGTAATCCTGACTGGTGTCAGGACAAAGGATTCTCTCTAATTGAGCATGGCTGAAGAATCAGTAAGGGGCAGTATTAGTTAACTGACCTAAAATGAAACTTTCAATAGGCCATCCCTCCCTCTCACACAGAAAATGAATTGGAGCATTAAAGCCACCCCCTACATCATCTCTTATCAAAGACCTCCATCTCTTGCTCATATACAATATAGCCTTCTCCATAGGCTCTGGTGCCAACACTGCTGTTTTCTACACCACATTGTGCTGTGCAAAATTAACAGCTGTTGTAAATGGAAATAACTTTGATAGCAATGCATCTTTACCTCTTTGAGCCACTGGAGAATCATATCAGTGATACTCATTGGGTGCTGAAGAGCATGAGACATCTGCATTATTTTTTATGAATACCAACTCTTGCCCTGGAGGTAATTTCATTGAGCTTATCCTGTCTGGGTGCATAGCTCCAAGAAAAGTTTTTGGGGATGTTTGAAGAAGACAAAAAATGCTGAAGGAAATAAATTTATTAGACAGATTATGAAGAAGCCTCGTTGAAACAACAGAGAACCTGGAAGCTCTGCCTGTATTCCCTATACCTGTCTATTAAGAGAAGTCAGACAAACTTAACAATGGTTTATCTTCCCAGCCCAAATCTGAGATCAAAGGGGACAGTAATCTAGTAAAGTTTCTAAAAAAATGGTGTAAGTATCAGCAGCTGAAGAAAATATATGCATTTGGTTCCACAAAAGCTGGCAATAACCCTCATCTATGAATTAAGCGTGTCAGCTGAGTGGAACTTGTCAACAGTAAAATAAATATGGTTAAATAGTGAGAGCATATGTCTGTTCCTACTTCATCCTCTTGCTATGCTTGTTATGCTGCTTTGAGCAAATAAATAATGCGTTGTTTTAAAGAAGCTGTTATGGATCACTTAAGGCTAACTAGAAGAGCATCTTGAACACAAAAAAAAATGTATTTTAGTTTGTCCTGCATGCAGGAAAATAAAATCCGTGGTTTCCTTCAGGAATATTACACCAACATTTTGAACTAGAAGTCCTGGCACTCTTTGCTGTAGTTTGGATGCAAAATAATAGGCATGCCTCAAGTCCTGAGCAGGTGTATCTCCTAATTGCATGGTGTTTGCTTGAAAACCAGCTTCAGACAATTATTGTTTCAGAGGTGTGACAAACCAGTTTATTCTGTTTAAGTCTATCTCCTGACAGTCCTTTTCTTTAATATAAACATCAAAAGATGAAACTAAAATTTAAAAAGTTGTTGTAAAGCTGTTCTTAATGGACAGGTATATAAAACCTGGTATTCTGAAGAAAAGGTCTTTCTATCAGCAAGTAAATTCATGGAAAAACAAGAATTTTGGTCTCTTTGACTTCCTGATATGCTTTCTGCAGCCACAGCATGTTTGCTAACATCTGGTCAACAGAGATCTCTGGGAATATAACAGAGAAATTAACTTACATCATATGAGAAGCAATAGGAGGGAAATATTTCTTTTAAAGTTTGGCTAAGGGCATTTAGAAAGACAGACTCTGAGATGCTAAAATTAGGATTTCTAATGGAGAATGGTGTAAAAAAATTAATACATATATTTATGTTCACAGGGATACTCACACTCTTTCCAAGTGGCCTAGGTGTGAAGACATGGAGTGTCTTGCTCCAATTCTTCCTTTCTGTCTACAAGCAAATTTAAAATGGATTATACAGTGGGAGGGTTATAGCAAAAATATGGTAACCATTATACTCTTCAATCTTGAGAAGTGAAGCCTGTGTTCAAGATCTTGCCTCAGATCAAACAGAAGAAAGTATAAGCCTGAATCCCAGATAAGTGACCATGCAGTATGTGGCTTACATGAATTATTCTTGATAGGCAGTAAACTGATGCAGCATTTAGCTTCAAATATAGCTGAATGATTACTCCACTTGCCTTGTTATTTTGCTACTAGTATAACTAGTCCAGTTTGGTATAGATTTTCTCTTGGGTTTTGGTTTTGAGGCTTTGTGTGTGTGTGTTGTTTAATTTTAAGCAAAAGATCTACTCCACCTTATGCCACAGCTATAGTACTGGAACTTGTTGGGAACGTGGAGGATGCATGCTTCACCTTGAAGAGGAAGACTTTTAAATTCTAAACCTCTTCTTGTACAAAATCATCAAAGATTATATCAGTCTGGTTTTTTTCTCTGTTGCTTTCTGATTTGCTGACTTTTCTTTGCTTTTATTTCCAGTAAAATCAAGCAACTTACAGGTTCATCCAATCAAAAGTTTGAAAACGTCCACTTTTATTTTGTATTCAAAATTCAAATTAAACTTTTGGAATCATTCTTTATTTAACTGGATTCTTTATTTGGCCCTTACCACTGCTAGACATTATTACTGCCCTGATCATATGACACAAAATCATCACAGAATAGAGGAAATCAAGGCTTTGTGTTTTCAATCCTTGTTTCTCTGTTCTTTTTTTGATAATAAATCTTTCCTAAAGTCCGCCTGTGTGGGACAAGTTGACTTAGGTGAAACTGAGGTCATCAGGATCTGCTTGTTAAAGTTATAGAATCACAAAATGTTTGAAGCTGAAAGGGACCTCTGGAGGTCATTGGTCCAATCCCTCTTTTGCTGCAGGGCCACCTGGAGCTGGTTGCCAAGAACCATGCCCATACCACTCTTCAATATCACCAAGGATGATATTCCTCCACAACCTCCCTGAGAACCTGTCCCAGGATCAGTAACCCTCACTGTGAAAAAGTGTTTCCTGATGTCCAGAGGATACCTCCTGTCTGTTCCCATTACCTCTGGTCCTGTCACTGAGCACCACTGAGAAGAGGACACTGCCTGTCCTCTTTGACATTCCATTCAGGTATTTGTATAAGTTAATGGGATCCTCCTGAGCTTTCTCTTCTCCAGACTGAACAGTAACAGCTCTCAGGCTTTCTTCATTAGAGAGATGCTTCATCATCTTTGTGGCCCTTTGCAGGACCATTGGGCAGCAGAGCGACTTCATTGCAAGGCCCCTCAATAATCTTTGAATAATCATGACAATCAGGAGAAGTGTCCAAGGACTGGAGGAAAGGAGATGTAACTTCTGAATAAAAAGAAGGACCTAGGGAACCTACATGCCTAGGAACGTCACCTCAGTCCCTGGAAAGATGATGGAGTATCTAATTCAGGAAACCATTTCCAGGCACATGAAAAATAAGATAAAGCCTAGATAACTGGACTGGGAATCATTTGCACTGACAGGGCTAAATGGAGTTTACTGTTTTCAAGAGAAAGCCTAAATTTAATTAGAGGAGGAAGAAATCTGATGTGAAACAGGATCCAAGATTTGGAGGCCTACAACAACATCTAGGCAACCACAGAGAGGCATTGCTTCCCTACTAGGTGTATTTTTGAGACCATTTTCCTTAGGTTTTCCAAGCAGTATCTAGCCAAGGGGAGGGTAAAAGACTTCTGCTTTGTCACTGGCTCTTGAAACTGTTCACGTGGCAATCTTGGGAATTGATCACGTGATTTCAGCTCCTGCTCTTCAGCGCCCAGTTCAAAGGGAGATTTTTAGTGCTTATCCCTATGTAAGAATGATAATGACAGCTGTTCTACTCCATAACTGAGCAAAGAATCTGCTTCATACAGCACCTGAGGTGAAGGGATTTGTGCCATCTCAGATGACTTTTGATTTCAAAAGATGGAGCCAAGAGTCCTTGCAAGGTACAGTTCTCAACAACATCTGGGTATAGAGATTTGGATTAAACACATACTTGTGAAGCTGAGTTGCAGACCAAGCTGGTGCTCTGGATAATGGAGTGAAACACTGGCTGTGAAGAATTTTGTGACAAGGTTTTATACTAGAAATGTACAGGCAATTGTACATTGTGTGCCAGATGCTCGGTTAAAGTGCCTTATGGCACTTAATTATAGCAGGAGAATTTAGGCTCCAAAAAGACTAAGCTACTTAGTATTTGGAAAACACTCAAATGATGTGGCTATTAACCTCTTCTAGGAATTGAACCTACCACACTGATTTTCAGTGTCAGAGATACCAAAATTACTATGACTTTGGATTCTTGTACGCATTCCTGTAGGCAGCATCGTATGGCATATAATTAAATTTAATTACTGTATGAAACTTTAAACAAGAAAGTAGGCATTTCTGGTTCTTCTATCTAAAAAGCATGCTACTTAACTGCAAAAAAAAGAGGACAGAGATGAAA
The DNA here is from genome assembly GCA_013400955.1 of Drymodes brunneopygia. NCBI lineage: Eukaryota > Metazoa > Chordata > Aves > Passeriformes > Petroicidae > Drymodes > Drymodes brunneopygia. The sequence goes on from VZTZ01043691.1 coordinate 404,088, forward strand.
AATGAAGGTGATCAGTGGTATGGAAATGCTTCTGTACATTGAAAATTATTCAGTAGGTCAGGGTGCTTCATTAGGGGAAAGACAAATAATTAGGAAAAGAGAAAAGGAAAGGAAAAGAAAAGAAAAGAAGAGAAAAGAAAAGAAAAAAGAAAAGAAAAGAAAAGAAAAGAAAAGAAAAGAAAAGAAAAGAAAAGAAAAGAAAAGAAAAGAAAAGAAAAGAGAAAAGAAAAGAGAAAAGAAAAGAAAAGAAAAGGAAAGAAAAGAAAAGAAAAGAAAAGAAAAGAAAAGAAAAGGAAAAGAGAAAAGACAGAAAAGAAAAGAAGTAATGAAATAATAACATAACAAAAAGTTAAGGGAGCAACTGATGAGTGTCCACAAAATCTCTAACCATCCTGGAGAATGCACATAGAAAAGTATTGATCCCCTGTACTTTTCTATATAAGCATGTGGGCTACCAGATGAAAAAAGCAGCTGGAAAGTTCAAAATAAATAAGAGTTTTATACAACATATAGCTAACTGTGGAACTCATTGCTATATACTGTGGATGTTTAAAAATGTCATGTGTTCCAGTTTATTGAGAAAAAACATAAATACAAAAGAATCTCATTCAAGAAGTCTGAATTACAGCTAAAGGCCAGATGAATATGGGAAACAGTATTACACGCTTGCCTGGTTCTTATCCTCTCCCCCTGACATCTGGTACAGGACGTTGTCAGAGACACAATATGAGACTAGCTAGACCTTTGGTTTGAACCATTATGGCTGTTCTTATTTTCCTATGATTTTAAACTACATGTTATTCCAGAAATTCCCAGGCTGCAATAGTAGCTCCAGCTCCAGGCTAAATGATTACACAGGTGGTACTTCAGTAGACAGTAGTATGGGAACAATGGTATAGCAGTGTCAAATTTGGGCTGGGAACAACTGCACTGGGATCATCAAGCCCAGAAGTTTGTAATATACCACTAGGATTCAGTTGCCTGCTATGCATTTAATCTCTGCTTTGGATTATAAATTAAACTGGAATTTAAATAAAAGTCGTGGCCAGAGGCCTTAAACCATGCTGATAGATGTCACAAGGCTTTTTTTTTACACTATAAGGCACAGAGTAGAAGGGTTGTGTTATTTCTGATTGAACACATAATTATTTTCAAACTCCCTTTCTAAAACTATTCAAGTTTCATTTGTGGCTTGGCTCTTCCATAAACTCTTTGTTCATTACATTTCTAGTTGCTTCTGTTGAAAACAGAGATGCTTTCAAGTGATACGTTTTAAGGAGGGCTAGAAAATGTTCTGGAAATAATTTTAAAAGTGATGCATATTCTCTTGATTTATATTCTATGTCTTACATGTAAAAGTGAAAAAATAATACTTTTAATTGTATCATTTAAAAAACAACCTTTGTTTTTTTCTGATTATGTTCCTAACTTTACACTGTGAGGAGTGCTGACCTAATCTGATCTGGAAATTAATGTCAATGTTCAACCTAGATTAATTATTTAGAAAAAATACAAACTGACATTTAGGAAAAGATAGATGAAATAGAATTCTTGTTAAGCATAGCAATAAGAAATGGAGCATAGGATGGTATAGTAATTGCCATTAGACACAGAATAAATAGAGAGTGATCAAATAAATCAAATCATGATTTAGATTTTCAAAATTTATTACTTTTTTAAAACTGTGTTATCAATTAATAGAGTGTACTAGTATGAGTTTAAATCAATGAGCACTTTTTTGAAAAATATACAGCAAATGGCTATGTTAATAAAAGGAAATCAAGCCACATTAATGCAGGTTCTTTTAATGGTGAAAGGTTTATAAACACTTTTTTCTTGGTACATGTTTAAATAGATTTTCTATTCTTTGACTAGTAAAATGTTTAAGACTGACAAAATAGTCATAGTCTACAACCTACATAGGAAAAGGCTTTGATTACAGTAAAATTACACAAAAATGTGTCATTAAAAGGCATTGGACAGACATAAAACCTAACCTTTTGAGCTGAAGAATACTTAATATTCTCTTCATGATCATGCAAGGGGAAATTCTTTGCTATGGAATAGCTATTTTCCTGTTAAGCAGGCTATTTCATCAATGATTTATTCCTGAGATGTAATAGGTCGTTTAAAATGGTGGTTTAAAAGTTAGGCCTTTTTTGTTTAATTTTCTCACAGGCAGTTGGTAATTATCATGGTCCTGCAGTTTCTCTGGAATGCTGTGGAGGGTCAAATGCCAATGGAACCCTGCTTTATAGGGTAATTAAGACAGTAGACATGGTTATTAAATACATCGTGCTAAACTGTACTGGAATGCTGTGAAATAAAATCCAAAATCATAAATAAAATGTGGGTATTCTAGCAAAAAGGAAAAAAAGGAGGCGGTCTACAATCATATTTGCAGTAAACAGCTCTGGCTGAATTGTGTCTGAAATTCTGCCATTTAAGTATCCTGAGACTTGCTAGATGTTTCAGGAATATTTTAAATCTAAAAAGAGAAGCAAATGTGCTTTAAATGTGTTTTGTGTGCAGAAATCTAGTGCAGTAATCAAAATTCAACCTCATAGTGCACAGTGTATCTAAAGAATGTTAAAAAAACTCCACAATGAATAGAACCTTCTGTATCCGTAATTACCATGCAGCATGTGCTGGAAAATATGTACTAAAAGAGGATGATGGATGTAAGTTTAATGTGAATAACAAAAGAAGTTTTGAGAGTCCTGCAGAAAATACCATGGGGTGATAGCCTCTTTTTTAAGATATCACCAGGTGTAGTAGTGTAGTTGTTTTCTTTCTGTCTATCTGAACATTTTGTGTTTGCAATATCCTTTAGGCCACATACAGAGACAGGACTGCATGCCTTATGTGCAGGAAAGGGCAGCAAAAATTAAAGGCTTGATCAACACAGGTAATACTGATGGAATGAAAGGTGAAATACAGTAACCCGTGAGGTATTGCACTTCCCTCAGAATATAAACTTGTCTTTATATTTTTTCCATACTGAAAAGATAGGGTAATACAATTTCTTCCTACAAAAACTGTGATGAGTGTACAAAAGCAGTGTTAAATTCGCTTCGGAAACTGAGTCTAATATAAAACAAAGTCCTTAAAATACAGACTGAGATTTGGACAAGTGATTCAAAATTATATTTGCTTTATTTAAAGTCTGGATGATTATATAGGCAAGTTTATTGGTAAATTCTTTGCATCACTAGAAAAGGAAAAAGAATTATGTCCTCCCCCTCCCTAAGAAAAAAAAGAAAAAAGAAACTAAATATTTCCAATTCTAGCTGTAAAACTGGAAGCCAGAATGTGCAGTTGACAGGCACAGAGCCAGCTGACTTTAAATCACTAGCCTTTCCATCAGATCAGTCTTCCTACTTCCACATGGAACACATTTTAAGTTAACAATGTGTAGTTTGGCAAAGGAATTGTTTTTCTTTGGCATAGAGTAGTTGTCTCATTTCTTTTTAAAAAAAAAGTATTTTCTGCCTGCTTATATATACAGTGTGTGTGTCGACATTCTTTTGAACTTTAAAAACAGTTGTTACATCAAAAAACTTTACTTAGATAATTACATTCTGACTATTTTGCTTTTTATATATATGCAGATATAAGCAAATTAAATAGATATTTAATTCATCTGTTTGCAGCCTGATGAAACTTACCCACCCTTCAGCCTATACTTAAATATGTATGTAAATGCCCATAAAAATGTTGATTAAGCTGCTTTACCACAGACACTCAGAAAACAGGCCTCCTTCCTTAGGACAGTAATTTAAGTAGGTCTCACTTGATATCAGAGTATTTACGGTGTGGGTATAGACTCTAAGACAAACTAAGATTAAATCTGATCATTTTGCTCTTACTCCAAAACCTGGACGTTTCAGCCAGATGTATTTATAGCATGAAAAAGCAGTAGAATGGAATGCTACTCATTCAGACATTTGCAGTTGATTTATTCATTCCCGGTCGCTTCCACTGAAAACTCAGAAAAGCAGAAATGCAAATTTTTAGACATTGGTTCCACATGAAATGGGACAGACCACTGCACCAGCTACTGTTGTGAGACCAGATAGAGCTACTGCTGCCTACACATAAAGAGAGCCATTAAGGAGAAGTTGTTTATTTCTGCTTCTGCAGAAATCATAAACACCAGCCATGAGCCTGACAGCACAAGCTGTGCTGCAGTAAATTCTAGTACTTTGCCGGCCATTCTAAGCTGCCCAGTAAAAGTTACTGTAGCTAAATCCCATATACATTTCATGAAATAATCCTGCCCAGAAGATGGTATCATATTCATGCACAGCAGGGTGTGCAAATGCCTATAAATCATAATGTAGAATCTGAAATATCTATAAAAAAAAATCTGTGCAAATTTAACCATGACCCTTTGCCAGACAATAGGCCTTCATATGCTTTGCAGCTTAGCAGACACCAAGGAATTTTGTTTGGAAGTGATAGCTACTGTCTATGTAATATTTAGGACCTATTCATGGAGCATCTGGCAGAAAATAAAAGGGTTTCCTCCTCTAACATATGCTAAAGAAGGATGTGGTCCTGTGCCTGCTCCTCCTCTTCTGACTTTTTGCAAATAGCACAACATAAGAGACAGTTGTTTCTGGCTGCCCTGCTGCCTGTCATGGCTGTCAAGTGAAATCCCATGAATTATTGCTCTTCCAGATGTAAGAGATTTCCAGGCTGCCTTAAACTGCCTGTGGTTTGTGGTAGTGGAGAGGAGAGAAACGAGATTAAACTTCATCTCATCAGTGCAATCTGAAAAGATCACACAGAGGACTAATAATCACAGCTTTTTCATTCCAGAGCCGGACCCGAGAGCTCTGTGTTTTTGTTTCAGGGCTATGTCACATTAAGCTTGTTGGAAGACATTGATTAAGGTCAAACAATGTTTGAAGATCAAAAATAAAATTTTTAACTCTGTGTTGCTGCATACATTTTGCATTCTTCAGAAAGTGTCAGGCATTACTTTAGCTAGCTGAAACAGAAGAGTCTGTGAACGGAGCTCTCTAATTCTGAGATGTCAGCACTTCTTAGCATAAACTCATGAAAGATAAAAAAGAAAATGTTGACCTAAAATTACTAATCTCATGTCATAGACTATCCCCTATAAATTCAGAGGAAACCATAACAAAAAAAAAACTGTCTTGTCATTTTGATTTCTCCATAAATGTCTGTCTTTGTGATTTTTCAAAATCTGGCATTTTGCCCTTTCTTTTTTTTATAACATTTTTATGATTTGTTTGTGCCAGCCACAATGGCTTCTGAGCATTTGAGGTTAGTCTGAATGTTTTCTATTATCAAATACTTATTCATACACTGACTAATTATACAGTTTTCAAAATGCCCAGCTGTAATCTTGCATAGGTTAAGAAATAACATCAGATTTAAAATGATAGGTAGAAATTTAAATACAGGTTTTCATTATTGTTTTATTATATTACAAAATTGTTCTGTTATTGTGTTGTCCACTCAAACCATTTACCTTTCATTTCTAAATGAGTTTTTTCAGTTCTCTGAGATGAACAAACATACCTACATATGTTTGAAGGGAGAGAGACACACAAAGCAATGTAATGTACATAGTTACCTGCAAATTATACTTTAAATAATAGCTGTAAAACAAAATAGCATAATGCTTTAAAACCTAAGTATTGTCAAATGATTACTGTCATGACTACATTTTTTATGAAATCAAGACAAGCAGAGAGACCCCTGACATTTCACTGCAGCCCTATTAATAATCAAAATATTAATTACAGATAAGGAAAATATGTTGTCCCAAGAACACCTGGAAATAATTGACAAATGTATGTGACTTAGATCAGAATGTAATTGCCCTGATTCGACCTATGTAGCTTTTTCAAAAACTGACGTAGCTTGTTTAATAATGGTGTTGGCTACCAGATGTAAAACCTCCCAGACCAGCTTTCTTTTCCATTCAAGCTCAGGCATATCACAAAGGCTCTCTAATATGAAGGAATACCAGTAAAACAGTGATGAAAACCATAGGTACGAATATCTGCAAGTGGCTCACATGAAAGCATTTACTGCTTTTCATGCACGTGTATTAAACCATAGTGGAAAGGAGCCTTTCACTGAAAATGCATTAATTATTTGACACTGGTTTTCCTCAGATATTTTTTTTTGCTATGAGATGCAAGTGAAAGATTACAGCTGAAAAAATGATCATCATACTTGAGGTAGGCTCACAGAATCTTTTCTTATGTTCTGTGTGAAGTTGTCTTGAACCGAAACCTCTGCTCCTTAAGGATTAAGGGATTGAAAAGCAAAGACTGAAGCTGCGTAATTTAAACCCAGCCATTCTATAGCACAAAGGTGCAAAATGGACTGAGTCAATCTGCTTCTTTGCTAGTTCACCTAAGAAATAATTTTACCTTTTGAAAGTTTTGTATTATTAACATTCCAAAGATGTCATTATCTTTAAAGGAAATTTATTCTCTTGATTTTTAAACATGAGATCAGAGCCATGAGACATGGAATAGGGGAATATGGTTTCAAATTGCAATTTACAGCTTTTCTGAAAAATTCCATCTATGTGATGTATAGGTAAATTATAAAAATAAAATTAATCAATGAATGCCACTAAGGTGGGTTTTCTTTTGTATAAAAATATCTTGTCTCCAGAAATTCTTGCAGAGCAGTTTTCTACTGCTTTTTTAAAAAAAGGTTTTACATTACTAAAGAGTCATAAAAAGTATCAGATGAAACAAACTTAGTTCCAAGGACTGCAAGAGAAGAGGGAAGCATTATGTTATATTGCAGATAATTAATACATTCACTAGACAGAAAAAATCCAGTTAATTACTGGGTGCATGTTAACTGATTGCAGGTTCTGAGTTTCAGTAACGAAATTAACTGAATTCACATTTCAGGTTGCTCGTTTCTTTTTAAAGTTTGTCACAAAGACTCAGTACATAATTCTAATCAAAACAAATCAAAACTTCTCTTTAAAAATTATTCCCAGTGGAAAAGCATCACATCCAGCAGAAAGCAGAGACCCAGCACTGTGGTTTGGGCACCACTGTGGCATGCAAGGGACCTGTCTTTGATTACTGGGTCTAATGCTCTGCTTGTCGATGAGCGATGCGTGACTGGTGAGAAGAGAGCAGCTCTGCAGCTTTGGGGAGAGCAGCCCCCCAGAGCCACTTGCTTGGAAGCTGCTCTAGTTCAGCCAGAAGTGGGGTCCCCCAACCCTCCCACTGGTGCTTTGGCTGCTATGGAGGCTTATGTAGAGAAAACAAGGGAGTTATACTTCTTTGGAAGTTTGGAGAAGTTTTTTCCCTGGGGGAAAACACATAAACATATCCTCTTGTGATATGTGTCAAAATTTACTACCTATAGGAGCAAGTGTAGCCCGTAGAATTACTTGTATCAACTTTGGAGTACATTGCATAGTTTCCATTTTGGTGAGGAAAAGTTGCATAAGTGGTTACATATTTGTGTTTGTAAATCGTCTCCTATCACTGATTTAAAATTGTGACCCACTGTTTATCCATACATTTGATGTGGAGCTAGCAACCAAAATAATACGAGCTTGCCAGCACTTCCCATTTATAACTTCAAAGCCTAACCTGGAGGACCACCCTCTCAAGAGACAGAAGCAATTCATTTTCCATATTCAATGTGCTTCTCTTGAGAGAAAAAAACTGCCAGTCATGCCAAATCCTGTTGAATGATACAAGGGAAAGCTAGTTTTATCACATGGGCAGCTGACACAAAACTCTTCCACTTATCTTAGGTTGGATGGGGACTGAGTTCAGAGATGAAAGGTCAGTTCTTTATCCACTAAGCCCTCTAGATATTCCAAAATCCCCAGTACATTACAAATTTGAACAGTTTAAGCTCTCTTAAATAAAAGAATCTCTTCTCGAGGTAAAGTATACAGTGTATATAGATACAGTGCAGGAGAAACATGTGAAAGGTCAGAGATGTGACCTTTTAACGTCAATAGTTTTATTTATTGACAAGAAGTCCAGTTTAAAGGGCTTAATGAAAAAGCAAGACAAGAATCAAGGAATCTGTTAAACTGCGTAAATTTGACTGCCTAAATAAATTGTACTGTGTGCCTCAGAAATTGCAATTTCCATGAATGTTTTCTGGGGCTTAATCTTAGCAGAGGAAGCAGCTTCAGAAATGAGCATAACACTGGTTACACTGATTACCCACAAGCTAGTTACTCAATTTTCCTAATATGATGTAAGGCAATTGAAATGGTATTTTTATTTTCCTTGATATTTTCTTTCATGTCATTTAATTGTTCTGTTATCCCAAGTAAGAAAAAAAAGATTGAATCAATATGCACTTTGTATTTAGAGTTTGGTCTCACTGAAATCAGTTAAAAAAAAAAAAAACAAGACAGGATGGTACCAATAAAGCTTTTGTAATTGTTTTATTTATCATTTTATTTTGTTTTATTTTATTTTATGTTACTTTATTGTACTGTTCATGTTTGTTCAAGAACACACCAGAGAATTCTAGTTAGTATATGCATTGTCAGAATAGTTGTACTTTCATACTGCCTCTGTAATAAATGATTTTCTGATAATACAATAGTGCAGCCAGAAATACTCATGACTATGTATATAGATAGTATAACTAATATATTCATATAAATGTAAATAATATTGATAATGTTCATATGAATAGATTTTTCAGTGGTCTTGAGCACCACCAGATTCTATGGTTACTATTGGGTGTTGTAGCTCAGATATTTGGAATGTAAAACCATTTAGATCTTAAAAATGTTTTTCCTCCTCATCAAATGCAATGTAGGAGTTCTGAAATTAAAAATAGAAATCAAAAATTTCTTTCCTGCAGTACTTTGGCCTTTTACAATGCTATTTACAGACTTTAGCATTTTGTTTAGGTGAATCAATTATCTACATCCTCAAGTGCAGGTTTTATGTTCATGGACTTTTGGATTTTGTCATTTCAGTAATAATGTCTGATATTCTAGTTCAATTTTACAGCTTCTCCTCTGAAAAGACAACTGCCTTTTGTGATGTAGTTTAGAGACTTCATTGTGAATGGGCATCAAGACACACAAATTGAGAACAGAGGGAGGAGAAACAAAGCTGGTTTAAAGATTGCCTTGAACTGATAGAGCTCTGGCCCAAGGACTCTGCATTCTTGTTTAAAATGCCTTGACGTTAATACTGATCATTTCATCTCTAGTGCCTTTTATGACTTTTTTTCTGTAAAATAAGAACAAGATAAATTGGGAGCATCTATAATGACAGAAACTGAATAGGGCAACACAACAAAATGTGCTAGTACTACTTCTGGTAATCCTTTCATCTTATTCCTGTTTCTTTTCTTACTAGTGTGCTAAAATGCCTTTGCAAACTGATACTGCTAATTTTTCATATAAATACTAAATAATACCACACCTTTAAAACCACTTTGCTTATGAAACTTTATAGCCTAATTAATTCAGCAAGATCTCTTGTCAATATTTCCGACTACCTTCAGCATGATACCATCACTCCGTTTGATCTTTCATGCCACAAAATATGCTATTTGCATGCATATCTTACAGATATTTTTAATGATCTCTGAGATTAGACAAACTATTGATGAAAGATTTCTTGATCAAAACGGATACTTGGTTTTATCCTTAGATAACTATGCAAGCTTTACACTCCCAGCTTACTCACCAGCTTTAGTCTGAAGGGTGAAGCTTGTTCATGACACAACCTGTAACAACTTCACATTTGCAGGGTTTTTTTCCTGTATTTTAAACATCAGTGCTCAGCCTCATTACAAGTGAAGCAGATGAACACTGAATCATCAGTTCTTTCACACCTGCGACAAAGCATTAACCAGACTCTCCTTTGAAGGAAATATAGAATTTTTTGATAGATGTATCTCATTTCTTCATTGTTTAAATTATCTCATTGGAAAGAAATTTCATGCACAAAGAATATGTGCACATGCAATGAACTAAATTATGAGCAAATTCTCTGGTGTCATTCTGGCTTATTTTTAAGAAGAGCTGGAATGTCCCTCAGTTAATCTGCATTATATTGTGCAGACTAGTTTTTATGTAGTCTCATCACTGTGGTGAAATGACTGTTTATCAAAGGTCAGTTACAGTACTCAGAGCCTGACAATGGACTGAAAGGTAGGAGAAGATGAGTAATTTGGAACCTTAATAAAGAAATTTTGCTTTATTTGTGCCTAACCTTGAAAAGCACTCACAGATTTCAACTATTATGCCGCATGCAGCAGCAAACTTCTCAAGGGCCTTTTGTCTGCACACCTCACTGCTGCCAGAGGCTCATTGTCTGCTCTTAGTAAGTGCAGTAATACAGGATGGGTGTTTATTGTAGTTATTGACAAGTGCCTTTTGTTTTTCTCTTTTTTTTTTTTTCCTCTCCCAGATCTTGATGAACATTCTAGCCTTCCTGGTTCCCATTCTTTCGTTTCATTTTAATAAGTGTTTGGAGGCCTCTTCAAGAAATGCCAAAGAAAGGAACTTTTTTTCTCCCTGAGCTTCTGGACAGATAATTTTTACCTACTGTGTGCAGCATGAGTGTCTGCAGCACACATTAAAAGAATAAATGGCTCTACTCCAGTTCCACATATGGTAAATGTGTTCTCCTGATACTGCCTTACCATATGAGATTAACAAATATATATTCCTTGAAGTTTGCAAATAGAACCTGGTAAAAGTTTGGATAAAATGAGGAAAGGTTTAAAGGGGGTTTTTGGGGGTCTTCTTTGGTTAAAATGTGGGAGAAGGTGTTTTGATGTTATGGCATCAGGAAGAGGTGTATAAGATTGTTATTAAGGGAGTTTTAACCTCAAGTTTTTACATTGTTGAGCACCCACAACACTAAATTTTCAGCATCTATGAAAACACAGCCTCGAGTTTGCTAGCTGATTTCTGAAAAAATCAGAATGCATCATCATTTCAGGGTGTTCTTTTTTCTTTTTTTTCCCCCAATGTCTAAATTGAGATAAATCCAGATCTGACAAGTGTTCAGATAAATTTTGGAACAAACTGGATATCTTGGCCAAATAATAAAAATCTAAACAAACAAACAAATTAAAAAAACCCACAGATGAAAAAAGTATTATCTATTTAAATTCCGTTGCACCTAATGGCATTTCAATACCTAAACCTTTTCCTTTTGTTGAAAGGCTTCCCCATTTTACATGAATTCACAAATAGAACTTAGGTAAGTATTGTAAGATGAATTCTGCTTTTAACTAAAGCCCATGGTTTGCTCACGCTTTTTCTTTGAACTATATATATTAAAATATCAGAAGTTCTAGTATATTTTACTTAAGTAATCTGTGTCCTGAAATTCTGCATCATAATATAGAGGTGAACTGGAAAGAAGGTGTTTACACTGCCATGGAAGTTGTGAGAACATGTTGTACTAGTACCTTAGCTGTCACTCCAGACAGTCAAATGAAGTAAGTCAATGGATCTATGGTACAGAGGTCAGAGTGGCAGTATTTCTGAAGAATTCAGAGAAGCTGTCTGGAGACTGCTAGTGTGTGAGATGGAGGAAGAAAGAGAAAGATGAGCAATGAATTCCCTAAAGCTATTCTCCTGAATGTGTTCCATAATAAATTTTAAATGTGTGTCATAGTGGGGTAGAGGGTTCAGATTTACTAATAATTTGCATTAACATTTGTAATATCTATTTTTTATGAGCATGATTGCTTTTAAAGTTTTGAAAGTTTATATTCTTCCCGAATAAATTCAGATTTTTTACTGGCTATGTCATTCTCTGTTATTATATACTTTATCTGCATCTTTTATATATATGAAATGAAGAGGCTGCTATATCCTTCTCACTCTTTTCTTTGCCTGACTGCTTAACAGACAGAAACTGCTGTAATCTGTCACAGCATCAACCACTGAATGGGGGAGCGGATGTTTTCCCCACAGAACCTAGACAATAACTCTGGACAGGAGGAAAATGGACTAACACAAGGATCTGATGAGACAGTGCCTTTCCTCCAATGACCCAGCTGGCTTGCTCATGACAAAGCTTTTACAGGACATAACATAAATGAAATAAGAAGAATGAAAGCATTAAACAATGTAGCCAAGGCGAGAGGAGAAAGAGGAACTTAAAGGAAGGCAGAGTCTATCTCAGAAGCAGCAAAAGGCAATATTGCCTGTGTGATTGTTCCAGCCTTCACAAAGGGGATTGTTTGCCTAGCTGGGAGCCGCCAGAAAGGATTAGCAGTTTTTCAGGGCAGACAACACCCCCGCAATCCCACCTCGGGGTATCTCAGGTGTGAAGTGGGGGCTTGGGGAGAGGGCAATGGTGCAGGCTCAATTGGCCAGTAGTGCCCTTGGCTGACATCGTAGTTTATTTGTGAGCTTATTAAGCCTGGCCAGTCCTTTGGGGACACTCTTGGCAAAGGTCACAAAAGACAAGATTTTGCATAATGAATGCATTAAAATCTTTTTGTTAGTGCATGGGGAGCAAGAGGATAATGGCAATGAAGCTTTGGAATACAGGAAAGGAGGTAAAAGAAAATTAGTCCCTGAGGTAGCAAATATGATCACCATGTGGACTTGGGTTTCTATTTTAGCAAGTAAGCCCTGAGAGAAAAAAAGTGCTTGGAAACATGCTGTCTTTTATTTAGATCCATAGCTACTGCACTGAAGGAGTATGCCACAAAGGGCAAAAATGCCACTCCTCTCGATGATAAGTCATTTATATGAAAAGATCCCAGACAGTGAATAGGAAAGAATGAAGAATGCTGTGCACATTTTGAAGATCTCAGAGAATGGGATAGGCAGGGTAGGGGGGGAAAAAAAGATGCCACATCAGCATGTAGGCTATAAATTGTACTTAGTTATCATAAATTCATGCTGAAAATAAAGTTAACATTATCAGATTTTGACCATGAGTCTCCTATGAGATTGATGTCATAATACAGCAGATAGGACCTAGATGCACCTTTCCTGGCACTTTATTAAAGACCCAAACTGGGTGGCAAGGATAAGCAAGTTTAGGTACACATGAAGATGGCAGGGTCTCACAACTCAATAACCTGGCAATTCAAAAGACTCAGGGCTGATAAAAGATAGAAACACCAGCTGTCGGGGGCAGTTCAAGGGTGCTAGAAAGAGAACCAAATCCCACTGAAAATAGATAAAGTATTACTCTAGTTGCAAAGGTACCTTAATCTGATGAAAGCTAAGTTGTGTGAATTTTTTTAAGGGTTTAAAATTCTTTGCACTGGTCCAACAGTACAAATATGCAATCTTAAGCAACAAGAAGAAAGTTAGAAGAGGATTTAGGAATATAGTTGCTGGTCCATTTGAGCACATCAGTGCTGTCTTCAGGCAGGTTTGGACAGGAGGAAAAATCAGTGAACAACTATATCAATTTGCTAGGATGTCTTTCAATCAGTCTGTCAAGTTCTCTAACGTTCCTGATAAGGGTAGGCTTTTGACAAAGCCAAATATAGAAACTGCTGAGTTTTAATCATCAGTAGATCATTTAGAAAAGCAAGTTCACATCTATTTGCAATTCTTCAGGTATATCTTTACAATGCACTCATTTTAAAGTCTGTGAGCACTTCCAAAAGTCCACTAATGATAATTTTGTGTCCTTAGAACTTATTTGCTCTAGCCTGTTTTGCCATTTTTATTTCTCTAGAAAATATGAGTGTTAAATTATATATCTCACCTTGCCTCTGTTTGTGCCTCTGTTATTCACTGCTTTTATCTCAGCAGATGATGCCACTGGTAACCAGCTTCTGCCTTCTAACAGAAAGTTCATCAGCATCACTTGGAATTCTGTGTTACTTCCTGGTAATCTTGTTATTCCTGGTGATCTTGAATTGGTTACAGGATCCAAGATGGTTCTGGTAAGGTGAAAACTCAACTCTAAATGCCCAATCTTTCAGCAATCTTTGTCGCATTTTGAAATCTTCTTTTACTAAGATGCCTCAAGGATCATTAGGCTATTCCAAGCAAATTGTTTCGTGGTAGAGCCTAGCAATTAAAACTATTAAGATTTGAAGTTTTTGTATTTGCAGATGATAGGTGAAAGTCACATCTACTTTTAACTCTCAGAGCATGCCTAAATTAATCATATTACTCTAGTCCCATTTGTATTTGAAAACCCTTCTCTGGACCTAATATCCTAAAATGAATTAGTATTCTTGTATAGTACCCACACATGCACCATTTAGAACAGAAGGAAAAGATGGCATGCTGTGCAATGTGCTGTGCATGAGTTTACAAAGCATCAACTGAGACAATCCTCACAGCTATTCTCCCTCTTCTGCTGCAAAAAAAGTGGATCAGAGCCATAGAAAAATAGTTTGAGAAGTGGTTTGCTTGGTTTTGGATTTTTTTTGGTTTGGTTTTTCTTTTTTTTTTTCTTAATTTCTTGTTCAACATTACAATTTTTCTGTATTTATTTCATACATGGAGAAGTATGCGGACTATCTTCACAGGTGTGACAAGATATCTAAATTTCTGTTTGAATAAATATTGTAGAAATACTTTGCACATTATAGAAAGATTTTCAGCTGACAGATGAGGGGAATACATTGCTTTACAACCTGGACAACTACCTGTGTTTTATTCTCTCCCAACGAGCACTTGGAATTTCTGTCACTGTAACTAGAACACTTTTCACATCTGGTTTCAGATCACTGAAAACACATTACAAGTTCATCAGAGCACAATGCAGATGAATGCAAAACTTATTAAATGAATGCTCTCAAAAAAGAGTTAGTCAGTGGTAAATCATCATCAAATGGAAGTGATCCTAGGAGGCTCCTCAGGGATCAACATTAGACTCAGCATTATTCAACATTTTCACCCATGACTTAAAACATAAACATAAATCATTCTTAGAAAATTTGTGGGTGGCGGAAAGATTGGAGAATCAGTAAATAATAATGAGGACAACACAGCCGTAAACTGCATTCTGAATTACTAGTAAAATGAGATCATTCAAAAAATAATAAAAAAGCCAGCCCATGTTGCAAAAAGATCCAGGCCAGCCCAGCACGATGGGCATATTTGTTCAGAAATACATTGAGGAAGCTCTAAGTATCATAGTGAAGAGGTAACCACAGGCATAATGCTGAAAAACAGCAATTGTAATGCTATAAATAACCAAGTGAGAAACAGGATCTAAAATGTGTGTATCTTTATTTGGCAATAACGAAATAAATAAGAAAATAGTTTTTCCTTTTCTGTTGTCCACAGTTTAAAGAGTTTTGGTTTTTTGGGTTTTCTTTAAGTATGGAGATGTTATAGAAAAGAGACAGAAAATTATTCAATGTTGGATGAAATGCCCACAGGGAGAAACTGTAAGAGCTTGACTTATTTAGTCTATCAAAAAGAAGATTGAGCAGTGACTTGACTGGGAGGTAACTGTGAAAGTGTAAATTCTCTCACAATGTGAAAACACAGAGTACTAAATTTAAACAGGCAAAGAAAGGGATAACAAGAACTAAAGACTGGAAGCTGAGCTAAGCCACATGTTAACCATGAGTGGTTAACCACTGGAACAAGTTATAAAACGGTATGATCACTTCCCTATCTTTTAATGTCTACAGATCAAGATGGATTCTCTTGCTGGAAGCTGTGCTTCATCCAAACACAAGTTATTGGCCTCAGGACAGACCAACAGGATAAAATGGGAAGACTTGTGATGGAAAGACCATAGCACAATACAATAACCTCTCCTGGTGTTAACCGCTATGGGAAAAAATACCCAAATAATAACCTCGTTGTACTTATCTCAAATGGCATTTATTGTGTTGAAGACCATTCTTATACTGCTTCTGTCTGAAGTGGTCTAAATCTTCAAGTTTTAGATAACCACTATGGTAAAATGTCTTTCACAAATGTATTCTAGAGAAGATGTATTAGAGTGAAAGTTGGAATATTATGAAAATTATTATTAAAATTAAAATGGTGTTCATAGCAGTCTTGTCATAATGTGTGAACAGTTAAGGTAACATTACTTAGTCCATTGTCTGAGCAAGCAGGTTCATATCAGACCTAGTTTTGTTTAAATGAAATCTCAGCCTAGCTTTATATTTTCTAGTCATTTCTATCAGTAAATGGGTCACCTCCCTCTAACACGGCTGTGACATGCTCAATAGTGTGGTTTCAAGGTATCATCTTTTCAGATGACAGAGTAAACATACTCATTTGCTATTCCAGGATGAATGAAAAGGATTGTGGATCATCCTCCATAGATAATCAGAACTCTCTTTCTGTCTGGGATTGGAAAAAACATTAACTCCAAATCACAGAAATATAAAATGTCTTGATGCATGTGAAGAGAGCATCATCTAAATTTCAATTTGAACAAATGTTGCAGATATACTTGACATATTGTAGAAAGGCTTTCAGCTGATGGGCTAGGTGCATGTACTGCTTTACAACCTGGGCAACTGCTGATGCATTGTGGAGTTGCTGGATTGAAGGATTAGGCAAAAGAGTAGAGCTATTCTGCCAGATACAAAGAAGCTTTGAGCCACTGGTAAATTAGCAGAATGGGGGAAGGCAATAGCATCAGTGTATGATATGTGTTTTTCTCTAATAAGAGATAAGAGAATAGAAGTAATCAGGTACAGACTTGTGATTCTTCATAAATATTGTGAAGAGCAAGAAAGGCATTTTTTTCCTTACAATGAATCAAACACAGGGCATGGCTTTCTTGCAGAAGCTGATCAAATTTGACAATATTGACTCAGAAGTTATTAGTGTTAGAGCCTCCTTTCAATTAGTGAAGTAGTTCAAAACTGCCCTAACTCCACCCAGGATCTGACTTAATTTTGTGGCTTATTGTAGTTTAAATTTACAATGTTTTTGACCTATAGTACATAAATTTAAAAACAATTCTTTCTGCTGTGATATAAAATTATATCCTCCAAGGCTACAGAGGCAAGAATTTTTTAAATACTAAACAAAAGATGAAAACGTGCTATATAAACCAAAATGGAAATACAATTATGTAGAACTGCACAATCTCTGTTTAAAAATATACTATTCAATGTGTTTATCTTGGCCCCAAATGCTGATTCCACTCAGCTTCCAAGATTGGATAGAAACTAACCATTGTCACTGCACCTCCAGTCTGAAATGTGGGCCTAGATTATCTCTTTTCCTTGTTTTCTTTAGTCAGGAGATATTGCTGTTGAGAGACATTTGCACACTAAGAGAAAATGCCTAACCTTTAATCTATTGGTGAATGACACCCCTTGAATTTCACTTAGCTAAGATATCCATGTCTCTTTCTCACCAATGTGATGAAAAAATAAGAAACAATAATAACCTGGTCTCTAACTCATGGATTTTCTTTTAAAAAATGTAAGGAATATTCTTTGAAAACTTAAAGATTTTGTAGCACTCTATTCTTTGTTTAATCCTCCTCTCAGTGCTTCAGCTATCACGAACACATCAGCTGGGTGAGCTCCTTCAGTATTTCTCTCTCCTCTTAGTTTTTCACACTTGGGTCACTCCGTTTTCTGGCAGACATGGGTTTTATGAACGTTTGGGTTACTCATGTTTAAGAAAGTTGTTCTACACCGTTATTTTTGGGGAAAGGACAGCAAACCAGAGTCAACCACTCCCTGATCCAGGCCTGGGAGTCTACCCTCCTCTTACGTAAAATTCACCGCAACATCAGATGGGTGGAGACACCACTCCTTTTTGGGGCCATGGTCTTAGCCAAATCAGTTATCTTAGATATCAGAGTTAGCCTAAAAAATTGCTCATACATAAGAAACAACTATCAGTGAAGGGGCTTAATCTTTGTGAATGGTAGCCATCAATAGACAAATTTCTTTGGGGCAACAAACATAACTTCTGAAATCTAATTTACTGCTAAAAAGTAAGGGAGCTGTTATTCTGTGCAGTAGAGGAGTTTCAGTTGTTCAGTATAGGAAGGGAATGAAGTTTACTTGTCAGATGACAGCAGATACCACTTTCTTTGTGATAGAAACATTCTCAGATAGAGATGTCAATTTAGGAGATGCTGAATTGGTGCCATGATCAAGATGAATGTTTGTTTCATAAAAAAACCTTGTGTTGGGTAAGCAAAGAGTGGCCTTTACCTCAGGCACTTCATTAATTGAACAACAAACTGATAATGAACCCTTACATCACTATTGCTTAAATAATGATGTTATACTGAGGGAATGTAAAGCAGCATTGTTTGGATGTAGGAATACACTTGGGCCCAGAAATACCTCAGTTGTTATTTGCTACGTGAAAAGATCTTTTTGCTTGAAAACCATTATTTTAGGCATGTTTCTCTTTTCAGATTCTATACTTCTCATTGGAGGTTTTTCAGTAGATTTAATAGTGATGTAATCAGATTTTGTCTTCTCCTTTCCAACAATCCAAACAATTTGGGTGATAGACAGGCCTGGCTTGATTGAATTGTCTTCCCTAGATCACACTTTCACATCTTGTTTAGAATGCTTCCTCTACCACTCTAATGTGAAACCAGTCTAATCTCTGTTAACTTCAGTTAAATAGGGTAACTAGCACAAGAATTGTAACATTGAAAAAGTGACTTAAACAAGAGACTGATACGACTTCTGTTGAAAGGAAGTCTATCAATTTGGACAATTGCTGGTGCAGTTCCTCGGGGAATTGTCTTAGGACAAGTATTTGATCTCATCATTAACGGCTTTGATACAAATACTGGGAGTGTGCTAATGAAATTTTTCAGATGACAAAAACTTTGGCAGAGTTGCCCATACCGAGAACTGGAATTTCATACAGGAAGAATTAGATGACCTTGACGACTGCAGTAATAGAAGCAAGATGAAATTTAATAGTACAAAGTGTAAGGTCATGCTCTCAGGGACTAATAACGAGAATTTCTGCTATAAGCTGGGAGCTCATCAGCTGGAAATGGTACAGGAGGAGAAAGATTCGCATTTAATCAGTCAATCACATGATGATTATCACTACCAGGGTGAAGCTACCATGAAAAAGGGAAGTCTAATCCTTGGATGTGCTGGGATGTTTTCTAGTACTGGTAGAGAGGCACCATTTCCACATGATCTTGGTAAGACTGCCTCTGGAAGAGGGCATACAATTCCAAGGCAGTTCATTCAAACCAGAAGTACTTCAGAGAAAAAGAGATGTTGAGAACCTCAGGCGACACCTGAAAAGCACGTTAACTTCTTTTGCTGAGGAGTCTCATCATGCTCCATTGGAGGTTTCCAGTGAAACTTTTTTACACTGCTTTAAACAGTGGTTCAGTGAGAGCTCTTCATGCTAATAGCCATTTCAGCTAGTGTCCTGCAGTATACAACTGTTTTCGGCCAATGGAAAAGCACCTCAGTAAGCACATGAACAACAGTTTAGGATAACTTATTTGTATAGATATTGTGAGGAAGACATCAGTGATGGTAAAATATGAACTTTTTCATAAAACCCTGCACCTTCAAGTAAATGCTTTCAATTAATATTTCTTAGAAGTACTGAAGCAATCAAGTACAATATAATAGGAAAAGTTCTCTATTTTCTTCTTCATAGTTGTGTAGGACAACTTCTGATGAACCTATGCAAAGTACAACAATTTCAAAGAGAACAGCAACCACAAAATAAAATTTTACACCAAGACTGTAATTAGAATATCCTGCAAGAACTCTATCTTTCTAACTGTGCATGAATGAATGAAGCACAGATTTCTTTGAAAATCCTTTGCCCAATGGACTCAGAGCCACATTAAGTGACAGGAAAACAGTGACATATTTGTACTATGGCTTTAGGCGTGTTCATACAATCTAATTTATTTAAATCAGATGTACTTCCTCAATTCTGTCTTTAAAAAACAAACAGCCAGACAGTTTCCTTTCTTGGGTGCACAAAATATTTCATTGCATCAGAAAAGATCAGGATTTGGAAATCACACAGAATTCTTGCTTCTGGAATGGTTATGCCAAAACTTAATTATTCAAACTAGTGGTATTCTGTATTTTTCAATACAATTATGAGTATTTATGATTATACAAATAGGAAGGTTTGAAAAGGCCAGTAAGCCAACAAAAGGGAAAATAAATGTAAAAGATGAAAGAAAGGCACTGTTTTGAGGGTGAAAGAGTCCAGTTGAACATCCTTGGTCTGTAGATGGTAGATGAGAAGATCTGAAATACCATGTGTGTAGAGACACATTTTCAGATCTGAGACACATGTTTAAAGACGCATTTTCAAACATACACATTTTAAAAAAAAACTTTCTAATGTTAGACTACAGATATAACTCTAGTATAGAAAGATACCTTTGTAATGGATTTATGAGAAAATATGAAGTATGGAAAACATGCAGAAAAGGACATGGTATAATGATTTCAAAGAACCCATGGGAAATGTGCAGTGGTACACTTAACACCATTTTGCTTCTTGAAGTAAAAACACAGTATGGAGTTTCTAGTGTCATTTTTAAGCAGTTGCTGTGTTTTTCTGATTAAGGATCACGCACTTAGTCCTGAATTAATTAGGATATTTCTTTTTCTTCATGATATATGTTAACCTTTTTCTTTTATTTTTAGGGAAATATGCTTCTAAGATAATAGAATAATTTCATTCTCTGTCACTTCTGTTGTACTGTATTTTCTGCTGCTACTGAACCATATATTTTTAGACTGGGAGAAAGGAAATTATATATAGCAAGCAATTAAGACCTAGAATTTTCAAACTGTCATGGTTGGTTATGGAAGAAATTGTATCTTACCAGTATATAATGTCATTTCTCTGTAGTCCCACTGCCTATAATCCACTGCAAAAAGTAAATAAAATTCTGGAGCAATTCTTTCTCTCCCTTGGTTTGCCACCTCACTGTTGCAGAATGCAGAGGCAAGATTATAGTAGCTGGCATACAAATATGAGCATCCATTCCCACATTTTATTTTTAACTTTTAGCAAGGGACAAATTATTGTTGTGTCTACATGAGGCAGGTTACTAAGAGCTTATAGGAATATGACAACTATCTCAGGACCTGCACATTTAACAGCAACATTGTGACTTCTGGAAGAAGCAGGCAGTATTGTCTTTTGCAAAGATTTGGCTGCCTGGACATAAAAAAGCTTGGAAAATGACAAAATGAATATGATGGAGTTGTTATACATTTCAGAACATACACTTGTAGAGAACATGATGGATTACAGTTGCTACTGAATGCATAGGAAAAAATAAAAGTGCTGGCATCCATGTGGCAACAAGAACAGAGAGTACCAGGAGATATTAGGATTCCTGTTGTTAACCATAGCAGGAAGAAAGCAATATCATTCTGGGTAGGGATTTGTATAGACAAAACTGGGTTAGTAAGCACTGCAAAGATAGACCAGCATAAGGCACAATGAATTGAGGGTGAAAAATGAGTTCTCAAAACAAGGTGGGCACCTAAATAGAGAGACTACATAGAACAGGTAGACTGTAAAGGGTTAAGGCAACTTAACAGATCAGTGTCTCTCATGTCAGAGCTCGGCAGGAGAGTCATGCACAGCAGAACAAGTGAAAATGGCACTAAAAGAACAAAGTGCATATGGGAAAATGGATTGTTACCTTTGAAATGGACAAACAAAAAACTAAGCAATGACAAAAAACCCACCGAAGCTTTCTTAGTCAAACAACCTCCCAGCCCCACACTAAGAGTGAAACCAGTCAAACTTCCAGAAACTACAAAAACTTGCAGAAACTAAAAGAAAGAGTGAGAGGAATTTTTTACAAGGGCATGTACTGATAGGACAAGGCATAATGGCTTTAAACTGAAAAACAGTAGGTTTAGACTACATAGAGAGAAGAAATTCCTTATTGTGAGGGTGGTGAGATAGTAGAACAGATTGCCCAGAGAAGCTGTGAACACCCCATCCCTGGAAGTGTTCACGGTGAGGTTGAATGGGGCTTAGAGCAGCCAGGGTTAGTGAAAGTGTCCCTGCCCGTGACAGGGGTTGGAACCAGATGATCTTTAAGGTTCCTTCCAGCCCATTCTATGATTCTATGATGGGAGCTCTGTATGTCACCACTGACAAAAGCAACAACAGAAGCAGGCGTAAAATTTGCTGAGTTTGTTTATACCAAAGCAAATGAAGTATGTAGCAGTGTTGGGAGAAGGGGAAGTTAAGAGACTATCCACCAATATTTGCAAAGAAGAAGACGACTTTGGCCAAAAGAAAATGGACAGCATACACCAGTAAACTGCTGACAAAAAGAGCCGTAAAAAAATCAGGAAAGAAAAAAATGAAGGAAGCTTCTGAAGTGTAAAGTGGGATGTTCAGAGATTGTTTTCAGCGGTGTGTGTTGACAAAGCATAAATGAAAGACAGCACTCAGAACACAGACTGAGGTGCAAAACAATTAAAAAAGACAATCTCAAGAAATTCTAAAATTCACAGAAGATGGAGGAAAATATGAAAATATATACACAAACACACATATATATGTATATACATATATTTATATCAGTACCACTTAATTCTATGGACAGGGATGCCTATGTTCTGTGTTGACAGACGTTCAGTATGTTCACATCCTGGCTGTTAACAGATGTAATAACATCATCTTCAAAAGCAGCAGAAGTATTAGTGACCGTGACCAGAAGCTCCAATCTCACTCTGATTTTTCTAAGTTAAAGATGACAGTCATGCAGTTTAAAATTTTAATTTAGTTGTAGAAATTGCTTTGAGAAGTTTTTAATACTTGTTGAGATTTCATATGTTCCTGTGAAATCAATGGACTTACCAATAGTGTAAAAAAAATCAAAATTTATAAGTCTTTTACAAAATGCATTGCTAAAGTGAAGTCGCCAATTTAAAAAAAAAATCTGCTACTTTTCAGTGGTTTACAGTGGTTGTTCTAAGCTCCTACATTAATTTGTTGGCATAGTATAATAAATTCTGTGCTGCAGTTTTTTGTCATAGTCCAAGAACCTGCAACACTCAAGACCAGACCATACTCTATAAGTGTTACAAATGTCTTCTAGCAAAAGTGAAAAAGGTTTTATATGAATCCACTGGATTTGATTTATGTAAAGATAGCTGTGATGCCCTGGTTAGAATAGAATTCTAAATTTTAAAAAGCTTATTTTTTCCCTCATTCTATGTGATATGATTTTAGCTAAGACATGTAAATATGCTATTTTAAGTGATGTGGGATGCAATTCAGAATGCCTACTGGCACATTTTCAGCAAGAAAAAAAGAGGCATCCATCTGAAATGTTTCTTAAATGTATCTTAGAAAAATGCATCACTGTCCCAGAATTGTTTTCATTTCCAAATAAGAATTATAATGCTTACTTTGTGTTTATAACTGTAGCTCTGGACTGCTATAAATACAGAGAACAATACATAAGTTCTCAAAATTATTAATTTTTACCAATCTTCTTCTTAAAAAATAAAGCTTGGTTGTTTTTATTTGTTTAAGAACAAATCCTAGATATTAATTTGATCTATATTGAATAAATGTTTGTTACAAGTTCCAATTTAGAAAATATTGTCTCTATACTAAGACAATTCAGCAAAGTATTACAATGACTAACTTATTGGCAGCATTGGCTCATATTTAGTCAAAGAGTACACTTGTCATCTGCAAAAGAAGAAATTTCAGTGCAATATTTAATAACATACCTCAGTAGTTGAAATTACAGATCTTTTAAACCTATTAACATTTTATTAAGTTTGACCTAATAAAAGTAAAATTTTTAAGTATCCTACTTTTATTTTTTGTATATGTTAACAAGCATTACTGAGGTTGCTGTGATAACTTGTTAGTTTTTCCTTAATGGTCATATAAAGATTTCATTAATGGACAGCATGAATTAGATCTTCCCGTGGGCAACTTGAACTCAAGTAGAGATTTTTATTAAGGGCTTTTTAATTGAATGAACAATTTTAATTTTTTAAAGAAGAATAGTTGTTTTTCTTCACATTCTTTATCCCATTTAGCTTCTCTGATCCTGAGGTGTTACTTAAGGGCATAATTAGTAAACATTTGGGGCTAATGCAAAAATATTAGAGATTCAAAGCCATGATTATACCTTCCTTTTTAACTAACCTTTATTTTGCTTTCATGACCATGAAGACTCTAAGAGACATTTCAATTTTGAAATTTTTCAGAAATATGATGATTACAATGAAATCATACATTTTTGCATTAAAAATTCAAGTCATGTTAGTACAAAACTCAAAATTTTTCTCTATGACAAACAAATAAGAATGTGTTTGACTTTTTTGTTATGATGTTAGTGCATTTCTTTGGAAAGTGTCTCAAGATGATGAGTAAATTCTCTTTTTCTGCTTTCAAGAATAATATCTTATGCCAATGTCCTTTTTGATCATTGTAAGTCCCAATCTATAGCATAGGGAATCACTAGGAAGAAAAGCTTGTCAGGAGAAATGGTATCTAACAAATGAACCACCCAAACTATCTCCTTCATATTTCCAGATAATTTCAAGAATAGCAGAGTCAAGTCCATTTATCTATTCACTTGCATCTCAGAGCAGAGAATCCACTCAATGAAGATATCATTGGAAATATTAATAGGAAAAACAGAACATTTTTCTGGTATGTTTTGTAGTCAAAGTAACATGAAAACCTCTTCTCAGCACCACCAATAAACCAACATGTACATGCTGTTTACAGTAATGATGAAACAAAGGTGAAGCTGAAATAGCCAAGGTTATATTTCATAGGAGTGATGGAGACAATGGAAGTTCATCCCAGTCAATCCCATATTCAGCCCATGAAACTATGAAAGAGTCTAAAACTATTGCCAAATGAGGTGAGAAGTGATAGCTTTTTCTGAGTCAAAAATAAACAAAGTAGTTTTGCTCAGCAAGGTCTGTATTCTTGATCTGTTAAATCAGGAAAAAAAATTTGGCTACTAAGAAAAAGCTGCTGTTTTATGAAAGAAGTTTTATGGCCAGGACACATCTCTGCTCTGATTTAATGCAGGTTGCATCTAATTGTGCAGAAGTTTCTGCTGAAGTTTCTGTTGAATACCTCAGCTTTCACTTCCTGCAATAAAACACAGAATATTGTTCTTGTCCACTACTGAGAGAGAGCTGGGACACTGCTGCTCTTTCTGCTATTCAACGTGAATCAAACCCAGAGAAAATTTTTACAATGGAAATCAAACAATCCCTCTTTATCTTCCTACTTACCTATTTTTGCCACGTGAGTGGACTGAATTTGTGTGGATAATACCTCTAAGGTCTTTTGAGTGACGTGAATGACACTCTGGGAGCAAATATTTCTATCAGGCTGCTGTAGCCTATGTGCACCATTTGTTGCACTTCTTATGAGGACAGTCCATGGCTTGGCACTGGTGGCCTTAATCCTTATCAGCTACTTTACATT
Source organism: Drymodes brunneopygia (assembly GCA_013400955.1). Lineage (NCBI taxonomy): Eukaryota > Metazoa > Chordata > Aves > Passeriformes > Petroicidae > Drymodes > Drymodes brunneopygia. The sequence goes on from VZTZ01043691.1 coordinate 429,457, forward strand.
CATTGACACGTTGTATGAGTAAAAAGGAAGTCATTAAATTTAAATGTCCCAAGCATCAATACTCTGAGCAAAAAGAAGGAAGGCAGAGGAAGAAGGGAAGGAATTGGGATGTTCTACAAATTCAGAGAGTATTTGGAAAATCTTGAGAGCCTCTAGGTGCCACTTAGACACTCAGAACATCCATTTATTTCACTATATTAGCTTTACTTGTCCTCATGCTAATACAGCTTCCTATTAAGTCAGTGGACTTCCAAATATTGACATAAATATATATATATATATATNTACTGTAGCTTATTCAACCTTTACCTGAGATCTCATTTTAAAATAATGTTTATATTAATGATCCAGTAATAAGCTATTATTTAAAATAAGTCTAAATTGTTAAAAAGAAAGATGAAGCCTAACCATTGTTTTGAAAAATGTTTCATTTATTGCATTCCTTGTGACTATTTAAGTTAGAAATTATTAGAATATAGTCACAGAGTAAATAGCAAGTATAGTAGTCTGTTTTATCATTCTTATGAAAACCATACCAAAATTTCTAAATTAAACTTTCCCAGGGATTTTGGACTTCTGATGCTAAAGCTGCTTTTACAGATGTTTCTTCAAAGCTCTATAATATACTAAGTATATGAAATATTTGAGTGATATATTATCACTGCACCTCCATCATATTGTTTAAGAACTTGGAAAGTAGATGCAGACTCTCCAGTACACTAAGGAAACTGCTCAGTATGCAGAGGTTTGAGTCATGTGATTCCCATTAATTTTTATAGGAGTTACATGGATAAATCTGTGTGCTGAAATTCATGGGAAGTTAATGTCAATGGAATTTACTCTTCCCAACTTTGCTCTCTGAACTTTTGTGTCTGGCTACCTGCACCTCTGTAAAGATCCTGGAGGAAGGTGGGGATGGAGCAGTGTAAAGTGATTAAACCAAAAGCATTCAGAGTTTAAGTGGTCTGTGGTGTTTGTTCCAAGGTAGGAAATAAGTAATAAATATCAAAAGCGAAACAAATCTAGGTTTGATATGATAGTCTCCTAAAAATCTCCTTTGAAAGCATAATGGTATTTATCATAGTATTGTACACATTATACATATTTTTTAATTATGTAAAAATAAATATTCATAGAGAAGTGGGACATTTCAGTGAAGTGTATCAAATGGATTATTATTATTATTATTATTATTATTATTATTATTATTACAATAAAAAACAAGAAAAAACTCAGAGGATGTGCTTAGAGTTTAACTTAAATTTTACTTAAAATGTAGTTGCTGGATTTCTGAGAATTTCAAACTGAAATGAATTGAATCAGAATCAATTTGATATGCTTAAAAAAAGGGAGAGATGGGAAAAAAAGACAAACGCTTAAGAGCATAATCTGGACATATGAAAAAGTTAGGACATATGAAAAGAAATAGTAAAGTGCTTAGATTTGGATTCAGTTCCTGTCACCATTATATCTACAGAAATCAGTGAAACTAAACATGGTTATGAATAAAAGTGGCATATAAAAAAATCAAAATCATTTTTTAATCTTACTCAGGTCTCAGCCTATTGACAGTGCTTTGAGAGTAGGTCATCACTGCCAAACATACCATCCAAGTGCAATTTTTTGGCAGGATTGTATGCATCTTGTATTTATTAGATAGGCAGCTATTTGAGTTGATTAGCTACAAACATTTCATGAAAAAGAAATAATTGCTCATTCACCATAAATACATGTAGTTTTCTTCACCACTTGCTGACTCAGCTTCATTTGTGGTCTGAGGGATGAAGTCATATGGTTTTTTCATATTCTTGTTTTAATTTACAACACTGGGAGGAGTAAGAGCAACAATCTGTTATAGCTTGCCCTTGCTCTGTTGCCCTGCTCCTGAGGATAGAGGCTAGAGAATCCCTCTGCTCTCTAGCCACCAGCAGACTCTCTTTTGGAGAGTTATGGAAGGAGGAGACAGCAAGGATACCTGATACACTAAATACACACAGCTGGAAAACAACTTAGTGACTGATGCCAAATCATGTGAGTAAACCTGCACCCAAATCAGGACTTAGCAGGGACTGGGGAGTGGGCTGGCTTCTTGACTCTCTCCTCCCAAGCAACCCATGAAAACTGAGCTCATCAGTGCCTTTTCCTGATTTTTTAATTCAGCAGAACTGAATGTGAACTTGTGGAGAGCTCTTTGAATGCTGGGCATCTCCAAGAAGCAAAAATTACAACTGACATAACTTTTTACTGGTGCAGTTAAAAGATCATGGTCCTGAATTTCATGCTAACATTGGGACCATAACTGTTTTACTGGTTTCTTTTTCAGCTTACTAATATTCCCAGGTAGTGTTCTGATCTGGAATATAGTTAGGACATGGTCATGGCCTGGAAGTAATGAGAAGGAAATAGAAAATGACTTGGCCCCCAGCACGTAGCTAATGAGTCCATCCTTCCAAAAATGTTTCTCTTTATAGGGGGAATTTTGGTTTTATTATTGCTCCTTTTGCTTCTTCAGGATGCATTGCAAAGGCTCCTATTTCAACTCTGGCTGGCCTCCATGCTTCTTAAAAGTAATAATTGCAGAGCTTTTTCTCCTCCGAATACCACCTGAGTGTGAAAAGCTTGAAAAAGACATTGTTTTCTTGAGATTCTATCTGATTTTTGGCACAAAAGCTTAGAGTAACACTAATTCATATGAAAGGTTATTGAAAACAAGTGACAGAGACCTGGGGAGACAAGAACTATGAACCTGGAGACAAGAACTATGAACCTGGAGAAGATACCAGTTATATAGATTTAGAGGGATGGGCACTGTCACAGTACCAACCACACTGAAAGAATGCAATTCACGTTTGAAGAAAGAACATACTCAGAAATACAATTACGCACGTAACAGATTGCATCAGACATATAGGAGAAAACCAAACTTATCAAAATCTAGAGCCATTTAATGCCATGTGAAAAATGTGGTTTGGTATGAAGTTTGTCCTTATCGTGTCCCCAAAACCCACAGCTACTTAGAAATCTATCTTCATTTCTGTATTTTCAGAGAATTCCTTTCAGATAAATATTTAATAGAATAGCCTTTACTGTAATTAACAGATTAATATGTGCAGAATTTGTTGAAGACGATTTCACAGAATAAGATCAAATAATAGCAAATGTCAGTGCATACAATCCATGAAAATACTTAATTCAGGATCTGTTCAAGGATAGGAATACGTAGGGAACAAAACAAGGTACCCTTCATATTTAACAATACATTCAGAAGAATGCTTAGAACATAATAAAAGCAACCCTCAACAAAAGTAAGGCTTTGCAAGTAGTAGGAGCTCTGAAAATGTGTACATATACATATCATAGTAAAGTTTTGGAAGATGATGCATAACTTATAGAAAACATACAGAAGCAACCTAAATAGAAAAAAAACCTCAAAGATACAAGCAGCTGAGTGCCAGCAAAAAAATACAGATTACAAAAATTAAAAAGAGGAGGAGATTATAAGAGAGAATGGGATTTAATCTTTGTTGATACACCACAGAATAATCTGACCTGAACAAGCATGGTTGGATTTTTAACAGACCATTTTTTAGAAGTTACATCAAACAGCTCTTCTAAAGTGAGGACATCTTAGCAGAAAGTTTATCTGCCAGTTACTCCTTTCACTTTCACTGCCTGGTGTAAACTGCTGCATCCCTCCTCTCCAGTGACGCACAGCAACAACTGGTGAATGTTTATGCACAGGCAGTCAAATACCACAACAGAGATTGTTAAAATGGAAAAACTTAGCTTATATGACAGTTGATATGGTATCCAGCTACTGCACAAGCAAGTCATTAGCACTGTGTTTTAACAAAATGAGATTGTAATTAGGTGCCTTTGATTCTAAAGCTGAATGAGTTGCACATTTCTGGCTGCCTTTCCCAAAGCATGACATCAGTGCAATCAGCCATAGACTGTCATTCTTTGCTCACCCCACATTTTTGCTCCATTAGTAACTCATGACTAGTCCCTGAGCAAGAAGAGATTCCCAGTCATCAGTGAGCAATAAATATCCCTTCCAGGACTGATAAGATTTCTCAGACCCATACAGTACTTTTTGGTTTGTTCCTGTTTTTCAACTTCACAAGCTGTGTCTGTATTGTAGTCAGGTCTGGATCACTGTTGAATTGTGGTTGCTTTGCCTCAGTGGGAATTAACAGTGTTCCTTTGTACTAGCTATCTTGAATGGAATAAGACCATCAGAACAGCTTGCTTTCTCTCCACAACGTGGGCAGACTGTCCAGTGTATCCCATCAACCCAACTTAGTCACTGTTGCAGTGACCCTATGGGTCAGTGGTTGCAGACAAAGAGGGGAACCCTCTTTCCTCTTCTGGGCTGTGGCCCCTGCAGCCCAGCTGAAGGACTGGGAAACCCTACAGTCCTGAGCTTTAGCTTAGTTACCTGTGCTCCTTCTCTTGGGATCTGAGCATAGTCTTGTTGGCCCATTGACTTCACCAAGAACTCCGTGCTTAAAATAATTATGGAATTGGGTCCAGAATCTGGAACTAGACATCTCAAAATGGAGATTTATGACTACATTCACCAGCTATTCCCCAAAATATGTGGTATTACCAGAGGACGTCACAAATGATGTGTGAAATGAGACACCTTTGCAGATTGGCAGTGCACAAAGAGGATAAAGAAAATGACATGTAATTATTATTGTGCTATTAGCTGTGATATTCAACTTAACACAAAGACAGAAAAGTCCAATAAATCCAAAAGCTTTAGATTTGCTTTAAAAAGAATAAACTTCTTGGAAATTTCTTTCTAATAATTTTCACCAGAACATTCATCCGGAAGGGAGAAAGGTCCAAAGGAAGAAAGGGAGACATTTTGAATTAGTTGACTCATTTTAAAGTTCACTCCCTCCTTTTTTTTTGCTTGGAAAAATGCAAACACCTTTCAGGCACATTAACCTTAAATACTGGAGGGTGAGAAGGAGAGAAGCCATGAAAATACTAGTTTTGGGAGGATTCTGGATGTGCCTCTGTCTGTCAACATAATAGATGCAGCGCTGTTGCTTTTACAGACAGAAATGAAGACAAAGTATGTCTGCCAAAAGGTGGATTAAGAATTAGTTAAGAATATTTATTTATTTTATGAATTTGGGTTTTGTGGCAAATTATGAAGCATAATCTGAGAGACAAATTTCTAGCAAAACATCTTAAATACAAATGAAGAAACTGCATGCACCAGTGTCTGGCATCAGTCCTATAAGCTTCTCAGAGGTGGTTTCAATAAATTCAAAAGCCCGTGCACAATTTGAGATAGAAACTTCAGACAAGTCATAATCCCTCTAGTTCTGAAAGATGACAGTATTATTTATATATGAAATGTTTTGAAATGAAGTTACAAGTGCAGAGAAAATTGAAGAATATTAATCCTGAGTGTTTTGTCTGCTATGTGGTAAAAAGATTCTTTTCACCTGTCCATGGGATGCTTTTCTTCTTTTTGTTTAATCGATAAATGCATAATAAAAGTTTGTAAATGTTGCAAGATAATTTTATTAAGAAAATGAAAGATCTGCTACGTAGCATCAGTGTACAGAATTTCAGTCAAGAACTGGCTAGCAGATCATCAAAAGATACATTAAAAAAATTAATATTGAATTGTTTCTAATTGTATCCAGCAGGCATCTTTACTAGGCCCAGTGCTGTTCAGTATTCCCAGCAGTGATCCAGAGGTGCAAGTACAAATTACCATGCTAAGGATCTGAGGATGACAGAAAGATTACTCAGTGAGTTCATAATTATGAAATCAAGGAAGAGGAGATCTCTTTATCAGCTAGACCCATAGCAAGAAATGAGCATCTTAGGAGAGATGAATGCAGAGTTAAACATAATACAAATGGATTTCACCCCCCAAAAATGGGGTACAGTGACATGGGGTGCCTCGACTCTGCAAGGATTTAGGGGCCATAATGTACCAGCAACCCAACATGAGCTCCCACCATGAAGCTGCATGAACAGAGAATGTAATCCTTGAAGCCTGACGGAATTGTTGGAATAATTCCCACAGATCTGTTGTCCATATTTTAATGAGAGTGGTGGGGAAAAAATGGAGACTTCACAAAATTGCATTTAAAATTAATTTGAGAGCAGAAGAAAATTATTAATTGTGAAAGCATAAACTCAGTGTCTTCGATTATCAAAAAGGAGGGCTGAGTATGACTTGATTAAAGTTTATGGATCATGGGAGAAAACCCTCACATGTAGATTCTTTATTGTGAAGGGGAATGAAACAACCATTCCCACCATTCCCCCCAAATAAATAAATAAATAAATGAACTGTACACTGAAAAATCAGAAACAAAATAGTTTTTTACTAATGAAAATAAAAGTGAAATATATTGCCCAAAAATGACAAATCATGCCTATTGGCATATCTTCAAATCATGATACAAGTTAAAATTTCATCGTAAATTACCTGTCCCTTAGTTAAATAATGATTTTATTGGACTTGATACCAAGTGAATGAAATTGATAAAATTTAAAGGTCTTAAACATTCCCACAAACCAACAGAGGTTGGATTTCAGAAATCCAAAACAGAATACAAGAAGTAAGAAATAAAATAAAGTAGAATGATCTATTCAAAATTAAATTGTCTGAAGATCTGTGGCCTGACTTGAGACTTTTCTTACAATTCTAAGTGAGGATCTCTGACTCTAAACCATATGCTCTACTGTGGTATGTATTGCACAACTATGGAAAATGTCTTAATGTAGGTATTTTTCATTCACATAAAATTGTCTGTAAGAATTTATATCCCAGCTGGTATGATGTTATACAGAAACAATATCATGTGTTGTTCTGCAAGTTGTGCATATGTTTAGTTTCTGAGGCCAAAAATCAGGATGTGGTTTGAAGAAAAGTGGGAGGAGTCAACTAGTAAAAGTGTTATACCATCTGACAACCTCAAAAAAAGAAAAAGAGCATATCAGTTGGGAAAATATATAGCAGAAGCAGAGACTGCCTTTACTGCAATAACCAGTGATCTGCTGTGCACATGTGCACATTCTCATACCACTGGAGTTTTAAGAGTATAGCATTGCAACCTGTTGTTTGCATGGCTGGAACATCTGTAACACTACAGCAACTGTGATGCAATCTAATATGTTGTGCCAGCATTAATAATTCTGACTTTCAGTTAGATATATATGAAATTATTAAGACTTTTTATTTATTAAATATTAGATATTGATTGTTGTTATTGTTATTGTTTGTTATTGTTATTTATTATATGGCTTTCATGTCTAAGACAGGAGACAGGGTGGTCGTGTCCCACTGTAGAGAAGTACACTTGTAGGCTTGCTGTTGATCTAGTGAGTCTTCTGAGTAATTTTCTGCTAGAGGATAATGGTCTGCCAGTCAGCTGAGTGGTTTTTAAGGATATCAGAATGATGGCACTCACGATTTGGAAAGTGCCCAATCTGTAAATGATTTAACATAGCTCGTCCTCAGGTGAGTCACGCATCTCCTTAAGTCCCAAGATGTTTTACTGACAGACCTAATATAACCACCTGGAAACATTTTTTGATCCTTAAATTAATATACTAGGTCTCCTTGTGTATTTAACTTGGGTTAGAGATTCATAGTGCAGTTAAAGTAAACAGCTTCAATCTCACTAGCACACATATTAATTTTTAAAAAATGAAAATATCTTCAAAAGCAGATTATATACATCTATTCTTTATATATAAACCAGTTGAAATAGTAGGAAAAATAGGATTTGTCAGGAAATCACAGCATTTGTAGCTCCCTGACTGTTTTTTCTATTCATTTTTTGAAATGTGTTAAAATTTTCAGGTTCCATATGGACACGTTTAGTCACCTAAATTTCTCTATTATGTTCAAGCCAGTTTTCAGTAATTATTTTTTAATTCTATGTTTTCTTACTGTATGATTACTGAAAGTAAATAATCACCAGATGGAATGAAATCCTGCTTCTTGAACTTATGCAAGTAATGTAGTTAAAGTAACTTGAAATAACAACATACACAAATTAGTCATTTTCACAATTAAAGCATAAGCACAAAAGATGCTCCTATTCATTTAAATCACTCTGGGTTTAATTAAAGACAGATAACAAATTGTTATAAAAATTTAATCTCTTTTTGAGTCTTTAATTTACCAACAATTATAACACATCCATTTTTATCATATGTTAATTATGGTTTCTTCTATTACAGTAGAGCCTGATACATTTGGTGGAATCTTGTGAGCATGTCAGTGACAAATGACAAGCATTTCATACTCCCGTGCTTCAGCTGTGAGCTGGCACCTTCCACTGGCAAAACTGCAAGTAACAGACACTCTTGTCCCTTCAGTGGTAACCTAAAGAGAAAAATGTTGCATTCCTACTTTTGATATTATGATAAAACATCTTACTTCTGTTTCTGGCTTGTTAATTGTCTTTCCTATCCTAAATGCTGAAAAGTTTCAGACAGGAATCAAATTATGGTGCTTTTTATGTCTCTAACCTTTTAAACTTGGGCCCTTGTTCCAGGCCAGAATACATTTGAAGACTGCTTGCAAGAGTAAAGAGTTACACTCAGGGTCAAGGTATAGGATATGTCAGAGGACAAATCTTCACAGTCCCATTGCATAGCTCTGTGGTGACAAGCAGCCACACTAGAGCAGAGCTAAAGGCTGGCAATGTGGGGCAGGGGCCAGGAGACACACTACCCTAAGCATACTCCTTGCCTGTTTTCAGAATAAATGTGATTAGTACTGCCAGAATAAACTGTGGGGAGGCCATTTGCTCCTTGTATTTTATATTTACATAGGTCTTCTACAGATTCCACTAATTTCCTGTTAATTTCCTTTCCTGTATCATTAAATATGTACAGCCATATAGCAACAGTTCTATTTCTGTCACCAATATTCTCTACAGGAGATTCACAACACAAGTTTTTTTTTTTTATCGTTTTCTGTCAAGAAATAGTAATGAAATCAGCCTGCTTATGTAATGGGAAAGCCATGGCATTTAAAATGCTAGCCAGACAAAATGTTGCTGAAAGTTTAGTAGCTGAAATACAAGACATGGGCCATACCAATTTCAAGTTTTTGTGAGGATGACAGAATTGTGATGATGATGGGATCTCCTAAAGAAGGTTTTTTTATTCACAGCAACCCTCCTTTCTATCAGTCTCCAGAGACCTGCGTGTTCCAGAGATGACACCACAAAACTGTCCATTTAATAGTTAAAAAAAACAACAAAAATGGGAGCAAAACAAAAAATCACCCCACTTAAACATTGTCTACACTGCCCTAGAAAGCCATCTTCTCCAGGATGTGTAGTCCAAACTTTTATTTTAAAATCATGAGGTCCATTAAGAAATTTTAAATACAATGTGAAACACTTTCCTCTTTCACTGTGAAACTTCTAGAGACTGCACAACACTGCAAAAAAGGGCATTATCATCTTCTATTTGCAGACAGGGCAACTGAGATTGCCCAACACGCTTCTGAAGTAGAAGCAAAAAACAAGCCCCGGATCATTCTTTCAAGCTACCCTAACCACTCTGTCAAACAAATCATTTTTTCCCTGCCTGAAGATTTTCTTCATTGTGAAATGCCTTTTTTTGTTTCCAATTATTTTTTAAAGAAAATTAGACAATTTCTCCAGGTTTTTATTTTATGTTATCTTTATTATTTCAGAGATCCTCTTGCAGTTTGGAAATACAGTAACTTTTCAGGCTGCATTTATTAATTTCTCTTGAATAACCTTGATATCTTAGTGCTTCCTTTGTGAATGGAAAAAAAAATCATTACCTTAACATCTACATTCCCACACTTGGTAGAGAAACTCTTACTGATAAGTCTGGAAATAGTATCAGCTGTCACTAAATTCAAGGGTTTGATTCAGGAAAACATGTCTAAAACAGGAAAGGAAAAAAAGAGCAACATTAAAACATATAATCAAACATTTACTGAATTTGTAACCAAAAAGATACATAAATACTGAGGTGGAAGGGTGATAAAACAGTAAAATTAATTGCATGAATCAATAATTTTCCTTTTAAAATAGTCTAAAGTCCTAATCAATTAAAAGGTAATATCCTTCAGTTTGAAACAATCTTAAGAAGGGTCAAAGATTTGTCCTGCAAGCTCTGACAGTCAATTTAAGTAGTTATTCATTGCAAGCAATGACAGAAACATCCCATCTTCCATGCTCCTCTGGTAGGACAAAAATCATATAACACAATGAAACAGAATTTTAAAAAATTTAAAACAATAACACTTTTCTGTCCCAGACTATGTCCCATGTCTTTCAGAGCTTTCGGGAGCCTCAATGGTTCACAGCAGTGGGCAACAAAGAGTGACCTCTGAACAGCCGGTTCTGGGATTTAGACATGTAAATAATTTTTTCCTCTTCGAACTTGAAAATGAAGGCTACAGTTTGCTCTGCCACCACTCATGGGGCTTTATCTGATGACACAGATGTAGAAGTTTTGAGAAAAATGGAAATGTTAGTTGCCAGAAGCAAAACTGTGAGCAAATCCTGGTAAGTGCATCTCTCATCCCGTTGCAGGTCACCATCTCCTTTCTGTCCCTTGCCGAGTGGCGGGGGTTGTTTCAGTGCTGCTGTTCTGTGCTGTGCTGGATCTTGAGCTGCCATTGTGACTTGCAAGGTTTGTTCACATGATTACAGGCAAGAGAAGCTTTAAAATACACAGCCTGTTAAATTCCAGTAAATACGCTACTGCATATTTTAGAAGGAGCTCTTTACCACATGGTTCACAATTAGTGTGTCCATTTCAGCACTAAAAAGATACCTAGGAAAAGAAAATGTGTGTGTAAGTACAAAAAAAGTATCAGAATAGAGCACTTAGACTGAATAATTAATACCATTTTATGTTTTGCAACCATATATTTTAATCATCAAAGATGGCTAAGGCTACAAATTCATGTTTATTGACAAGGATACATTTCTTAAGTCACCATTTAAAATGGATTTTTATGGCTGGCCTTAATAACCAAGAGGCAAAACTATGTTGCAGTACATGAACATACTGAACATATAAGTTAAATAGCTAAAACGATTCTCTAACTCACTAGGCAAAAAGGCAGTAGAACAGTTATTGAGGCTAAACAAAGAAAGAATTGTCCTATTCTCCCTGTATCTATCATTTTAAATATGAGTAAAATCACCAGTTAGTCTAAAAAAACAAAGTTAACAAATTTGCCAGGCTTACAACACACTACAAGTTGCATTATGAATTTACATAACTAATGATCATCATAGGTCTGATTCATAAAGCTGATTTCAGCAAAAGCACTACCAGGAAACATGTTTTATACCAAAATATAACATTTTGTCACCTCATTTTTACTAGTGAGGACACTTCCTTCTGCTTCACATGGTTCTACTTCCCCTCACATTTCTTCATGTTCTTACATAATTATCAGACTACTAAAAAATATTTTAATCTAAATAATCCAGTTTCCTTTCAAGAACTTTTCCAGTAGTGTGCTTAATAGTTTAAGCAGAAATATTGTCAAAAACATTTTGCTCTCCTGAGGCATATAATAATTGCACACAAAAAATAGCTTCCTATAACTTCCTATACTACCACAGTTGCACCATGAGGTTTCCGTAACATTTTAAAAAGAAAAAGTTGTTTCATGAGTCTGCAGTATCTTGTGTTTCTGCATTGGTATGAGTTAGTACTTTGTGTGCGTGTAGCCTGACTGTGCTTTCTAATCAGTGCCAGCTACCAAAGGAAGCAGTTTCAGCCTGTTCTATCTAAATGTCACACCCCAGGTGGAGGTTACTGCTCCTTCAGAGCTCCCAGTGAAGCTGCTTGGGGGGCCACTTCCTCACTCAACTCAGCCAGGCTGTACCCAACTAACTTAAATAGGTAACTCAGTAAAGAGGGTAGGGATTGCTCTGGGAATGTAAATTCTGGTACTGAGAAAAGTGATCAGGAGCCTAGGGCAAGAGGAAAATTGTAATTATAGCTACCAAAGATATGGTTAGAAGAAAACATATTATCAAGAACCAAGTTAAACCTAGTTATATTTTACTATCATAGGACTGTTTCACCAACAGATGATTTTGTATTCGAAAAGTGACTAATATCACTAAGGTAATTCCCAGCTACTAGTAGGAACTTTACAGGGTGACTTAATACAGTGTAGAGTGACTTAAGATCCAAATATGCCTCAGGATGATTTCAACAGTGACTATTTGAAAAGAATACCCCAAAGAAATCCACTAAAAAGTCCATTCTTTAAACATTCCCCAAAGAATTTCTGTCAGCAAAACATGGAAAATGTTAGGCAATAATAACTAAACTTCTTTAAAACAAAAAAGAAACTCCTATTCTATGGTTTTCTTACCTGAGCTGGATAGACAGCAATTCATAATTGAAAGATTTATTCAGAATTGAATACATAAAGCTCTTAAGAACAGTGTTAAAATACCTTACAGGCCTCAGCTCTCTCCTCCTTTTGTTTTCATCACTCACTGGAAAAATACTCCACATTTTTCAGTTTATTCCCTAATGTACTGACCAGGAAGCAATAATTCTACAGTGAATCCACTTTTTTCTTTCTTTCTTTCTTTTTTTTCCTTTCTTTTTTTT